>BLSH010193110.1:2923291-2933936 GCA_018402905.1 Glandirana rugosa | reverse complement strand
GATCAACCAGGTATTTACTATCTATATCCCAGCAGTCAGTGTGTGGGAGTTTAGTGTAAGGGACAGCTTAGGGAGAGAGTTGACATTATAGTGTGCTACAACACTATACAGTGCTAAATGTAGTACTATATTCAGTGCTGTATATTGCCACTGATACTTTGCAGTGAATTGCAGTTTCTGTGGTTAGGGAGGGTGGAGAGTAAGCACAGCTGCATTCACTGTGCATTCATAACTTTTTTGTTTGTGTCAGCAACACATTCTGAGGCTCCCTTGGGGCCTTGGGGCATTTTATTTTCTTTTATTATCTTTGGGGTCTTTGTTAATTATTTTCCTTTTTGTCCTTCATTTATATATTATTTGTGTTTATTTTTTTTAGGGCCTTTTATTTATCTTTTAAGGGGTCAGCAGCAACAGCAGTACAAGTTACCGATGACACCACAAAAGCTGCTCTTTGTTTGCAGCAGCGCACCACATATTATTGTTTAGTCCACAAACTACCAGCTGACCAACTGACATTTGGTAAAAATGAACCATTCCTGGTTCATTTTAGCAACAGCTACCAACCCCCAGCTGCAGGTTACATTTTGGGGGGATTCTGACACCCAAAGTATTTACTTTCTGTATAGCATTAACTTAATTTTCATTGCTGCCTAAAATAAATCCCACTTCTTGTCACCATTTACATTTCCTGTCCCCATGTGCACACCCTGCCACCATCAACACCTCCCTCTACCACTGCTGGCATGGCACTATTAAAATCTGCTGCCATCGCTGTAGTCCTGTCCTTATTGCAATCTCATAATGGGACCACTGATGTTCACTGCAATGGCAATTTTCACTCAGCACGCCCAATTTTTCTGCAGCTGTTTCACACTTACAAAGAATTTTGAATTTTTTTGGCAAGTAATATATTGTGCTCTGCATGATTATTTCTGCAGTGTTATGGTATTTTTGCTCCACTAACAAGCCAACACCGTTTTTTTCACATCTGTTTCCCCATTGCAGTGAATTTTACATTTTGGGTACATAACATCCTGTGCTCTGCAGGAATATTTGTGTTTATTTAAGGTGTGCTGGCACCAATAATACTCAAAACCTAGTTTTTAGATGACTAATTCCAAAATATTTTACACATATTTTTGGCTGACTAAATACTGTATTGGCCATGTATAATTGCATTTAAATATGGCACATTGTCTTTACAAATGGACACCATTTTTTGTTTCTGCATTGTGCTCCTCAGTTTGGAAATTTTTTTGGCTTTCATGCAAGCTATATCATGCTGTTTTCCCTGCTTGAGTACATGATCCAGAACTATGTTAGATAAACAAGGATTGTGGCCTACCAGTGATTTATTGAATATATCCACCTGTTCTCATTCCTTAACCCTAATTTTGTGGCCAAAAAAACGCCTTACATTTGGCATCTGTGTACACCTTTCTCTCCTTTTGGCACATTATCATTTTATAATTTTTTTTCCAAATAAAAATCTAATCTGCCTGCTCTCTCCATTTTCAAATGTCTCCTATGGATATCAGTTATGCTTAATCTGTATAAATTATGTATCATAAAAATAACAGAACAGTTGAATATTTTGGGGTGAAATATAATTTAATTATACTTATGAATATACTATTGATAAGAATGATATTCTGTGCATGAAATCTTTACATTTTTAACCTGTCTCTAAAAATAAATTACTGTGCAATTTTATCAGCATGGCTGTATTGGGAATACTCTCTATAGAGTTGCAGTGCAGCACCATCAGTACCATTATAATATAGCGCCTTCAAAAAATAACAGTCTCATTATTTATTTCTGGGCGATATAAGACTTCTAATATGTCCTTGGATTAAAGGAAATGTAAATCTAAATATCAAACCTGTACAATTTCTATACAATATTTGTGGAACAAAATTTTTATTTTATACTTCTCCCTAATAGGGATGGGCCGAACGACCCCCTGTTCAGTTCGCACCAGAAATTTTGAACATCAGGAAAGTTTGGAACCGAATAACGAACCCCATTGAAGTCTATGGAACCCGAACGTGAAAAATCAAAAGTGCCCATTTTGAAGGCTTACTTGGAAGTAATTGGGCATACAATGGTTATGGAGGTCCATGTACTGCCCTGGGGGAAAAAGTTTGTAAAAAATTTAATTTTTAAATGAGCAGTGATTTATTGATGCTTAAAGTGAAAGCATTAAAAAATGAAAAATTCCTTTCAATATAGTGCCTGGTGGGTCCCCTTAGTCTACCTGTAAAGTGGCGCATCTGTACTGTGTATAGAATATGCTGCAGCAATAATTGCATTTATAAAGCCAAAAGAATTAAATGTTCCCTGCAAGCTTCTTTATTTTGTAAGCAATGGCTTGGGGAGCCGGTCTGTATGATGAGGCCACAGTGTAGTGCAACTGGGAACAAGATTAGAGATTTTTTGGATAAATACTGGTTTATCTTCCACAGACTTTGGATAGAAGTAATGGGTGTGGACAAATTGGGCTTTGGGTGTCACACCGTAACCCTGTAACTCTTGATGAAAGCAAGAATTGGCCTTGATGTCAAAAATTGCAATGATATGCACCTGTCAAACAGGTGCGGAAAAATTGGTCTTTGGGTGTCGGTGGCTCCTTCACATCGTAACCCTATAGAAGTACTCTTGATGAAAGCAAGAATTGGCCTTGCTGTAAAAAAAATTGCAATCATATTCCCCATTCAAACAGGTGCAGAAAAATTGGTCTTTGGGTGCTAATTGTGCCCATGAAACCTACACCAAAAACATTCTTCCACATGAAATGAACAACCACAATGCTAGGCAGCCTTGAAGTCCTCCAGAGATTCCACATCCCAAAAACAATTAATCAGCGACATCAGCATCAGGGGCTTCATAGCTGGTGGTAATCCAGGACTGATTCATTTTGATAAAAGTCAGACGGTCCACAGAGTGTGTGGACAGATGCATTCTATGATTAGTAACAAAACCTCCAGCAGCACTGAATGCCTGTTGGAAAGCACGCTGGATGCAGGGCAGCCCAGCAGCTCAATAGCATACTGGGCAAGTTCTGGCCAGTGGTCTATTCTCATGACCCAATAAACCAGTGAATCCTCAACTGGAAAGCTCGCCATCTCTGTTTTTGCATCTAGTTAAAGTGATTGTCAACCTGTGACAACCACTTTAACCTACAGGTAAGCCTATAATAAGACTTACCTGTAGGTTCTCTGCATATCTCCCAAACCTGCACGGTTTAGGAGACATACAGTGTACTAAATGTGCAGACGTCATCTCGGCACATGTGCTGTGAAGAAACAGCCTCCATACCGTTTCTTCACTGAGATCGTGCTGTGACTGGCTGCTTCCACGTGCATGCATGGGAGTGACGTCACACCACTCCGGTCTCAGTCACAGAGCTGGAGATCGCGGCCCCGGAAGGAAGAGGGGCTGAAGATGGATGCTGCCTGCACAGGGGAAATCGTTGGACGTCGCTTGCTTCATTTGCAGGTAAGTGACACATATTGTAGCCCATTATGCTTCTACTTTGCAGGGGAATATAGAGGAAGTAAATCCCATCAGGGTTTACTTCCTCTTTAATCGTCCACCATGTGATGCAGATGCTGCCGATGGGATGTGGAAGCTGACAGCCCTGAGCGGCGAGGACTAAAAAAATTGTGAAATGCATTACTTAGGCGGCCTCCTTCTCCACCGCTCCTCTCTTGACCAACAGAAGCCTCAAAACGATGTTTTCCACGACACTGTAAACTATCAGAGTAGGGAAAAATGTTTGATAAAATCCTCTTTAATGTGTCCTCAAGAGATTTCATCTTCTGCACTCTCTGTGGGGACGGGATGAGTTCTGAGGCTTTCCCCTTATAACGGTGGTCAAGGAGGGTTGACAACCAATAATGATCCTTCTCCTTTATGCCACGTATTCTTGTGTCCTTTCGCAGGCTTTGAAGCATGAGGGAGCCCATGCACCGCAAATTTGCGGAGGCATGAGAAGCAGACTCCTCGGGGTCACTCAGGATAACAGTACCTGGAACTGCCTCCTCCCAGTCACGTACTACTCCCAGGGGTTCTGGGGATGGAAAACCATTGCTTACTGTTTTACGTATGTCTTCCTCTGCTTCAATGCCTCCAAAACTGCCAGAATCCTCCTCCTTTCTCTCTTGTGTGTTCTGTGGGATAGGAACAATGGTATCTGCATAAAGTGGGCCTTGAGAGGAAAGGAAGTCCTCTTCCTCCCGCTGCTCTGCCTCGAGTCTACTCCAGCAGGAACACAACAGGGATTGTGTCACTGATGCATGCATTGTCATGGCTCACCATCCTTGTGGCCTCCTCAAATGATGACAGTACAGTCTATGCATCGTTTATGAGCAGCCATTGGCTGAGCCTGTTGTTGTGCCATACTCACACAGGTACTAGTTAACGGCACTCTGCTGCATGTACAGCCACTGCAGCATTGCCAAAGTCGAGTTCCACCTGGTGGGCATGTCACAAACCAGGCGGTTTACAGGCAGGTGGAATTCCCGCTGAATTTCAGCCAACCGAGCACTAGCTGTGTATGACTGCCTGAAATGGCTACCTGGCCTGTGTCAACTCTCCCTGTCTAAGGGCGGACAGGAGGTTTATGTCCCTGCAGTGCTGCAAGAATCTCTGCTCTGGTGTGGTTCCTGTCCCCTAGACACACCAGCTGAAGCACTGCATGGGACCTTTTAGCCTGACTCATTGAATCGCCCTTTGAACGCTTAGGGAGTACTTGAGGTCCATAGGACAATTCAGTAGAGGAGAGTATGGAGGAGGAGGGGGTAGAACTGACAAATTTTGCATCATCCCCATTTGTATGGAGATGTGGGGGCAAAACAAGCTGCAGCACTCAGCCCTGTCCTGCATCCTTCCAAGTTGCAAGGAGCATTACCCAGTGCGCTGTGAACAAAATATATAATTCCTGCCCATGCTTGCTGGACCACGCGTCAGCAGTAACGTGGACTTTGCAGCTGACTGCCTTGCCCAATGATGCCACAACATTGCCTTCCACGTGATGGTAGAGAGATGGAATGGCCTTGCGTGAAATGAAGTAGCGACTGGGAACCTGCCATTGTGGTGCAGCACATTCTGCAATACACGGAAGGGGGCAGAATCCATCAGGCAGAAAGGCAGAAGTTGGAGAGCCAGCAGCTTTGACAAGCTTGCATTTAGATGCTGGCCATGTGGGTGGCAGGGACTGTATTTTTTTTCCACTGCAGCAGATGGGGCAGAAAAATTTGCCAGCTATAGTCTATAGCTGGTGGTGTGCTACTGGCAGATGTGCTGCTAGGACCTGGGACACCCTATGCTATACCATCATCCATGTCAGTGGAGACTGCTGAGAGGTGATGAGGTATACCAGGGGCAGACTGAGGTGAGTAAGGAGGAGGAGGGACAGATTTATGCCCCTTTTGTGTGGCTTTTAGGTGCTCTTGCCAACGGGCTGTGTGGTGGGAGGTTAAATGTCTTGTCAAGCATGTGGTACCCAAATGGCTGGTGTTTTTGCCTTGTTTGATGTGATTGAGACAAAGTTTGCAAATAGCAACAGTGTGATCAGCTGCACATGTACTAAAAAAGGCCCAGACAGCTGAGCTGTGGGAAGAGGGCTGGGAGATAACAGCTCCGCAATGTGATGGAATAGGGTGGCTGCTCTCTACTCCTTCATAATAGCTGCCTCATTGTGGTTGTGCCTCACCCTCACTTTCCTCCTCTGCTCTATCTGGCACCCAAGTCGCATCAGTGACCTCATCATCATCATCATCTCCTCCATCCTCATTACCACTGGAGACAACTTGGCATATACACTGCGGCCGGGGGACCACAAATGCCAATTTGTGTACCAGTGTTCTCCCCTCTCTTTGCTCATGTTCCTGCCTTCCTCAACCTCAGAACCAACATCTGAATCACGTAATGGCTGTGCATCGTCAAGGAGCAAGTGGCAGACACTGTGTTCAAATAACTCAGCTGACTCCTCCATGGCTGATGCTGGGGCTATGGCAGGAATAGATGTGGATTAGGAGGCAGGTTTAGCCACTCTGGCAGCTGCAGGGGACTGCGCACTAGTCTCTGCATGCGTGATGGAGGATGAGGAGGATGAGGATGGTTTAGTAAGCCAGTCCACCACCTCCTCTGCATGCTGTGGCTGGATAGCACGGGCAACATCACTAAATAGAGGAAATTATGCCCTGCCTGGGCACTGACCATGTCCACCTTTGCCTGTGGACACATACGCTGCTGGCCCCCTTACATTGCAATGGGAACATCTGTCTCTCCCTGTTGTCCTCTCAGACATTATTGGGAGTGAGGGGGCGGTGCGTATCAACAAAATGTAATAAAGATGGGGAAATGTGTACGTGGATGCACTTTAATCAATGGAAAGTGGTGTTTGGCGCACTTTAATTTGAGTACTCACTACACAGACACACTCCACACACTACACTATAATATACTGTAATATACTGCTTCAAACATGCAGTAACGCACAGAAATATACTACGTTAAACTTGTACTAATGCAATTAATTATATATATGCATTAAACTTGCAGTAACGCACACAACTATATAGCGTTGAACTTGCAGTAACGCACAGAACTATATGGCGTTAAACTTGCAGTAATGCAATAAAATATATGGCATTAAACGTTCAGTAACGCACAGAAATATATGGCGTTAAACTTGCAGTAATGCACACTACTATATAGCGTTAAGCTTGCAGTAACGCACACAACTATATAGCGTTGCAGGTCCAGGACAACCTGGCCTCAGAGGAAGTGGGTTACATTATGCTGACCATCAGACTAAGGACATCTAGCAACAGAAAACAGTACAATGGGGAAATCATTGGATTTATGGTAAATATTGCAGCCAAAGATGTTTTTAATTAATTAATTAATTTACCGGGCTATTACTTTTATCTTGCTGCTTTAGGCTGGAGTTTTGCTTTAAGTCTTGTTAATTTTTGTTTTGTAATACTTGCATTGTAGTGCATTAACTCACACATGAGAGATTCTCTTTAACGTAAAAAAAAAAAAATTAAAATGGTTTTAACCTGCTATAGTTATTAAAGGCTACTTGCCAGGAGGCGTGAAAAAGAAATTTATTATGAAGGTCAGAATATGAGAGGATGATTCTTCAGCTTTCCTCTCATTTGAATTGACCATAAAAGTTTCAAGGTTTCACACAGTTGACTAGCCCTGGCTGATATCCCAGGGAAAATATGAACGCTGGTTAACATTATCAAGGTTCTGAAATTCAGTGGCTCATATCCTGCTGATGAGTGTGGATGCACCAAACATGCTTTCCAATATGTCCATATCACATAAGTGACATGGACTGACACCCAGGTACTTCTAGCTAAAGTTTTGTCTCTGCTGGGTCTTGGCTGTGCACCACCCAGACTATTCGATTGTATTCACTATCTGTATAATATTAGTGTGTTCTGCTTGTACACATTTTATAAGCCCCAAAAAATACACTGGTTAGATTAATTGACTTTCAGTGCCCATTCACAAAGGGGCGACTTGCGATCCGACTTGAGTTGTCTCAAGCCGCCCCAAGTCGCTTGACATCTGAAATCCCATTGAAGTGAATGGGAACCGTCTTAATATACACTACTGAAGTCGCTCCGACTTCAAGGCGACTTCAGAAAAGGTTCCTCTACTACTTCAAGGCGACTTATATCCGACTTGTGCCCATAGGATTCAATAGAAGTCGCCTCCAAGTCAGATCCCCCATCTAAATACAAGCGACTTTGTAGTGTTAAAGAATAGAATTTATTTGGGGCAGCCCCCTCCTTCCCTTCTCTGATTGGCCACAGGCAAAGTCGCCTGGCATAAGCCGTGTTGTAAATCACCTGAAGTCACGCTGAAGTCGTGCTGAAAATCGCGCTGAAATTGCCTAGCAAAGTCACGCTGAAGTCGGCTGTGAATGCAGCCTCAGAGTGATAATAATAGTGGCAATACTTGAATCAATAAATAATACATTTCTTTTCCAATCCAGCTCTTCCGATATGAACAATGTATCTATAATCAACAACCCATTCAATAAATATGCCACACAGGGTTTTTTTATCAATAGTTGGGATTGTCTTAGCAGACTCTTGATTAGGCAAATATGGACTTTCAACGGTACGTAATAGACTGGAAACAGTGTTTAAAAAAACATATACAATTTTATTAAAAAACAGTATATAAAAAATCTCTCTACCAAAGAGATCAAAGCACATACCGTATTTTTTGCACCATAAGGCGCACCTGACCATAAGACGCACCTAGGTTTTAGAGGAAGAAAACAAGAAAAAAATATTCTGATCCAAATGGTGTACTAAAATATTTACCAGCGCAGCCACATACCAGAGTCCATGAAATACAGCATATACCAATGTCCATTAAATGCAGCAATATACCAGCGTCCATTAAATACAGCAATATACCAGTGTCCATTAAATACAGCAATATACCAGTGTCCATTAAATACAGCAATATACAAGTGTCCATTAAATATAGCACATGCCAGAGTCCATTAAATACAGCACATAGCACAGTCCATTAAATACAGCATACACCAGTGTCCATTAAATGCAGCACATAGCAGAGTCCATTAAATACAGCACATGCCAGAGTCCATTAAATACAGCACATACCAGAGTCCATTAAATACAGCATACACCAGTGTCCTTTAAATGCAGCACATAGCAGAGTCCATGAAATATAGCCATACCTGTGTCCATGAAATGCAGCCTGACAGAGCTGAGAGGGAGATTCATATCTCCTGGCACCGCTGCGCTGTGATGATGTCATCACACTGCGCCTAGTGGAGCTCCACTCTGCAGCCAGATCCCATTCAGATAGAAGACAGAGCAGCTCCAGCCGCCGCAGTACTTAATTCAGCCACTGGGGCTGCTCTGTCTTCTCACTGTGTGAGATCAGAGCAGAGCAGCGCTCTATGGTGTCCAGGAGCCCGCAGTGTATGCGGGCTCCCGACGGCGACGAGGGGGGGCGGGTTTTTTTTCAGGTATTCGCACCATAAGATGCAGGGAGACTTTCCCCCACTTTTTGGGGGAAAAAAGTGTGTCTTATGGTGCGAAAAATATGGTAAATATAACAATGTACAGTTACATCAGAGCTGAGGTGAAACGCTGGAAAAGTCTGGTTGCTGGCCCCAAACACATAGGATCCAGACTAATCCAGCATATGCTTTTACATGTTTCGCGGGGGTCCGCTTCTTCAGAAAGACTTCAGCTTAACAAAATTTCTACAAAGACAAACATAGCATACATAAGTGCATATCAATAATTAGAACACTAGGCTAAGGCACACTCAATCTCAAGCCCACATACCTGACCAGAAACAATGGTCTGTTAGATATATTACAACTACTGTGACGGTTAGGGGGTCTCATTCCTCATCCCCGGACAGTCCACGCACCAAGGGGAACACCCCAGAGATAGGGAGGGGCAACTCACCGGTATCTTAGGTCCAGGGCTGTGACACTCTAGTCCACATATTTTTCAGATTCTGAATGGATCAGCATACAGGCCTAAGGCCCAGATTTAAAATACTGTAATAACACTATGGTTTATATTTGTTCTCTGCTGAAACATTTGCATACCCATAATTTTATTATTTTAGAACTGTGATGGTTAATATAGGGGGGCTCCATTCTCCATTCTCCGTGCCTCCTGCCTGTTCCATCCCTTGGCTTCCCCATTTGGAGAGCACTCCTTGGGATGGGTCCTTTATTCACCTGTTCTGGCCCTGTAAGGTTGGTACCCTGGACGCTATCTTTTTCTCCTTTTTTTTCCTTTGTGAGTTTCCTAATCCACCACTGGGGGGGAGCTTGGTATGTTTCTCCTGGTGGCAGCTCGGCGTCTTTGTTCATGGTGGCGCAATTCTGTGCCCAAGTGCGCAGGCGCCGTCTGAAGCATGCGCACTGGGATCGGGACCGGTGACGTCGGCGGTTTGCGCGGGCCTCGGCTTCGGCCATCACTGCCATGTTTTGGCCCCAGACTACAGTATTTAAGCGGACGCCTGCAGCGTCCTTGTTGCAGGTGGCCCGTACAGCGGACGTATATCCAGGAGTGAGACTTATTGAGGGGTCTATATCCCCTGCTAGTTTTTGTTTGAGGCGCAACATTTTTACTCATATGTCATAATCTACCTGCAGACTGTGGTTGGCAGTGGCCCTTTGTGGCCCAACCCCCTGGCCCACAGCGGACATATACCGCTCCTGTGTGACCACATTCCGGTTTCGGACGATCCGGGTGGCATATTTTGACCTGAGATATACTGGCTGACAGTGGCGGCTGGTGAAGTTTTTGGATGGGGGGGCGCCAGGCGCCAGGCCCCGCCCTTCCATGTGACCCCTCCTACTTGTAATAAGCCCCGCCCCTTATAGAATCCACCCACTCCGTCCCCTGTATTCCACATGTTGTGTCAGGGGTATACAGCTCAGCATCACAGGACACAGTATACAGCTCAGCATTACAGGACACAGTATACAGCTCAGCATCACAGGACACAGTATACAGCTCAGCATTACAGGACACAGTATACAGCTCAGCATCACAGGACACAGTATACAGCTCAGCAGACATATGACACAGGACACTACGACTCGACATAT
>BLSH010193110.1:2900508-2911657 GCA_018402905.1 Glandirana rugosa | reverse complement strand
CATGACAAACACAACTTTCAACTGCTTCCTTTTTATTAACAGAAACTTCAACTGAAGTGACCACCTCATCAGCCCAGTCATTACCAACATGAATCCTCACATTTGTTTCAACCTGCTGGGGACAGAAACTCTCCTCAACAATTATATCTCTGTCCCCATTTCTCAGAGATACACCAGTTTACACCAGTCCTTGCTCCTAAAGAAACGTATGGCGGCCATACATTCTTTGATTTCATTATCCAATCAATGTGTGATTTGATTACCAAAAGAATTGCAGCTGTTATAGCTGCAAAGGGTGGGCCAACTCAATATTGAACCCTACGGACTAAGATTTGGATGTCATTAAAATTCATGTGCTTGTAAAGGCAGGGGTCTCAATACTTTTGGCAATATAGTGTAATTGTAACTTACAATCTTAAATTATCGATTACTATTTCTACCAGGTCAATTCATATTCTGATCAAAATAAGACTGTTATCATGAACAAAGTATCTTGATGTTGCCAATAAATGCAAAATAATCAATATTTTTCAGCCCTGGTCAATCATTTTGGTTTGATCCAACCCAATCTAAATTGAGCTTAAACTCATTTTAATCAAATCACACATTGATTGGATAATGAAATCAAAGAATGTATGGCCACCATACGTTTCTTTAGGAGCAAGGACTGGTGTAAACTGTTTTCTGTAATGGCATTAGAAAATATGAGAGCAAAATATACCAGTGTAATATAAATAGATCAATTTTATTTCTTTTTTCTATTCCACGCTGACTATTTTTCCATGCCTGTTCAAGTATAGTTAAAACCGTACAGTCAGGTCTTAATATTCTGTTCACATGGTCGTCTAATTACTAACCTGTTCAGATTTTTATTTGACATAGAATTCAGCACATGAATATTTAATAAATCATCTGGAGCAGAAAATAACAATTGAGCTTTACCTTGTATCTTTCTTCAGAAAGTTTTAAATGCGGGCTGAAAAGATCCCCAAAATAATTAGCTCAGATCCAAAATACATGAGATTTGTGCAGTAAAGTGACTGGATAGACAGGGAAGCTCGACATTTGTGCAATTGTTATTTTCAGAAGTCAAGAAATGAATCTCCCAAAAGGCTTTTTACATTTAAAATTAAGTCAACGACATTAAACAATAAACAAGAGTTATACCCCCATTAGGATTTGCATTTTCCTCATTTTCAAGTCCTGGAATTGACTACACATTTTAGCTGACTTTCCTTGACTGTATTTCACAACTAATTACAAAAAAGTGTGATATTATGTAGTACCCAGTTGTACTTAAAAATGCAATATAATTTTATTGTACCTAAATAAAAGGGGTCCGATCACTCTGAATATTCCTCAGTAGCTACTATTAGGAAAATCTAATGTCATTTAATTTTTAATTTGTCATTGTGTGCTACACTTCTTAATAATTAACTTTTCAGTGAAAGACATTAAATGTCATTAAATGTACCATATAATGAACATCAGCTTTCAATAAAGGTTCTACTCTCGAACGTATCTATTTTAAAAGTTCTGGTTATCCTGAAGAACACGCTGAGGTTTTCTTAAATTAAAATCCTATATTGCAGTTGAGTGTTTTGCATTATAATAAGAAAGGAAGCCTTGACTGGAGTGGTGATGTTGAATAATTCTAATAAAGTATGATGTGCAGGTCATTTAAAGTGGGAAAGAGTCTTCCTATAGCCACATAATTGAAAAGATTTTGGTGTCCTTATTCAATAATAAAACAGCATGTGGCTTACCAATCTCTGCAAAGGATAATCTTGTTACACTGAACCTGCAAAAACAGGTTGAAATTAAAATTTAATTTCTCGCTATATTATATGAGATATGGTTATGAACCAGCAGTATGCTCAACTGAGCTAATGATTTAAAATAGACCTATGGGGAGGGGGAGTGGACCCTAAAATAGCAATTACAGTACAGATGAGGCAGCTGCAGGTGTCTGTAGACCACCTCTGCTCCCCTTGGCTTCTGTAATCCAATCTCCAACCAATCTTTCTAGTCTAGCCTTATTGTTGGTTTGTAGGCAGCTCAGAGCACATGAGGTTGGGGGGGCAACATTAGTAAGGGCATTGCAAATCATACCAAGATTTTTCGTTCTGGACAGTTTAACAATGAGGCACCAGTGGCATTCAGGCACCTAGAAAAAATACTATACAAAAGTACAATGTAATCACCTCATAGGATTATAAAAAAAACATAAAATATAAACTAATCTTTTAGATAGTTGTTAATTCTTCATATAAAATCTTCATTTTACAGATAAGAATTTGTGTGCCCTTTTGACACTAAGCCTGCTTTCACACTATAGCATTTCTTGAAAATTGTGAAATTGTGCGATGTGATGACTGCATTTATGTTGATAAGTCTTACATTCCAACTGGCCAGACATAGCAAGCAAACTACCATCACATCAAAGCTACAATGTGAGAATGGTAATTGGATATAACTGCCCATCAGTTCTATCCCCTAGAAGTCATCACAGGTTGTGAAAATTAACCATTTTTATGAAATAGCAGCGCTTTAGCAGCGCTAAAGTGAGAAAAATATATATCTGTATGGCTACCAGATAATTATGTGTATAAAACAACCCATAAACATTGATATACCTTGACAGGTCATGAAATCAACAAAACATAAAAACATATACATTTAAAATATATATCCCACTGATAGTGAATATACAGTGGGTGAAAGTTCATCTGATATAAAAATTAATTAACCACATAAAGAGAAGAAGAAAGTGAAAAAATAGTTCAATTGAATTCACACTGGTGAAATAACGGATATTCACATGAAGGTCATAAAGAGGAGGGTAAGTCCCTATGTCTTCAACAGAAATCCCACAAAGATCATATGTATAGAGGAGGCAGCCACCACCAACTTTGAGAAGGCTTACCGGAACATGTGGACTCAGTAAGGCATATGCCCAATGAGTCAACAAGGCTGAATATGTATAAACACCAATGAATAGAGCTTGCACGCCACTTGATCCTGGACACACATTTTTATGAAGACCTGAACTTGATTGGCGCATAATAGGTTCATTTACACCCTATCTAGATAGACAGGAAACCCAGAGTTTTGTACATCAATTTGTGGCAAAGGAGACATTAGTCCCTGGGACCAGATTTTAATTAGAACAGCTAGAAGGACAAACATGTGTCCTAAGACAATTGGGTGTACCTGGATTGAAAACTGGCTACAGGGGCGGGTCCAAAGGGTGGTGAGTATTCAGGATGGTCCATTGGGGTCCCCCAAGGATCCTTCCTGGGACCAATTCTGTTTAATTTATTCATAAATGATATAGAGGATGGGATAAATAGCTCAATCTCAGTATTTGCAGATGATACAAAGCTGAGCAGGGCAGTAACTTCTGCACAGGATGAGGAAACCTTACAAGAAGACCTAAATAAAACAATGGGGTGGACAACTACATGGCAAATGAGATTTAATGTTGAAAAAAAAAGGTAATGCATTTAGGTGCTAAAATATGAACGCAAATTACCCACTAGGGGGAGAACCTATGGGGAAATCCAGGATGGAAAAAGGACCTGGGGGTCTTAGCAGATGACAGGCTCAGCAATGGCATGCAATGCAAAGCTGCCGCAAGCAAAGCCAACATAATATTAGCATGCATCAACAAGGGGATTTACTCCAGAGATAAAACGATAATTCTCCTACTCTACAAGACTCTGGTCCACCCGCATCTTGAGTATGCCGTGCAGTTCTGGCCATCAGTCCTCAAGAAGGATGTGCTGAAACTGGAAATAGTTCAGAGAAAAGAAACAAAACTAATAAAGGGACTAGAAACTCTCAGCTATGGAGAAAGACTGCAAGCACTGAACTTATTCTCTCTGGAGAAGAGACGATTGAGAGGGGATATGATAGCGGTATACTAGTGACCCTAGCATAGGGAGAAAACTTTTCAGTGAAAGGGAATTTAATAGGACATGTGACCATTCACTGAGATTGGAAGAGAAGCAGTTTAACTTTAATCTGCATAGAGGGTTCTTTACTGTCAGAACAGTGAGGATGTGGAATTCTCTTCCACAAGCAGTGGTATCAGCAGGGAGCATTGATAATTTCAAAAATCTTATAGATGGCCATCTTAACGATCACAACATAAAGGTATATACGATTTACTATTGACATAAACGCATGCACACATTCACACACACACCACAGGTTAAACTGGATGGACTGGTGTCTTTTTTCAACCTTAATTACTATGTAACTAGCTAGCACCCCATTAATGGAAATAACACATCCATTAGAGAGTGACTAACTTGCATATTGATTACTGGCGCCAAGGGCTGCTACACATATCACAACGGAAGCTGTATTTTTACATAAAATTTATACTTAAAGTGTATATAAAACCAAAGCCTCTTTTTTTCTATCTGTGTCTAGTCAACGAGCTTTCCTTTTGCTTAATGTAAGAAATGAAGAGGTGATCACTCCATAATGGGGGATATCTCTTACAGATTTCCTCTCACCTTCTGTTTCCATCACATTCCAAAATTTTGAATTTCCTATTAAGACATTGGAGACAGTAGTCACCTGGACCAATATTAGGGGTAAATCACCCCAACGAAGATGTAGACATCCTTGTAGGGGTTCTAACCCTTCCCTACTCTATCCAATACGAAAAAAAAGATTTGGCTTCACATACACTTCAACTATTGAAAGCCACTATTTCTTATCAATTGGTATTTACTCTTCAATCTCTTAATCAGGTAAACAAGCACCACCTTGCCATTGAAATTTTCTTATGCGTTATCTTTATTGGTTTTTAAAGGTATATACAAGTGGACCATTGGAGTATTGTATGATAAGATTAGACATTCAATGCAGTGTAGCTGCTGCAAACTACAGAGCATATAGGCAAGGTACAAAGCATCGATAAAGCTGTCATCCAGTGTGAGCTGACAACATGCTCTGCACCACTGGATTTCAGTGCAGCAGACACAATGTGCATAGCTCCCGACTGTCCCTGATTTTAAGGCATTGTCCCTGATTTATAGCAAAGTCCCTCTGTCCTCCTCATTTGTACCTCATTTGCTCTAATCTACAGTATCTCACAAAAATGAGTACACCCCTCACATTTTTGAAAATATTTTATTATATCTTTTCATGTGGCAACACTGGATAAATGACACTTTTCTACAATGTAAAGTAGTGAGTGCACAGCTTGCATAACAGTGTTCATTTGCTGTCCCCTCAAAATAAATCAACACACAATCATTAATGTCTATACCACTGGCAACAAAAGTGAGTACACCCCTAAGTGAAAATGTCCAAATTGGGCCCAATTAGCCATTTTCCCTCCCCGGTGTCATGTGACTCGTTAGTGTTACAAGGTCTCAGGTGTGAATGGGGAGCAGGTGTGTTAAATTTGGTGTTCTCACTCTCTCATACTGGTCACTGGAAGTTCAACATGGTACCTCACGCAAAGAAGGGTTAAGGCAGTGCTATAAAATAATGGTGGACACACAAAATATAGACACGTTGGGCCCAATTTGGACATTTGTACTTAGGGGTGTACTCAATTTTGTTGCCAGTGGTTTAGACATCAATGGCTATGTGTTGATTTATTTTGAGGGGACAGAAAATTTACACTGTTATACAAGCTGTACACTCACTGCTTTACAATGTAGCAAAGTGTCATTTCTTCGGTGTATTTATATTAAAAGGTATAATAAAATATTTACAAAAATGTGAGGGGTGCACTCACTTTTGTGAGATACTGTATATAGTTGTATATAAAATGCACTTTTTATCTTTCAAAAAGTATTTCCCAGTGCTAAACCTTTCTGATTTCTAAATTGCTACATTTGTAAATTCCAAAAGCCAGTATAAAGGAATAGTAGTGGTAAAAAATAATTTGTGGGTTTAACCAATAATTTTTTTGTACGCTTCTTTTTTAAGGAAGGAGTGGCAGGGGGTGTGCCCTATGCCTACATGCTTTTGATAATAGGTGTCCCTCATTCTCATCTCAGAAAGTTGGGAGGTATGCACTGTGTAGCCTGCTCAAACAGGAAGTTAGGACCTTAACCATTCATTATCCTGACTGGACGTCTATTGAGGTCCTCAGGATAATCCGAGATCGCGCGCCCCTGGGGGCGCGCATCGCGGCGATCGGTGGTGCCGTGGGTCAGCCTGACCCACCGCATTACCGACCGATCTTCGATCTGAAGCCTTTTACCATGTGAGCAGCCGTGACCAATCACGGCTGATCACAGTGTAAATAGGAAGAGCCATTTATCGGCTTATCCTCTGCTCAGGTCTGCAGACCTGAGCAGCGGAGAGCCGATCGGCTGCTCGTCTGATGAGGGGGGCTGCGCTGAATGTTTATCAGCGCAGCCACCCTCAGGATCACTCTACTGGACCACCAGGGAGCCTGCCCAGGACCACCATGGAGCCCCCCCGGACACCGTGAGGAGGCCGCCCAGGACCACCAGGGAGGGAAAATGGAGGCCGCCCAGGACCACCAGGGAGCCCCCACTAGACCACCAGGTAAGGACAATACAGTGCACTGCAGGGATGGTACTGTGCCTATGTATGATGCCTGCCAGTGCCATCCCTAACAGTGCTATATGCACCAATGCCCACCAGTGCCACCTATCTGTTACCACCTGTGCCCACCTGTGCCACCTATCAGTGCCCACCTGTGGCACCTAAAAGTGCCCATCTGTGCCACCTAAAAGTGCCACCTCTCAGTGCCCAGCAGTGCCTCCTATCTGCCCATCAGTGCCCAGTGCCACCTATCAGTGCCGCATATCAGTGACACGTGTCAGTGCCCGTCAGCATTGCTTATTAGTGCCGCCCATCAGTGCTGCATATGTGCCCCATCAACAGTGCAACCTTATCAGTGCCACCTCATCAGTGCCAATCTGTATTGCCTCCTCAGTGCCTGTCAGTCTAGCCTCATCAGTGTAGCCACATCAGTGCCCGTCAGTGCCCGAAAGTGTACTTTATACAAAGTTTTGTGACAGAAACAGACATTTTTTTTTTTTTCAAAATTTTCAGTCTTTTTTTATTTATAGCGCAAAAAATAAAAAACACAGAGGCGATCAAATACCACCAAAAGAAAACTCTATTTGTGGGAACAAAATGATAAAAAATTAGTTTGGGTGCAGTTTCGCACGGCCGCGCAATTCTCATTCAAAATGCAACAGCGCTGAAAGCTGAAAATTGGTCTGGACGGGAAGTGCTCTAAATGCCCGGTATTGAAGTGGTTAATGAATATCCAGCAGATTATTAGGTTTTTTTTTTTAACGTGAAGCATTTTTAGGTGCAAAACGTGGGGAAAAGTATTACAGAAATATACAAAATATGTTGTTTTTTATATTTTGCTCAGACATACACTTTAAATACCTGCAGTTATGTTACACTGCTCAAACTGCTACTAGAAATAATATGTAAGAGCCTAGTGCCTCAATTGCGTTTGATATTTTCATAAATTAGCATCAGGGTATCAATTCTCCCAGGGTGCTCAGTTATAGGCCCAGAGATAGGTGTCGGCACTTGCAACAGTAGTTTAAGCAGTACAATAAAACGAAAGAGCAATGAAAGGAGGGAAGGAGGAAAAAGAAAGGGAGTTGTAATAGACTGGGAAATTTAATGAAGCTGAAATATTTAAACATTGAAGATGCAGGACTCAGATGAGATTTACATTGGGAAAAGGCATCAGATAACCTTCAATCTATATGCAAAACCATCTGCATGGAATTGCAATTTAATTGGTCTTTGGGGAAAAAAATATTGATGTGCACATATTGCAAAAGCTGACCCCAAAGCGCCAGATCACATTGCAAAATATGAGCCATTTAAGTCTATCATCTACTTCTTACTGTATAGATAGATAGATAGATAGATAGATAGATAGATAGATAGATAGATAGATAGATAGATACTGTAGATGGATGGATAGATAGATAATAGATAGATAGATAGATAGATAGATAGATAGATAGATAGATAGATAGATAGATAGATAGATAGATAGATAGATATTACAAAGTAACATTTTGGCCATTGATAAAACTTCCTGCTTTCTTTACCAGCTCTTCCACTCAAGAAAGGACAAATAGTGTGGATGGAAAAAGAAACTCTATTTAAGAGAAATTAATCTGAGAAGAAAGGCTCAGCAAGCAAATGTGCCTAGATTATTATGAACTCTGTCTTTTATTCTCTCACTTGGCTGTAAATCAAAAGAATATATCTTACTGGTAAAAACAACAAGAGGGATATAAACTATATTTATATGCCTCTCCCGTTGTGTGCTTTTAGTAGATCTTAGTCCCCTCCAGCTCTCTCTTGGCTGATATATTACAGTAACAAATCGTCAGACCAATGGCATCTTGATTACAACTTTCTCCTATACTTCATCAGTGAGACAGCAATATAATGCACTGTGCTAATATATCACTGAAGAAATTGACAAATAATACAGCATGTTAAACAATAGAGATTAGAAGGCATTGTTTGGCATACTAATTTATACATTATTTATATTTCTTAAGCATACAAAAAAAGCTTGAAGACTGTATTGTTGGGTTTGGAATAGAAAAACACAATAGTCTATAAATAGTAAACTATACATGAAAAGGTGACCATATATAATATAGAGGGGCCAGAATGGTAGGCACAATCCTTGTTGGCAGCCAGGTACTAAAACATGCATTGGACAGCATTTCATTGTTAACCTATGGAGCAGTGACAAGGCAATCTGCAGATAGGGCTGTTTTAGGACGTTGATTGGGCCCAAGAAAAGATGTCATGAGTGGTTTGCCATCACATCTTTTCATTCCCTAACACAAAAAGGCATACTAAATAATATAAATATAGAGACAGAGAGGGAGGGAGTTGCCTGTTTTGTTGAACCTGAAGTCAAACAATACATGCTGGGACTTTTAGTTTCATATAGGTTTATCCCTTACTGGGTGGGGAACGAGGATAAGCTCTGATTTATTTCTTTTTAAGTTCATGTATCAGTCACCTACTTTAGCAGACCCAGTATACAGATTTTCATGGGAAGAAATTAAATTTTTGCTCACTCTGAAGCTTGAATGCACATGCAGCTGAATTGCTGAGATCTAAGGCCCAGTGGACCAGAGTAGGAAGTTTCTGAACCATCAATATATCAAACTAAACAGGAGGAAAGTCCAAAACTAATCTTAAAAAGTATTATTTACTGATAGGGTAGTTCATGTTTGGAATAACATCCCAGCAGAGGTAGCAAGTCAGTCAACAGTAAGTGGCTTCAAACATGCTTGGGACAAACAATAGATCTATACTCTGATAAAAAAAGTTAAAGAGGAAGTAAACCACTTTTTTTTTTTTTAATCTGACCTGCAAACTAAAGGCATAATGGGCTAGTATGCATGCATACTAGCCCATTATGTGAAACTTACCTGCAAACAAAGTCCTTATTGTCACCACTGGAGGTCGCATCCATCTTCACCTGTCTTCCTTCCCGGGCCTGCGGACTCTGGCTGTGTGACTAGCCAGAGCCAGGTGACGTCACTCCTGCGCATGCACAAGGGAGCCGCTGGTCACAGCACAGTGCTCTGAAGGAACGGCGCGAATGGCGGCTCCTTCAGAGCGCATGCGCCGATGATGTCATCGGCTGCATATACAGTAAATATCTCCTAAGCGCTGCATTTTTGGGGGATATTTACAGTACCTATAAGTAAGCCTTTTTATAGGCTTACCTATAGGTACAATTAATCAATAGGATTTTACAACCACTTTAACAAAAAAATAAACATGTTTAAAAAAAAAAACAGACTCGATGGACCACTTAGTCTTTTTTCTGCCATCACTTTTCTATGTTTCTAAAAGGCTTTTATTGACCCCCAAACAAGATTGTTGACGTTCTTCTGATATTATTATTTTCCCGGCTTTAATCCTGACACTCTCATTATAACAATTTGAATCAAACTTTTGGAGCAAATATACAGAAAAGATCTTCGGAATTTTATGAAGGCAGGCTTGTTTCAGGCAAGTGTATCACAGAGTACTGAAGTCTATGGGTCAACATCAGTCAGTTAACTAGTATTTTCAGAAGTATGTCACTAATGACAACCTCCTATAGCTTTTACCTCCCATCACTCACTAAACTAATGCTTACAATAAATATTCATAGTGTATATTATATATTACATACATAGCATATGTAACTCTCGTGTGGTTTTATGTATCGGTTGGCGGATTTATAGCTTCAGGACAACTAGCATGATCCAGTAGCTCATCTATTAATCTGTCTGTTTATGTGTGTCAGATATGTCCTTTACTTGTGGCAAAGGTGTTAATTTTTTTAAACAGCACTTACATTTGTGCAATTATTGCATCATTTATATGAATTTGGTCTTGTGTTACGACAGTCTGACAAGTACTGCGGAAAATGTCCTTGCAGCTGACAATTTAACTGATATAGGTTCTCCTGTAACCCATCATGTCAAAGCCAAACCAGTATCATCAAGAAACATGTAAATTACATATACAGTATGGACAAGCCAAGGAGTCACGATGGCTCTTAAACTGCCAAAGTGTTCAGGCACAGTCTGACAAATCCACTGGAGCCATGATTATAAATATTGTCATTGTTCGATTCAGTCGTGTAAATTTCTAGTGTATTAAAAGAAACTCATGGTCTGACATCCTTTTTCTGAGTATTTTTCTTGGGCGGTCATATCTTTATACCTACAACACACAAGGAGAGACCAAAGATCAGGCTGACTACGTGTCAGGTAAATACCGGTCACAAGATTAACAAGTCGTTGTTTATTGTCTGGTGTTTATTAGGAGGTCACCCCACTTGACACAAAAGGACTAGGTTATTCAAGAGTTTCCTTCAAAAAAGCAAACTCCTAACCATAATTATTTAATGTGTTTTGTAAGGTTCACGTCCACTATTTTTCAACTCGACAATTAACACACATAAATTTACTAGCCGTCTAATGTTCTTACTGTTATAAATATTAGTACCGAGGTCACCTAAACAGTCTGACACGGACTTGTGAAACCGTCAAATTCTCGGTAGCACTGAGGAACCGAACAGGTATGACATATACATTAAATGTACAAAGAACTACTATGACCAAACCGAAACTGT
>BLSH010193110.1:2842014-2865175 GCA_018402905.1 Glandirana rugosa | reverse complement strand
AATATTTATATATATAAAATAGTGTAAGTCAACTAATGTTATAGAAAAGGATTTAACTGTAAACCCGTGATTAACTAAAAATTATAAACGTAACATAGTTAAAAAATGACGTAATAGTTAGAAAAGTAAATAAATAGTGACAGTCGTTGAAACGTGTAGCATCTTATAGGAAACATTAACATATATATCACCATAAAGGTGGAAGTGACTCACCTTATAAACGTACTTATCTCGTGATAATAAATCGTGAAATTCTATTACTCCCTGTATATAATAGTTATCTCAACTCGCTTGTGGACCTTCAAGCCCAAGACGACCAGGCAGGCTTGAAGCCCTGTTTCAGGCCCAGGCCCAGGCCTGCCTTGGGCTTGCTAGCGTGCCTGTTGCTTGGGGTAACTTTAGTTACCCCTGGGCTTGAAAATCCGTGTTTTTACCGACATCCTTTCAGGACCTTTCGGGCCGTGCGATCGTTCGGGTTCCGTCCGGACCCGGACCCGGACTTTGTCCCGAAGTTCGGACGGACCAGCAGAACCCGAACTTCCAGGTGTTCGCTCAACTCTATTGATAATATATGTCCCTCATTATCTTAAAGTGCTAAATAATAGTGCTCTATTCATGCAAATATTCCACTCAGTGAAGGTGGAAATACCACTATATATACAATTACAAAGGATATTCTACGATGTGCAAAGTTGCTGACAGTGATAAATAAATGAAAAGATTGATAATGCAGTAAAAAATTGATACAATGCAAATATTAAAAATCAATTAGTGCCCAAATGTCAATTTAGGAAAAGATATTGTAATCAACTGAATGTGATAAAATATATATATTTATAATATATTCAATATATATTGAAGATTGAAGATGAAGAGAGGAAGCAAGAAGACTAAAAGAAGAAGAAGAAGAAGACCAGAAGAAGGAGCGGGCCAGGAGAAGATGGAGGAAGAAAGAAGAAAGAGCTATAATACAAAATAAAGGACTTGTCAAAAACTGCCTATTGTTTTTTTTTTACACTACACTCATTTTTTGGTGAATGGGTGGGGGAGTGGGATCCGGGGGCCCCCTTATTAAAGGGGGCTTCCAGATTCTGATAAGCCCCCTGCCCGCAGAACCCCACAACCGACGGCCAGGGTTGTGGGTATGAGGCCCTTCTCCCCATCAACATGGGGACAAGGGGCCTCAAAGCATCCTCCCCATGTTGAGAGCATGTGGCCTGGTATGGTTCGGAGGGGGGGGAGGGGCGCTCGCTCGTCCCCACCCTCTCCTGCCATGCCAGGGCTGCGTGCTCAGATAAGGGTCTGGTTAGTTTTTTTGTTTTTTTATTTGGCACAGGGTTCCCCTTAAAATCCATACCAGACCTGAAGGGCGTGGTTTGGATTTTGGGGGGGACCGCACGTCATTTTTTTAAAAAAATTTGGCATGGGGTTCCCCTTAAATTGAATACCAGACCTGAAGGGCCTGTTTTGAATTTTGGGGGGAACTGCGCGTAATTTTTTTTTTTAATTTTGGCACGGGGTTCTCCTTAAATTCCATACCAGACCTGAAGGGCCTGGTTTTGATTTTGGGGGGAACCGCACGTCATTTTTTTGTTTATTTTGGAGCGGGCCCTGCTGTTGTAAATTAGTTAAAAAATTGTGATAAAATGACCAGTCAAACAGGTGGTGAAAAACTAAGCCTTGTGTGTTGGCATTGCCAGAACACTGTAACCCCTTGCAGTTACTCTTGTTGGATGGAGGAACTGGGCCTGATGTTGTAAATTAGTTTACAAATTCTGGCGAAAGCCCCCAGTCAAACAGGTGGCCAAAAATTGGGTCTTGGGTGTTGGCGGTGCCAGAACACCGTAACCCCTTGCAGTTACTCTTGTTGGACGGAGGAACTGGGCCTGAGGTTGTAAATTAGTTTAACCACTTAAGCCCTGGAGCCCTTTTTTACACTTGTTGTTTACAAGTTAAAATCATTTTTTTTGCTAGAAAAATACTTAGAACCCCCAAAAATTATATATTTTTTTCAAACACCCTAGAGAATAAAATGGCGATCCTTGCAATACTATTTGTCACTTTGGCAGGAAACGGCGCCGGTGTTAAAAAAATGACAGTATTCAGAATCGCCATTTTTGGCGATCAGAATACTGTGAAGTGCAAAGGAGGGATGGGGGGTTTTAGACCCCCCCATCCTTCCATAAAGTGTACCTGTCACCATATATTACTATCACAAGGGATGTTTACATTCGTTGTGATAGCAATAAAAGTGATCAGGCTATATATCAGGCTGTATATATATTAATACACCAAGTCAAGTGTACTATATACCTTATGTACAGTGTACACTTATATATAGTACACTGTGCGTGTGTGTATATATATATATATATATATATATAAAGCTCTCACAGCAGGCAGACATTTTAAAACATTATGGGGCGCACGAAGTTGCCGTGAAAAACCCGAACCAGCGAATAGGGGATGTTTGGATCGAACATACGTTCGATCCGAACACGAACCCCATCCCTAATGTTCACCATGGTCACCAATCAAAAGATAAAACAAATGTCCAGGCGCATGGACGATAGTCCAAGTAAGTGAGCAAATTAAAGCTGAGGTCACTGCTGTCCCAAACTCATAGACCAATGAGGTAAATATAGGCAAACCAACTAGGGAGGAACAGCGCTGAACCACGGTAATAAATGGACCTCAGGTAAGTTAAAAAAGATTTTAATACATGTGAAATGAAAATAGTAAAAATAGTCAAAAGTGACATGGTTAAAAAGTTCACATGGATTATAATCTTTTTTAACTTACCTGAGGTCCGTTTATTACCGTGGTTCAGCGCCGTTCCTCCCTAATTGGTTTGCCTATATTTACCTCATTGGTAAATTAATCTTTTTTAACTTACCTGAGGTCCATTTATTACCATGGTTCAGCGCTGTTCCTCCCTAGTTGGTTTGACTATGTTCACCAAAGCTATAGTATAGCCTATTTCAGAGGGAAAAAACTTTTTTAATCAGTTTTAAGAATGAGTTGTTATAATTATTATGTGTAATAAAGCTTATATTTTGTAATCATGTTGTAAGGTCCTTGATGGTACCAAGAAAAATCCTTTTCCCCTAGCACTTTTTTATTCAATAGATTATACATTTTGGATGCAGGTATGTGATAGTTTGCTTAAATCCAATTGAAATAGGAGCACTTATTTTCAGCTATATAATATATGGATCTGCACTGATCACTGTGGAGATCTTCACTGGTCACTACTGGGAGCATGGAGATGTGTGCTGGTCACTGCTGGGGGCACTGAGATCTATAATGGTCACTTCTGGAAGCACAGAGGTCTATACTGGTCACTGCTGAGGAAACTACGATCTGTACTGATCACTTCTGGGGGTATTGAGATCTATCTATATAGGTAATTGCTGGGGCTCTGAGGTCTTTACTAGTCACTACTGGGGACAATGAGATCTATACAGGTCACTGCTGGGGATATTTTTTTTTTTTTAAAGGGTACTTTTATTGAACAACATACACATACAGCACATACAATTGCAATATAAGAAATGCAATACCAAAAGAGGAGTAATATGAAAAGAGAAAAAGATTAACAACGTCTACATCTACATCTACAGCATAGCGTCCAGATCCACAGGGTCATACTAACTACCCCGCATTCCTACAGCTCCCATTGTCATCATGTCCAAAGACACAGAAAGGTTTATTGAAGCATTACCTCCATTACACATATAGCATCAATTTAGGGATAGCACTGTCGCTCTCCATCGTATAGTAAATCAGTAATCATCAGGGACAGTGTTATTAGATTCCATCCAGGTACCCCATATTTTGTGGAACTTACAGGTACAGCCCCTCGCCTCGTAGGTCGGTTTATACAGGGGAAGCACATTGTGGATCAATCTAATCCAACCATGCAGTGTGGGTGAGGACCCAGGTTTCCAGTTCATAGTGATGTTTTTTTAGCGTAAAAGAATGCAATACGCAAAAAGGTTTGCCTATATTTTGGGATATTTTCCTTGTGCTCTATATAGCCTAACAGGCATTGTAGAGGATTACATATGTTAGGAAGTTGCGTGAGTGAACTGAGAAACGCTGTGACCTCGGACCAAAACTGCCTAATCCGGGGACAAGTCCACATCAGGTGGAAAAAGGTACCGTCAGCCACATTGCATCTGGAGCAGAGAGCAGAGGGGATCCTATCTAGTTTATGAAGCAAGCATGGTGTATAAAACAATCTATATAATAGTTTGTTTTGGATAACTTTATCTCTAGAGGAGATGACAGCAGGGACCTGAACTGGCAGAATTTCCTTCCAAATCTCCGGGATGTCCAAGCGCCATTTGAGTTCTGTTTGAAGAAGTCTAGCTGTGGTGGAGTGGAGGGGAGTTTTATAATAGTTGGAGACAAGTTTTTCATGCGATGGGTCAGTTATCAATAACTCAAGTCTTGAGGGCTGCATATTCGTATTACCAAGACCAAATTGTGTTGTGGCTGTGTGTCGAATCTGAAGGTAAAGGAAATATGCTGTCTGGGGTAAACCGTAGTCTCTAGAGAATTCAGCTAAGGATCGGAACGTATTCTCCACAAATAGGTGAGAAATTAGCCGTACCCCATGTCTGAACCAATATTTACCATCTTTTCTGTGATAAAACTCCTTCAGCTGGGGATTACCCCAGAGGGGGGTATTGGGCAAATACTGGGGTGGGTCACTGGATGGCAATAATTTTAAGATCTTAAATATCCGTATAGTCATAGTAAGGATTCCCATTCCCTCCCGTCCCCTAGTGGACAATCTATAAAGTAGATTCAGCAGTGATTCATATGATGAAAGGATGGCGGCCTCCAACACCGTAGCTGCGTTGTTAGCTTCTGGATGAAACCACCAGTGGGCATGAACCAGCTGGGTGGCAATATAGTAGGTCTGCAGGTTGGGGAGCGCCAGTCCACTGCTGGGGATATTTAGATCTGTACTAGTCACTGCTAAGGGCATTGAGATCTATACAGGTAACTGCTGGGGACACTGAGATCTGTGATAGCCAGTACTGGGGACACTGAAATCTGTATTGGTCACTGCTGGGGTCACTGAGATCTATAATAATCACTGCTGAGGACACGGAGATCTACACTGATCACTGTTGGGGGCATGGAGAGCTATACTGGCCGTTGCTGGGGACATTGAGATCTTCACTGGGCACTTCTTAAAACACTGAAACATTTACTGATCACTACTGAGGACACTAAGATCTATACTAGTCACTGATGGGGGCATTAAGATCTATACCTGTAACTGCTGGAGGCACTGAAGTCTGTACCAGTCACTACTGGGGATAGTTAAGTCTATACTGGTCACTGCGGGTGGGGTACTGAGATCTGTACTGGCCACTGCCCGAGACACTAAGATCTTTATTGGTAACTGTAGGGGACAATAAGATCTATACTGGCTACTGCTGGGGGTATTACGATCTATACTGGTAACTTCTAGGGGCACTGAGGTCTATACTGGTCAGTACGATTCAGGACACTGGGATCTGTACTAGTCACTGCTGGGGACATTGAGATCTATATAGGTAACTGCTGGGGGCACTGAGCTATAGTGACTGAAATCTGTACTGGTCACAGATGGGGGAGATCTATATTAATCACTGCTGGGGATTCTGAGACCTATACTGGTCTCTGCTGGGTATACGAAGAGCTATACCGGTAATTGTTGGGGACATTGAGATCTTCACTGGTCACTATTTGAAACACTGACATTTTTACTGATCGCTACTGGGTACACTGAGATCTAAACTGGTCACTATGGGGGGCACTGAGATCTGTATTACTAAAATCGATATGAATCACTGTTGGGGGCACTGAGATCTATACTAGTCACTGCTGGGGACACTGAGATCAGTAATGATCACTGCTGGGGACACTAAGGTCTATACTAGTCACTGCTGGGGACACTAAAGTCTTTAGTGGTAACTGCCGGGGACACTGTGATTTGTACTGGTCACTGCCTAGGACACTGAGATCTATACTGGCTACTACTGGGGAGGAGACATTGAGATCTATACTAATCACTGCTAGGGACACTGAGCTCTATACTGATCACTGCTGGAGGCATTGACATCTACAGTATCTCACAAAAGTGAGTACACCCCTCACATTTTTGTAAATATTTTATTATATCTATTCATATGACAACACTGAAGAAATGAAACTTTGCTACAATGTAAAGTAGTGATTGTACAGCTTGTATAACAGCGTAAATTTGTTGTCCCCTAAAAATAACTCATCACACAGCCATTAATGTCTAAACAACAAAAGTGAGTACACCCCTAAGTGAAAATGTCCAAATTGGGCCCAATTAGCCATTTTCACTTCCCGATGTCATGTGACTTGTTAGTGTTACAAGGTCTTATGTGTGAATGGGGAGCAGGTGTGTTAAATTTGGTGATATCGCTCTCACTCTCATACTGGTCACTGGAAGTTCAACATGGCACCTCATGGCAAAGAACTTTGAGGATCTGAAAAAAAGAATTGTTGCTCTACATAAAGATGGCTTAGGCTATAAGACAGTGGTTCTCAACCTTCCTAGTGGCGTAACCCCTTGATAAAATGTCCCAAGGTGTGGGACCCCACCTCGGAAGTGCGGCGCGCCGGCACTTTTAACCCTGTTTTAACCCCTTGTGGGGGGTTAAAAACGTTGTGCTCCCGCCTGCATAGCGGCGTCATAGTGCCGCTATAACAGCGGAAAAGCGAAGCTGAAGGTGTTTGGGTGATCTAGCACTGACATGGAGTACAATAACTGTATACCCACTTTTGAGGAACAAATTTGGAAGGTTATATATAAATAAATTATGCTTTGTCCCTTAATCCAGTCAGTGTCTAACTTACCTGTTACTCTGTGTTTCATCAGAATCTGTGACCCATCAAGTTTGAAAACGGAAGTTCCGTTGCCGCCATCTTGGTACACTCGTCCGCATTAAGGATACAGTTAGAAGTCAGAGTACAGGGTGTAGCAAGATGGTGGCGGCCAAACGTCACTTCCGTGTGGTCAGAAGGGACGTACTGCTCGACAAGACAGACCCGACATACTATGGAGTTGGGTCTGTCTCTAGATTGCAGCAAGACGTGCAGCGTCGCGACCCCCCGGAAATCGGGAATCGACCCCACAGGGGGTCGCGACCCACTTGTTGAGAACCGCTGCTATAAGAAGATTGACAAAACCCTGAAAGTGAGCCATACAGTGGTTTAACAGGACAGGTTCCACTCAGAACAGTCCTTGCCATGGTCGACCAAAGAAGTTAAGTGCACGTGCTCAGCTTCATATACAGAGGTTGTCTTTGGGAAATAGATGTATGAGTGCTGCCAGCATTGCTGCAGATGTTGAAGGGGTGGGGGGGTCAGCCTGTCAGTGCTCAGACCATACGCCATGCACTGCATCAAATTGGTCTGCATGGCTTCCCAGGAGGAAGCCTTTTCTAAAGATGATGCACAAGAAAGCCCACAAACAGTTTGCTGAAGCAGACTAAGGACATGGATTACTGGAACCATGTACTGTGGTCTGATGAGACCAAAAAAAAAACGCATTTGGTTCAGATGGTGTCAAGCATGTGTGGCGGCAACCAGACGAGGAGTACAAAAGACAAGTGTGTCTTGCCTACAGTCAAGCATGGTGGTGGGAGTGTCATGGTCTGGAGCTGCATGAGTGCTACCGGCACTGGGGAGCTACAGTTAATTAAGGGAACCATGATGCCAACATGTACTGTAACATACTGAACCAGAGCATGAGACCCTCCCTTTCGGAGACTGGGCCGCAGAGCAGTATTCCAACATGATAACGACCTCAAACACACCCTCCAAGACAACCGCTGCCTTGCTAAAGAAGCTGAGGGTAAAGGTGATGGACTGGCCAAGCACGTCTCCAGACCTACACCCTATTGAGCATCTGTGGGGCATCCTCAAAACGAAGGTGGAGGAGCGCAAGGTCTCTAACATCCACCAGCTCCGTGATGCCCTCATAGAGGAGTGGAAGAGGATTCCAGTGGCAACCTGAGAAGCTCTGGTGAACTCTATGCCCAAGAGGGTTAAGGCAGTGCTGGAAAATAATGGTGGCCACACAAAGCATTGACACTTTGGGCCCAATTTGGACATTTTCACTTAGGGTGTATTCACTTTTGTTGCCAGCGGTTCAGACATTAATGGCTGTGTATTGAGGTATTTTGAGGGGACTGAAAATTTACACTGTTATACAAGCTGAACACTCCCTACTTTACATTGTAGCAAAGTGTAATTTCTTTAGTGTTGTCACATGAAAAGATAAAATCAAATATTTACAAAAATGCGAGGGGTGTACTCACTTTTGTGAGATACTGTATATTGGTCACTACTGGAGATGCTGAAATATACACTGGTCACTACTGGGGACACTGAGATCCATGCTGGGCACTGCTGGGGGCATTGAGATCTATAATGGTAACTGCTGGGGGCACCGAGGTCTGTACTAGTCACTACTGGTGACATTGAGCTCTATACTGCTCACTGCAGGGGCACTGAGATCTGTACAATGGGATGGTACTGGCGCAACCTGTTAATAAATGATATAAAAAGAGGTGGGGGGAATCATCAATCCAGAGGCTGGTGGTCTGTAAAAAGGCTGTGAATGGTGAGAGATAGGAGAAATAAGTCTCTAAATAAGGCAACAGATGGGGATCCAGTGGTGATGACGAACAGATCGTAACTTAGGGCAAGACTCTTGGGGGAAGCAGAAGCAAACTCCAGGAACATGTAAAGACAAAGTAGAGGCACCGCTGAAGTAAATCTGTAATACATTTATTGAAACAATGTATAAAAGCACTTACGTCTGGGTAAGTGAAGTAAGGCATATCAGGAATTCCTGTGGGATGAGTCTCTGCGATTGCTGGGTTGCTGCTGTGGTTCGTTTAGCCTAATCTCCTGCGGGTGCTGTTCGTCAGCTTGGTGTATAGGATGGAACAGGAGGAAGGGCTGGAATGCACGTGGACCGCAGCAGCGTGTGACCTCACCGGAAATGATGCAACGCATTTCCAAGCATGCGCTCTGCCGATGGTTGTGACAGACGCACTCCTTTTTCAAAACAGTTTAGTACTACTACTGGGGACACTGAGGTCTATACTAGTCACAGTGGGGTGGGGGGCTGAGATCTATACCAGTCACTGCTGGGGACACTGAGATCTGTACTGGCTACTACTGGGGACATTGAGATCTATAGAAATCACTGTTGGGGACACTGAGATCTATACTTATCAATTCTGGGGGCATTGAAATCTATACTGGTCACTGCTGAAGATGGTAAAATCTACACCGGTCACTACTGGGAACACTAAGATTCATGCTGGGCACTGGGACCAGCCTTCATCCTGGCTCTCTCCAGCAAGAGGCCTCCCCTGGATCTCCTGTTTGGCACAGCTTCCTCCACACCAGGCAGGACAGCTTTAGGACCACTTCAGCACACATTAGGATATCTGCCCTAACAGCAGAGCTCCATCCAGCAGCACCTCCCTAGGCCTCAACCCAGGGGAGAAGAAAGCTATATGGCCTGTCCCAAATATTTATATCCTCCCTTATATCCTCCCTCAACATGCACCAGTGGCATATAGCTCCTACTGGATTTGCTGAAGGAAACCTAAATATTCATAACTTAGTTTTGTTTGTGAAATCTCATACTATGACCAGTGACCTCCACTGGCAACAGTGAAAAATCACAAGCCAAATAAACATCTGTGTAAAGCTATATGTAAAAGATCTATGGAATAATCCTATAATATCGGAAAAGCATTGTTTTCTCTGATTCTGTATATTTAAGTTCAGTAATCTGCTTTTTTGCTTTGTGCATAGCCAAAAATGAAATAGTAGCTCCTGTTTAGGACAAGAGGGCTACATAAGCATGATTCTTGGCCCTAAGGTTTATGTATGTCTATAAGACTATCACCTCTGACACAGTACTTAGCAGTATTTTGTAGTTGCAAGGATTGCGGCATATATGTGCATTGTAAATAGTGAATAGGCTTAAGTTTTGTTCAATCATCCCTCTTTAAGCCAGTCCCATTGTCAGGCATAGTTCTGCAATACTAACCATTTGCAAGAGCATACTAAGCACACATCATTGCTTATTTCTGCATTCTATTCCAGGTGTCCCAGGTCCAGATATGTCATAGTCTGCATAAGTTTTCAGGTATAAGAAATGTTCACTGAAGGCTTTTTCCTGTCCATGGATGCTAAGAAGGTGTTTGACAGGGTGGCCTGGGACTTTATGGCTGCGGTCCTTTCTAACATAGGCTTGGGCAATTTCATGCAAGCTAGCATATTGGGCCTATACTCTAACCCGCAAGCTAGGGTCAGGGTTAACGGCCACCTCTCGGATTCCTTCTCCATCGCAGGAGTGTCTGCTTTCACTGCTAATTTTCATTCTCACGCTCAAACCCCTTTTAAGATGTATCCATTCACACCATGGCATTGCAGGAGTCACCATAGCCAACAGAACCTATAAGATCGCGACCTTCGCCGATGACATTCTCCTATTTCTAACTAAACCCAAAATAACACTACCCAACTTACTTAAAGAATTTCATAGATTCGGGGTACTTTCCAATTTTAAGATTAATTTAAATAAATCTCACGCCCATAATGTCTTTCTGCCCACTCCCACTGTACATAACTGCCAGGAGTCCTTCTCACTTTCTTTGCACACTGACGCGATCCCGTACTTGGGAATACAACTCCCCTCTAAACTATCCTCCTTATACACTTTAAACTTAGCCCCGTTCCTTCAAGGATTCATGAAAGACCTAAATACATGGGGTAAACTCAATTTGTCTTGGTTTGGCCAAGCGGCCACGATAAAAATGACTGCTCTACCCAGATTCTTATACATCGCACAAGCGGTCCCCATTGCTCTCCCAAAGGCATTCTTCACATCCTTACGAACTCAAACCAACACTTACCTCCGGATAGGCGGCCCACCTAGACTTAGCCCTGCAAGGCTCTCAACCCCCAAGCTGAAAGGAGGAATTGGCCTTCCCGATTTTAAAAAGTATCACAGATTAGTCCTACTGGCCAGGCTAGTCGACTGGCATATCTAGAACAATTCGTGATGGAAGCTCCACTACAAGACATTGCCTAGCTCCCACCCGGAGACAAGGGCCCCTCCCCAAATACCATCCCATTATATTCTCAGCTATCCAATGCCTACGGGAAATTTCCAAAATCACCTAGATTACTTCCAATTCTGGCCCCATGACCTGAAGCACAATCCGGAATTCCCCCCCGGGGCTGGAAAAAGGTTTTGCGACTTTTCCCTCCAAATCCCATCCAAAAGCGCACCACTTCAAACTAGGTTCATTCTGTTCTCATGAAGAAATCTCAAACTCTGACCTTACCACCTCTATACCTATCTGGTCCTACTTACAGATAAGGCACTTCCTCAATGGTTCTAAAAATAAAGACCCATATTCTAGGCCCACAACTGCATTCAAGGAACTATGCTCAGCCCCTCCGCAAAGGCATTTAATTGTGACTATCAACGCGATTCTCACTGACATTGATCCCGATTACCTAGCTTCCATCGTGAACTCTTGGGGCCCAGACCCTCATAACACTATTATAGATGAAAACTGGGAATTCATATGCTCTACTGCGCATGGTGGCTCCTTGAATGTATCCACCCAAGCACACAATTACAAGGTCCTTACCCAGTGGTATAGAATGCCTGCCCTTCTGCACAAGATAATCCCACATATACCAGACGAGTGCTAGAGATGAAGTCTCTATGCTCCATATATGGTTGGACTGCCCCCAAATCATCCCATACTGGAAGCAAGCACACACAATCATCTGTAAAGTATCATCATATCCTATCGAATTCTCATACTACCAATATCTCCTACATCATTCCACAATACTGAAAGATTCATAAAAAAATCACTCGTGATGCACATGGTTAATACGTCTAGAATGTGCAACCCCACATTATGGAAACAAAAGACAAGACCCTCCCTCCAAAATCGGTTCACCAGACTCAATAAAACCTTAGAGATGGAAGAATTAATCGCCACCTCTGCTGACAACCTTACCTCACACCTTAAAACCTGGATGTGCTGGATAGATTTCCAAACACCAGAGCAGTACAAAGAAGTAATCCACAGTGGTCCCCCTGCTTCCACCCAAATATGATCAGAGCCTGTCCTTTTCTCCAAAATGCTTAATGTTTAAGCTCCCTCAGCCTTCTCACACTCCCCTCATTCCCTCCCTACTAGTAGGAAAAGTCCCCACTTCACAATCTAGGCACTTTTCTTCATCTAACCCATCCGATATAAACAGAACCCATGACCGACCAAGGTCTCCTATTTTAATAAGATGTTTTGTTTATTCTATTATCATCCTGTACCTTTGTAATTCAATGATCGATATTGAGACACCATTGTAAAGCTTCCTAATAACTGCTTATCCCATGTATTGTTATTTTCTTAATAAAACTTTATAAAATTATAAAACGTTCCCTTAAAATTTAAATTTCTATTCTAAATTTTACCTTATCTTTTTTCTTTTAGCATGTGTATCTTGACTCTGATGAACTTGTTGCCTCATGAAAAAAAAATGAAATGTTTATTACATTATACAGTATGACTATTTGAATTGTATTGTTCATCATCTAAAGCACAGTGCTAAACAGGTTTTTCCCAAGGGAAGTATTGGCAACATTGGTGGAATTGTGTGAGGGATGGTCTCCAATTTGTGTATGCCATGCACAGACCCTTTCTTACAGGGTTTGAAAGCCAGAAGGGATCCTTAACTGATGGAGCCTGTCCTTTAACGATGGTTGCCTATCTTATGGATTCTCTGGGAGGATTAAAGGCCCTGGCTGGGTATATAGTCACAAGCCACAAGCGTGCAAGACTTTCCTAACAGGAGGTCACCAGTAGCTGGTAAGAGGCCATTCTGTATGGTGGCGGCTTTCTTCTTTGAATACACACACTATTTGGATGTATAATAGTGCACCCTGGGATCTTATTTGTATTTTATTGTTCATCATCTAAAACACAATTTTTCCTAAGTTTTGGACTTTCTCAACCCAACTCATTTTACATAGCACCTTAGATATATAATTTTAGAGGGGATGCCATTTCACATTTTGCCTCAGGCGGCAAAAAGGCTAGGAATGTCCCTGCTTTTATGGGCAAGCTACTTGTTTTGGCATATGATTTAATTTGGCATATGGATTGGATTCTGACAATTTTTGCACAAACAATTCCATCCACAGTTGAGACCAAAAGACAGCACCAGATTGATTTCAGTCATTTTGATCTCTTTAAAAATGTCAGCTTATTCATTGCTAGAGTTTTGCCACTGAGGGTTTTATAGTTGTTAAAGTGAATGTTTGTGAGTACTTACAACTATTATTATTATTAAGATTGTTTTCTTGATAGATCTTTGCCTTGCAAAAAACTCTAACATGGCCCTCCTTCTTGCAAAAGTGAAATGTAGTATATTTAAAGAAATGTGCAAAGCAACTTTGCTGATCAGCTTAAACAAGGTTTAAATGTGGATGCTGATGATGTGGGACATGTTACATAATTACACAGTTACTCTGGTTGAAAAATGACAAAAGTCCATCTCCAGTTCAACTAACACAGAAAAAAAAACACGCACACACACAAACAGAAATGTCCATATACACTATCCTATACCCACAGTTGATCCAGAGGAAGGCAAAAAAAAAAAAAAAACAAAGCATGATCCAATTTGCTCCGTCAAAGTGGTTATTAACCAGTTGCCGCCCACCGTGGCTTGACGGCGGCAACTTGGCTCATTATTGCGAAACGCCGTCACCTGATGGCGGCCGCGAGAATGAGTACTGTGAGCAGGCTCACTGTGTTCCGGGGGGGTAGGGAGCGGGTACGGCGGACTCGACGTCCGCCGGTTACCCGTGATCACCCCCCCCGGAGCGACAGAACAGAGGTCCATGTATGTAAACATGGATCTCCGCTCTGACAGAGGGTGAAGGGATGTGATCACAGGCTCCCTGTATATGGGAGGCATGATCACTCCCCTCCCCCAGCCAAGCCCAGCCCCCATACAGTTAGAACACACTGAGGGAACACAGTTAACCCTTACAGCGCCCCCTGCAGGTTAACCCCTTCACTGCCAATGGCATTTACACAGTAATCAGTGCATTTTCATAGCACTGATCGCTGTATAAATTTCCAATGGTCCCAAAAAAGTATTAAAACAATCCGACATGTCCGCTGCAATATTGCAGTGCCAATAAAAATCGCAGATCGCCGCTATTACTAGTTAAATATAAAGAAAAAATAAAAAACCCATAAATGTATTCTCATCATTCGTAAACGCAGCAACTTTTGCGCAAACCAATCAATAAACGCTGATAGCAATTTTGTTTACCAAAAATATGAGGTAGAATATAAATTGGCCAAAACCAATGAAAAAAATGTTTTTTTATATTTTTTTTCGGATAGCAAAAAGTAAGAAATATTGTTTCTCTGTTTTTCTTGCAAAATTGTCGCTCTTCTTTTGTTTATAGCGGTGATCAGAAATGATGCAGAGGGGATCAAATACCACCAAAAGAAAGCTCTAATTGTGGGAAAAAAGGACGCAAATTTAGTTTGGGTACAACATCGCACGACCGCGCAATTATCAGTTAAAGCGACGCAGTGCTCTGGTCTTAACCTGGGAAATCCTTCCGGGGCTGAAGTGGTTAATCACAGTCATAAAAATCTCACCCAAACTAATCTGGGATGTAAGCAAAGCAAAAGCAATAGAGGTAGCTGCTGTCGGTTTAGCATGCTTGTCAGCCCATGGGAGAGAACAACTAGAATGGCCAGCGTCACACATATTGCCTATATAATTTTAGTTGAGTGGCATAAAATCACATGTTTCATCCATTGCACCATTATCATAAGGGTATACTTGATCAAGACTAGGGACCACCAGAAGGAATCCCACAGTGTAGTACAAGCAGCATAGAGGAAAGCTTGATGCCAGAATATCTAATAAGTCTAAGCTTCCCATACAGCCTCCATGCATCTGTCCAGCAAAGCTGGACTAACCTCCTTGACTGCATTGCTCCTTGTGGGTCTTGAGGAATCGGTGTGACCGCAAAACAAGTAGACCCAAGTTTCAAGAACATACATCATTAATGGAATAAACTATTATGTCACAAGAAATCCTTCTGTGAAATCCTTGTAATCAATTCTCTTTTTGGAATGTTTTTAACCAATTGTTAAAATTGTTATTAAAATTTGGTATTTTTATAAAAGTTGGATGTCACTATGTCTATGGGTCACTAGAGGTATATTTAGAGTCCTATTTTCCCAGTATTTACATTTTATTTAAATTCATCAGCATCCCACCTCATTCATCTTCTTTATGCCTTATATGGGCACGGCACTGGACTTCTACAGCCAGAAAGGTAAAGAAAGATAAAATAAAATAAAAATATTCAGGGACCCTGTACAGAATGATTATGGAGGATAATATTAGGGTTTGGCTCTATTTTAAGCAATAAAAGTGCCTACGGGATCACCACTGTTGGGCTGTTCTTAGGCCATAAATTGACCTTACAGCGACCAAAAGTGGTTGACTGGTTGGATTCCTCCCCCCCTCAGGTGTCACATTTGGCACCTTTCGGGGGAGGGGGGGTAGAGGACACCTGTCTTTAGACAGGTGTCCTCCTTGCTCTGCTACTGGTGGCTGTGCCAATAGCAGAGCGCAGCGGAGCCTCGCACATGCGCTCTAGGGTACATGTAATGCTACACTGCCGGGTTCCCTTACCCGCAATGGACGCAGCTGCACCCGACCCCCGATCTGAAGATGGGTGTCGGGTGCAGACATCGCTGGACTCCAGGACAGGTAGGTGTCCTATTATTAAAAGTTAGTAGTTACAATTTGTGTAGCTGCTGACTTTTAATTTTTTTTAGTATTAGGCGGACCTCCGCTTTAATCCTGCCCTGCTCCCGCCCCACACACATACAAACTATCTACCCTTGTAATGGACTCTCCTGGCCCCACCCATATGCAGCAGCAAATTTACAGAATCCTACATGGCACCAAAGAATTGTTACTACAGTGAAATACACAAGTATTACTACAAAATGGCCTTCTATTTAACCATTGCATCACTTATAGTTACCAGAGTATGAAAAAGTACCCTTTTCAAATGTTAACATACATACCAGCATCCTTTTTTAAATCTCCATGAAGTTGCTTGCTGAACATTGTTGATTCTCAAAAAGAAGAATAATCTGAAAGAAAGACTAAAAAAACTTTAATAGAGATCACCAGTCAATCCTGAAGCAGAGGCCCGGAAAATGTATTCATTCCACATAAAACCAACAAACATCCTCAAAGCCGGGCAATCAGCTATGCTGTTTTCTCTGCATGTTTTGTTTGCTGAATTTTTTTTTTTTTATCGCCTTAACTTTAATTAAAGATTTTATCACAGGACACTGCCGTTAGTTATTACTTGACTGCCTTTAATGTTTATTATCACCTGTTTAGTGTGCCTGAAATCATTAATTGCCTTTGACTCCTGGAGTGGTTACATGACTGCTTTGGGTAATTTCAGAGTTCCGATTAGATGAGAATGTTTGCTGCGGATTGTTTACAGAATTCACCATGCAAATTGGGTAAACAAGCATGGACACATTCTGGTGCTTCAAAAGAGTTCGGAAAGATCTTTTGCAATGTGATGAAATTCAAAAGAGTGACTTCTGCAGTAGTAAAGCACATATCTGTTAATGCCAATGATATGACTTAATCAATGATATAATGAAATACACCTAACAGTTCATATCCATGGCCTTCTCCCCTCCCCCACCCCCTACTGTTAACCCAAAATCTCCTCTAACTAATCTCTAGGTCTATGATTCCCAAAAAGCCAGCATCCAATTCAAATCCATGCTAATCTTTAATAATCACATACTAAATAAAAAATATCAATGCTGACCATACTTGGCCATACCTGAGCTCCGGCAGGTTTTACCCCCTTCATGACCAGGCCATTTTTTGCTATTCAGCATTGTGCTCCTTTAACTGGCAATTACACGGGCATGCAACAATGTACCCAATCCATACCCATCTCTTGGTGGTATTTGATCACCACTGGGTTTTTTATTTTTTGCTATATAAATGAAGAGGCAGAAAAAAAAAAAAATAAAACATATCCAATAAAATCTAATTTCTTCATAAATTTAGGCCAAAATGTACTCAGCTTCATGTCTTTGGTAAAAAATCCCAATAAGTGCATATTAATTGGTTTATGTGAAAGTTATAGTTTCTACAAACAATGGTATATACAGTGTCTCACAAATGTGAGTACACCCCTCACATTTTTGTAAATATTTTATTATAACTTTTCATGTGACAACACTGAAGAAATGACACTTAGCTACAATGTAAAGTAGTGAGTGTACAGCTTGTATAACAGTGTTAATTTGCTGTCCCCTCAAAATAACATACAGTCATTAATGTCTAAAACGCTGGCAACAAAAGTGAGTACACCCCTAAGTGAAAATGTCCAAATTGGGCCCAAAGTGTCAATATTTTGTGTGGCCACCATTATTCTCCAGCACTGCCTTAACCATCTTGGGCATATAGTTCACCAGAGCTTCACAGGTTGCCACTGGAGTCCTCTTCCACTCCTCCATTACAACAACACGGAGCTGGTGGATGTTAGAGAAAATGCGCTCCTTTACCTTCCGTTTGAGGATGCCCCACAGATGCTCAATAGGGTTTAGGTCTGGAGACATGCTTGGCTAGTCCATCACCTTTACCCTCAGCTTCTTTAGCAAGGCAGCGATCCTCTTGGAGGTGTGTTTGGGGTTGTTATGTTGGAATACTGCCCTTCGGCCCAGTCTCCAAGGGGAGGGGATCATGCTCTGCTTCAGTATGTTACAGTACATGTTGCCTTTCATGGTTCCCTCAATGAACTGAAGCTCCCCAGTGCCGGCAGCACTCATGCAGCCCCAAACCATGACACTCCCACCACCATGCTTGACTGTAGGCAAGACACACTTGTCTGTACTCCTCACCTGGTTGCCACCACACACCCTTGACACCACCTGAACCAAATAAGTTTATCTTGATTTCATCAGACAACAGGACATGGTTCCAGTAATCCATGTCCTTAGTCTGCTTGTCTTCAGAAAACTGTTTGTGGGCTTCCTTGTGCATCATCTTTAGAAAAGGCTTCCTTCTGGGATGACAGCCATGCAAACCAACTTGATGCAGTGTGCTGCGTATGGTCTGAGCAATGCTGGCAGCACTCATACGTCTATTTCCCAAAGACAACCTGGATATGATGCTGAGCAAGTGCACTTAACTTCTTTGGTCGACCATGGTGAGGCCTGTTCTGAGTGGAACCTGTCCTATGAAACCACTATATGGTCTTGGCCACTGTGCTGCAGCTCAGTTTCAGGGTCTTGGCAACCTTCTTATAGCCTAGGCCATCTTTGTGTAGAGCAACAATTCTTTTTTTCAGATCCTCAGAGAGTTCTTTGCCATGAGGTGCCATGTTGAACTTTCAGTGACCAGTATGAGAGAGTGAGAGTGATAACACCAATTTTAAAGTGGTTATCAAGTCTTAGCAACCACGTTAACCTACAGGTAAGCCTATAATAAGGCTTACCTGTAGGTTCCCTGCATATCTCCCAAACCTGCATGGTTTAGGAGATATGCAGTGTACTCGCACGTGCCCACGTCATCGGGCACATGCGCTGTGAAGAAAGGGCCCCCGTGCCGTTCCTTCACTGACAGCGTGCCGCGATTGGCGGCACGTGTGGGAGTGCTGTCACACGGCTTCAGCAAATCGCAGAGCCGGAGTCCGTGGCCCCCGGAAGGAAGAGGGTCGAAGAAGGACGCTTCCTGGAGCGGGGACATCGCGGGTTTCAATGGCAGGTAAGTGTCACATAATAGACTAGTATGCGATGCATACTAGTCTATTATGCTTTTATATTGCAGGGTAATCAGGAGAAACAAAGAGCAAGTAGTCACGTGACACCGGGAGGGAAAATTACTAATTGGGCCCAATTTGGACATTTTCACTTAGGGGTGTACTCACTTTTGTTGCCAGCGGTTTACACATTAATGGCTGTGTGTTGAGTTATTTTGAGGGGACATCAAATTTACACTGTTAAACAAGCTGTACACTCACTACTTTACATTGTAGCAAAGCGTAATTTCTTCAGTGTTGTCACATGAAAAGATGTAATAAAATATTTACAAAAATGTGAGGGGTGTACTCACTTTTGTGAGATACTGTATATTTGAAAATTGATCAATCCTGATGTACTGACAGCTTATCTCATTTCTTGAGGTCCTTAAAATGCCAGGACAGTACAAATACCCCCAACTGTCCACTTTTTGGAAAGAAGAGTCTAAGGTATTTAGTAACACGCATGGCAAGTTTTTTGAATTTGCAACTTTTGGTCATACTTTTTAGGGAAATTAAGAAATTATTATTTTTTTTTTTTAAACATACTGTCATCTGTGCAGAACAGCATCATCATATGACTGGCGTGGTGGTGATCAGGGATACTGACTTGTGACAGTATGGTAAAAAGATAAATAAATAAATACTTTTTTTAACGATTTTATTTTACTTTATTATTTTTTACGTACTCTTATCAGAGTAGTTCAGTGTCACCACAGTAACACTGTACTAATCTGGAGGGTGCGAGGGTGCACAGGGATTTATTTTATTTTTTTTACATTTTGATTGTTGTTGCAATGATGATCATTGTAACAGCTATATTTTTAACTGTTATGAATTGTTTACATTCATACCAGCTGTGAATACTAGTAATCTATGATTGGCTACAGCTAATCACATGGTACAGGGTGCTATGATTGGCCCAGGTACCATGTGATAGCTTTGGGCCAGTCACAGCATCACTCAATAGGAAACACAGCTATTATGAATGAAATTCAGGTGATCCAGGTGATCCAGGTGATCCAATCCATCTCCACTCTGTCCAAAACTGAAAGAGTTTTTCCTTAAGGCTGGGTTCACACTAGTCCGATTCTCGGACCGACATGAAGTCGCATTACGTCACAAAAACAATGATTCCCTATGAGAGCCGTCTTAACTGCTCCGACTTGTGTTTTTCAAAGTCGGACCGACTTTGAAAAAGGTTCCTGTACTACTTTTGTCCGACTTTGATCCTACTTCAGTCCATTGAAAGGCATTGAAGTCGTATCAAAGTCGTATCAGTATCTTCACTGATCCGACTTTGGCATGCGACTTGTGCTCTGGGGATCATGAAGGGGAACTCCACGGCAAATTTAAAAAAAAAAAAAAAAAACTGGCATGGGGTCCCCCTCCAGGTGCATACCAGGCCCTTTGGTCTGGATTTTAAGGGGAAACCCCACGTCGAAAAAACGGCGTAGTGTCCCCCCCACAATCCATACCAGACCCTTATCCGAGCACGCAGCCCGGCAGGCCAGGAAAGGGGGTGGGGACGAGCGAGTGCCTCCCCCCTCCTGGACCATACCAGGTCGCGTGCCCTCAACATGGGGAGTATGAGTGCTTTGGGGCAGGGGGGCTCTGCACCCCCCCACCCCAAAGCACCTTGTCCCCATGTTGATGAGGACAGGGGCCTCTTCCCGACAACCCTGGCCGGTGGTTGTCGGGGTCTGCGGGCGGGGACTTATCGGAATCTGGAAGCCCCCTTTAACAAGGGGGCCCCCAGATGCCAGCTCCCCACCCTATGTAAATGAGTATGGGGTACATCGTACCCCTACCCATTTACCAGGAAAGAAATATGTACACAAAAAAACACCACACAGCCTTTTAAAATATTTTATTATATCTGCTCCGGCGGTCTTCTCTCCGCTGCCCACAACCCTCCACAACGACCAGTACTCTTATTGGATCATGAGCTCAGACATACATAAAAGTCTTCACATGGAACCTTTCCATGTCATTGCGCTTGTTTGATGTTCTAGGTGATCACAGTTATGGAAATGTCCTATTGATATGCTTGTTGCTTCAGAATTAATGTAAGTTTTCTACCTTTTTAAATAAAAAACATAAGAGATGGTTTTACACTGTGTGGAGACTTCTTGTCTTTTATGAATGTCAGAGCTCATGGTCCAATAAGAGGGATGGTCGTTGTGGAGAGTTGTGGTGACAGATTCACAGAGATTACTCTTTTCATCATCATCCTGGTATTTCAATTTTTATGCTGCTGGCATTTGAGTCCCTACATTCTGGTAAGCGTGTTCATTCTCCCTCCCAGGTGGTGGATGCACATGTTATGGTGACTCCTTAAGTGGATGCTGGTTACCTTTTACAACTGCTACTGGACGGATTTAACTTTCAACTTTCTACACCTGGACTGTCTTGATACACAGTGGTTGTTTTTTTGTTTTAGAATTCTTTACCTGTGGACTTTTTGGATTTTTGCACATTTTTCTATATTTGTACATTGCACCTTAATATTCAATATATGGTATCATAACCGTTTGTGTATATCTACTGTATTGGAGTACTAAATTGTGTTTTGTTTAGCGCTACACTTTTTTTATTTTTTGAATGGTACACAATACTCTGTTAGATTGTGGTGTGTTAGCAGCTTTTTTTTATTATGACATTAGCGCAATAGTTTTATATGGTTTATCAAATATAACAGTCAGCAGTGATATACAGTTCTGAGTGACCACCCACCCTAAGAAAAAGAAATAATGTAGGAAGAAAAATACACCAAAAAGCTTACCGAGATAGCTAGATCATGTCCACCACTTTAGGAGATGTTGGTATAGATATATTACATGATCGCAAATCATCTGTTAAAACCTGCGTCACATCCTTCTGCAGGGTCCCCATCATCCTTCTTGGGGAGCAGCAAATGTACACAGCGTGAGGCTGTATAAAGTTCTATTATGGAGGCGTAGTGCTGTCTAGGGTCACTAGATGTTCAGTGGACAAAGGACTATTAAGTTTCTCCAAGATTTAAAGCAGTAATAAACCCATAAACAAAAATGTAATATTGTGCAGCCTACTAATCCTTAAATATGTTGTTTGCGAAATGACAATGCTGCTGATAAAAGGAGTCTCCGTAGCTCCTTTATCCAGAGGAGGGACACCTTAAGACAGAAAGTGTGTAATTAGCTGGATCACAGGTGAAAATAAAGAAAAAAATCTCTAGTTCTGGACACGCGTTTACACGCTGATCCAGTCTGTCCTTCACTCGCAACTGCTGGGAAGCCCTGTTACATAAACCAATTCTCTCCCTGTCTAGGAATCAGATGAAACTGGTAGGGTTTGTGTTTCTGGCTGCCCAGCAAACCCTCGCTTGTACGTTGAAACATTATTTATTATAATATTATTACAATATTGGTGAGGTTAAAAAGAGACTCATGGACATTATGGTGCATGAGAAGATCACTTCTATGTGGGTTGGTGTGCCTCGCGCCACTGGAAATATATTTTGTGTTGGTGGTTCTGTTTGCAGCTGCTGTTGTGACCTATGTTTCCAATTTTGGTTTCATAGGGTATTGAAAATGTGGGTGTTTGGACAGCGCTTGCTGGTATTCTTATTCTAATACCTATTATATGTTAAAGCGATTTTTACCTAATCCACTCATACGCTTACTGATAAATAAAATAAGTGATTTATACCTTTTGTGGATACTAGAAGCAACCCGTGCTGTTGCAGTTATTACAAATAAAATCAATAATCAATGACACCTTTGCTAAAGAAAAATAAAGATCTAATTTATTTTTACAGAAAAGAAGTTAGTCACTAATTAAACATAACCAAATCAGGGGTAAACATTACAATCTTAAAAGCATCCAAATTATTGCTAAAATACAACGTGAGGATTACCAAAATGAAAATAGTTGTTTCATGTTAAAATAGAAGGTTATTAAGGGAGAGAAAGAAAGAGAAAAAGAAAAGAGAAAAAAAGCGGGAAAATGACGATATGGATACAGGGAATCTTACGTGACCATGGTGGGGGGGGGGGGCGTCAGCCAGACATAGCGACCGGACGTCCGTTCTGGACCCTCTTTTATACACACCCTCTACCCTAATCCCCACCCTAATCCCATCTCCCACACATATTTTCTCCCAGGTCTTGCCTGCAGGCCAGCGATACAGACCGACTG
>BLSH010193110.1:2817086-2833455 GCA_018402905.1 Glandirana rugosa | reverse complement strand
ATAAAATATCCTTTGTAGACAAGCAATACATAAAGTACAGACACAAAAATACTATTTACCCGGACCAAACGCCAGATGTTCTGCCAAGTTATCATGTTTTCCTAAAGGACCATAGAAGTTTTGAGTACGTATTATTACTCCCACCAGAAGTAGAAGTTATGTCAAACATCAGAAGAATAATTGTATCATTGCTCTATGGGGTAACAGAAAGAAGACTACAAACTGTATTGAAGATGAAGACCACCCTCATTATTATGCATGAGTTTTGAAGATACCAGGAAATCCTTTTGTACTATTGAACCGTCTTGTAGACCGCAAACCAGGCCCATTTATCATAAAAACACAGACATGAAATACATAACGAACAGATGTTTCCTATAAAATATATAGATTTCACTGGGCATGGTATATACAGAACTCTCTATCTTCGGGGATACATTCTGAACTGAAAGAGACCAAACACGGGGTATCTTGGAGCACCTGGATACAAATATGGATTTCCATCGTCCTAATAAGGATCTGACCAGAATGTACATCACTTCACCAAAATATCAAAATATTTCCACATCATATATCAGTGTTAGCTTATTCTTATAAAGTGCTGCTGTAGCCCATATGCTTTTTTGTGATTGGTGTATTGAGTATGATAGTGGTCACAGTGCTAGTAATACTGGTATTATTTCACATGCACAGTACTATGTAGACAATAAAATTTTAGTCAGTAAAAATATAGCCAATAAAATTATATCACATTCACAGTGCTATGTAACCAATAAAATTATAGTGCTATATTGCCAATAAAATTATAGCCAATAAAATTATAGAACAGGTATAACAAATCCTACGATCATACTTGCCAGATAATCAATTTTTATACATAATGCTATGGTCCATGTGAGACCTCATTAAAATTATTAATAAGTGACAGTGGTGCTCTCAGGTGCTTTTATAGTGTGTATATCTAAAGTGCATACATATTGTAATTGGTAATTCTATTCATATAAAGTGCCTGTGCTTTCTAATTTTATTCAATTTTCTTCGCTTTGTATCATTTCAATTGTGCAGTCCATTAAAACAGTTCATTTCAAATCTTCAAGTGTTTATCCAAAGTGCTCGTGCTGTGATTAGAGTGTAATAAAAGGACGTTCGGGTATTGTACCCCGCTTACCAGATCCTATTGACTTTCCAACCTTATGGTATGGAAAAGTCAACACACGCTTGTGGTCTACAATCCGACCCTGGATATGCTCCTCCTGGTTCAATGCTCCGTCTCCGTTGCCGGTGGTTTTATGCAAGAAAGGAAAGACTCCTCATTGTGTTTTTCGTTTTTAAAATCCACTTTATTTGCCCATACAAACGACACTTTGGCATTGGCAGGTAACGATAAATGTACAACCCTCCGGCCGTGCTCTATCTGTGACCGCTCCGTGCCTCGCTACTCTCGCTTGCGTGTCACCTGGGCTTCCGTGTTGCGTGCCTTGCGTTCCACCTTACGCGTTTCGTCACTGCGTAACGTCATCAGAGGTGGAGATCAAGGCGCGCTTCACCCTTTAAATGTAACCTGGTCGCCCGTACGTCATTCCCTGCTAGGTGTGCTAATTGGTGGTTGCTTCTATCATTCAGCTGCCGTATTTTAGATGTGTTTGCTGTTTACTCATGTGTTTGAAGTTAGCTTCTTATTTCAGTATTAAAAATTGCTTCTTTACTACTGCGTTAAGAATCAAATGCACATGACCAATGTATGGTGCACTCAGAGATGTATGGCAATATGTAAAAAGTGTGTGAAAAATAATTTATTATATTAAACTTTAAAACTTTTTTATTAATGAAAAATAACAGTCCAGAATAAAAATTGAAAAAATTTTAAAAAATTTGAAAAAAATTGAAAAAAATATAAAAATAAAAATAAAATTAAAATAAAAATAAAAATAATAATGAAAAAATAAAAATAAAAATAAAAATAAATATAAAAATAAAAATAAAAATGATAAAAATAAAAATAATAAAAATAAAAATAAATAAAAATAAAAATAAATAAAAATAAATAAAAGTAAAATAAAAATAAAATAAATTAAAATATAAAAATTAAAAACTTTACTGTTAGTGTTAATGTTAAAAAGTACGTAGGATCATGAGGCCTGTTTTGATATAATTTTATTGGCTATAGTTTTACTGACTATAATTTTATTGGCTACATAGTACTGTGCATGTGAAATAATACCAGTATTACTAGCACTGTGACCACTATCATACTCAATACACCAATCACAAAAAAGCATATGGGCTACAGCAGCACTTTATAAGAATAAGCTAACACTGATATAATAGGTATTAGAATAAGAATACCAGCAAGCGCTGTCCAAACACCCACAAGATCACTTCTATGCTTCTATGCTCAAAACCTTAAAGACTTGGGCCTTTGGCTTGACTACAACGCTTAGGCGAATATAGATTACAATGTACAAAAAATATAGATTACACTCTGCTCTCCGTGTGAGTTCTACTGGTTGTGGATCCTGAGGCCGCCTGGTTGGACCACTTGGGCTCCCTTTATCCTCTCTCCCTCTCTGTTCCTCTCTCCCTCTTCCCAGCCAAGCGCTTCCACCTCTCTCTGCCTCTAACTCTTCTGTTGCCCTCTATAAGGAGATGGGCCCCAACTGTTTTCCACCCCCTATGCCTTGGCACATGTTATTGCAGGCAGTAAAGTAATGAAGTGTTCAATAACTCCTAGGGTCCACGCCAAGGGCAAGTACCTCCAGTATTCACCACGTCCAGTTATATTTGGATTACAGTTTCCATAGAAGCAGCAATCCACACATAATTGGATATGGTGAATTCAAGGATATTATGCTAGAATATATTTTTGGTTGGATGTGGATACCTTAAATGTTTAAAATATTGTACAATCCACATATGCACCTATTGTACATATGTGATTCCCTGCCCATGTGCCACTCTCCTGCAGCCAGGCTCCTGTGAGTTTATGAGGAGCAGGCTGAGCATTTTCCTCCTTCACCCCCTCGTGCCAATGGAAACTGTAACAGGCTAGAAGAGCGCTGGTTCTGTGTGTGCAGAGCGGCTGTGGGCTGTCCCCGCTCGCTCCTGCTTCTCTCACCCTTGCCGGATTGGATCCAATCAGCAGAGGAGGTGATGTGAAATTTATCATTGGATCTTGGGTGAGGAAGTATTGGACTGCCCTATGTTTTAACAACATTATATCCCCAAGTGATATTTTTAGGTAATGTTGCAAAATATTGTTATATATAAAATATTGTTTTTAATTCCAGTTTTATTTTTTATTTTTTAACAGGACCCTTAAGGTCTAAATGTTTTTTATTTAATAAGATTAATCTTACTGTAAGTATTTCTGTGAAATTGTGTTTAGTTTATGATAGCAGTTGTTTACATATGGCTTATGGCTGGTCACTGTTAAGCTTTGTGGACAGTGGTGCCGGCTTGCTGACTCTTATACTCAGCCGACTCTCCTGCGCCCATTTAAGCAGCAGCGGACATGATCGCTCTATGGCCTGAGGAAGGAGCACACATGCTCCGAACATGCGCCGCCACGCCTCTTGCTGTTTCTGCCTGCCTGCCTGCCAGTCCTGGAGCTCTGGACACCACCAGCACATCCACAACTGGAGCCGGCACCCCACACAGAGACCTGGAACAGATGCGGAGAGGCATACTGCTATATCATTGTTCTGTTTTATTCTCCCAGTTGTGAGTTTACTACCTATTAAATAAATCGTGATTGCTTTACTTACTATACTCAAATTTGCTCTGTGGTTCTCTCTCTTGTTGTTTCCCTTCTCCATCTAACAGCTGGCTGCCTGCAATAAGTGTAATTTCCACCAGAATCATATGAATTTTACATGGACCTTTGCTTTTTATATCCTGACTCGATTAATATATTTTAGATGAGGATCAGACTTTAACTCAGCAGCTCCCTGTTAGGGCACCAATAGCAGGAGGACTCTAGGACCCAGAGTCTGTCAGAGCAGGAGGACTCTAGGACCCAGAATCCGTCAGAGCAGGAGGGCCCTAGGACCCAGCATCTCTGGCAGCACATCTCATGGGCCTTTATAAGGAAGTCAGACCTTGGCTAGAGTGCTGTCTGATCTGCAGCTTTACCTGTGATTCTGTGTTACCTGCAATCTGCTATCTGGAGTTGACCCGGCTTGTTCTGACCTTGCTTATCGGATTCTGCTGCCTGCTTACCGTTGTATTATTTGCTTGTGACCTGACCATTCTCTGCCTACTGTCTGATATACCTGATTCCTGTATTGACCCAGCTTGTCTCATCTGCTCCAGTCTGCTGTATCCAGTATCCAGGGTTGCCTCCCTGTACCAAGTGCCCAGCTGTCATCATCTGCAGCTAATCTGGTGAAGATCTGCACTCACCTGCATCTAGTAACCTGTCAGCCTCTACGGCTTCCACCAGGCACTCCTACCCCACTGTGCTCATTGACTGCTGTCTCCACTCCAGTGGTCAGTAAGCCAGAGTTGTATGAGAGGTCTCCTCCTACGGAAGTCAGGCTCTCCACAAAGGTACGTGACAAACATTACACTCCCTCTCAAGTTTGTCACACCACTCTGAATCAATCTCCTAGCCCATATCCGTTTATTTGTTTATTGCTCTTTACTGTTGCTATCCACTACATACTCTTTAAGAGACAGCTTTGTGTGCACCACCTACAGAAGGGCCCTACCGGAAGCTAGCCAACATTACCACATAAATAAAACCAATGGTTACTACTCCATACTCCTATTGCTTGACCTCTCTGCGGCCTTTGATACTGTTGACCACACCCTCCTTCTCAATAAACTCTGTTCCCTCAGCTTCCAAGATTCTGCTCTATCCTGGTTCTCCTCCTACCTATCACAGCGCTCCTTCATTGTTACCTACAACTCTGTCTCCTCCTCTCCACTGCCCCTTTCTGTCGGGGTCCCCCGAGGTTCTGTTCTTGGACCCCTTCTCTTCTCTATCTACACCTTCTCTCTTGGTCACTTGATAACCGCCCACGGTTTCCATTACCATTTATGTGCCGATGACACCCAAATCTGTCTACTCCTCACCTCACTCCTTCAGTCTCCTCTTGCATTTCTAACTTACTAACTGACATATCAGCATGGATGTCACACAACTTCCTTAAACTTAATCTCTCTAAAACTGAGCTGGTAATATTCCCTCCTGCCTGTGCCCCCCCCCCCCATGACTTTTCCATCAAAATCAATAATGCAACCATCAGTCCCTCCCCTCATGCCAGGGTACTAGGTGTAATCCTAGACTCTGACCTGTCATTTCAGCCTCAAATCCAATCGTTATCAAAAGTTTGTAGACTTCACCTCCGTAACATCTCTAAAATATGCCCCTTTTTAACAAATGAAACCACCAAGCTCCTCATTCACTCCCTTGTTATCTCTCGCCTTGACTATTGCAACTCTCTTCTCATTGGCCTCCCTCTCCCTCTTCAGTCTATCATGAATGCTGCTGCCAGAATTATCCACCTTACCAACCGCTCAGTGTCTGCAACCCCTCTTCTCCAATCTCTACACTGGCTCCCAATTGCCCAGCGACTTAAATTCAAAATACTAACCACAACAATACAAAGCCATTCACAACTCTGCCCCGAGCTACATCCCCAATCTTGTCTCCAAATATCACCCAAACCGTCCTCTCTGTTCCTCCCAAGACCTCCTACTCTCAAGCTCCCACGTCTCCTCCCCCCATGCTCGTCTCCAGGATTTCTCCAGAGCCTCTCCCATCCTCTGGAACCCTCTACCTCAACCTGTCCGCCTATCTCCTTCTCTTGCTACCTTCAGGCAATCCCTGAAAACTCATCTCTTCAGGGAAGCCTATCACACCTCCAACTAATCTTTTACCTCTTCCATCAACTCATTCCCCACAGTTAGAACCTTTGTACTACCTGCCTCACCCTATTAGATCGTAAGCTCTTCTGAGCAGGGCCATCTTGATCCTCTTGTATCTTATTGTATTGTAACTGTCTCCCTTTTACATTGCAAAGCGCTGCATAAACTGTTAGCACTATATAAAGCCTGTATTATAATAATAATAATAATCCCTCACTACACACAGCGCAACATAGATTGCTTTTTACTTAGCAGCCCTTCTGCTATCCACTACATATTCTTTAAGAGATAGTTTTGTATGTCCCACCATAGAATGCATGAAGGTAAAAAACCTCCAGCTTTTAGAACCACTTGAATCTACCATTCCATTGTGTGTGGCCTACATTCTGTGCCATATTATAGAGTGGTAGTTCACTAATGCTTAAGTTACCCAGGTGTGAGCAATCTTTTATGTATAACCGGTTGTGTAAGTGGGGACACACCGTAGTAAAGTAGTAAACAGAAATCAGTGCATGCGCTTTCCCTGATAACCAGGTCTATCAGCATAGCTGATTTTAGATAAGGGCTTAGAATTGAATAAGCTCTCAGCTGTCCAATGAAAGTTAGAAACACTTTGAATGATAACCTTCATTAGTTCAAAATTTGGCTGGTTGCTTCTAATCTATATACTGGCAACTTTTAAAACCAAGATATTTGAGACTTAAAATTCTTAATTTTTATTAAATCTGAGTAACAATGTACCCTTCTTCTAGAGAGACTACTCAGGTGTTTGCCTGGGCTTGAATGCTGGAAAAGGACTCCATTGCTGCTCTGCTCATATGACTATCACTTTGTTCATTGCAGAAACACATCATAGCTATCCTGCAAGCCTTCAGTGTACCCTGCCTGCTGCTGCTACAGCAATGCTAGATGAGATAAGCAAATAGCTTTGGCAAGTTTTAGTGTCTATGAATATCAGCATTCAGAAGCTGGACCAGCATTTTGTAAACATGGACTCAGAAAATGTATGAGAAATATTGTAAATTCATATATAGTGTCAACATATTATACTGCATTCTGTAGCAGTGAATGTTTTTTCAGCTTCAACTATCCCTGCATTACTGAAGGCTTCAATCCAGTTCCTCTATCAGAGGCATACAAATTGACCTACTTATAAATGTGGTGTGATGTAGTAAACTAGATTAGCATATCACATTTTGGGATAGTGGGTGTGAATTAAAGTTCCCAGGGATGGAGGCTTATTACTGTGGCTATGCCAGGTCACATTTTTTCTCTTTGTTATATTATGGGGTGGAAGACACCCACTTTTCCCTTGTGACCTTGTGACCTGCTATGCCAGTATTATCATAAGAGACCATACACTTCAGATCTTAAGCCGTCTGTTTTTAGTCCATTATAATCTCTTTTACACATTGCTATATTTCATTCGTATACAGGCTAGTTGCCTGAATTACCAGGTATAGTCCAGTCTGGAGCCCAACTTGCATGGGGGGGAGGGGTGTCCCTTGAGGTTTGTCTGGTCCGGAGCTGCGATGTGCAGCAGTGCCTCCCCTCCCTACCCCAATTTGGGTGGTGGTTGGGAGTGTCCTCCTGTGCATCGGCGTCAAGCACAGCATCCCACCAGCCGCACCAGAGCAGTGCTAGGTGGTGTGAACGTTTTGTATAAATTTCATGCTACAGGGCAGGCAGATGCAACTCCGTGTCCAGCAATCTTGCCAGTCAAGGGATCTGCATCTTGTCCAGCCTAAATAGTGTGTAGTATGACGCTGGTGGGGACCCGCCCTGGATCTCGGCTATAACAGCTGGGACTTGGCCGGGGAATCACTCTTCAATCCCCCACCATGAGAGAGACACTGCATCACTGGTTTCACACTGTCAATACATATGCAAGGAAGGGAAGGGTCTTTTGTGGCTCCAATTATTCTTTTTTTCCTCAAATCCTCCTTAGGATTTTTTTTTCCAATCCACAATCTTACAATATTTTTTATATTTTTATATATGACTTTTTCTTCAATATTTTATCACATTTTTTTCAACTTTTTTTCCACATTTCATTAGTTTCATACACCCTTCACTATACGATCATTATCTAACAGATTGATGCGGTTTGTTCAAGACCATCCATCCTCTCAGGGATTGCATGGTGATGACCTGACCTGCCAGTCGGCTGACCCCTTGATCTGATTTGGGCTTCCCTGCTTCAGCTCTGGGCACATTGGGGGGCCCCTCTTCCAATCCCTTTATCCTCTTGTGAGCCAGTTTTGTTCTTTCGTTGATCTGTATCAGTTTAACCAAAATATTTTTATGGGAACTTATTTGGAACATTCAGAAATTCTCCCCCCTCAATTTTTATGAAGGGTTTATTATATTTATACATCTGACTTTTTCTGTACTTACAATGAATTTTTGCATCCATACTAGCGATGAGTGAACGCGATTCACGAAATGTGCGTTTTTGAGAAAAATTAGTTTTTCTATTCATGTGATGCCAAGACAGTTCGGATTTTTATCCAGCATGTATTCAGTTGTGTGTATATGTATAACTATGCATTGTCATCGTATAAATAATGTATATGTCCATGGTATAATTTTATCAATGTGTCAGCCCATTGTATATGGTTGCGTTTATGTTTTGTAAAATTATGCATTTCTAGACCATGGAGCTGCATTTGATACAATAAAGATTTTATCATTATATATTCTCCATACACCTATTTTTGCAGTAATTAGCCTATAAAGTCCCATTCTTTCACTTTTGTCAATATGAATTAAAGTTCCCTGACATTTAACTGAACATTTTCTTTAAACATATGAATGACTCTTCTGGTACCTTATGTTATGGCACATACTGCATAGTAGACTGCATGCAAGAATTGATTATCAAAAAGTGTCCATTTGTTAAATGGTATAAATTTAAAAGAGATGTGTTGTCATTGCCCAATCTGATGTCAGATAAGGGAATACAATAAGAATATAATGCACAGCATGGCCTTTAAAATTGAGGTCTTGGCTTCATTATACAGGGTGGGCCATTTATATGGATACACCTTAATAAAATGGGAATGGTTGGTGATATTAACTTCCTGTTTGTGGCACATTAGTATATGTGAGGGGGGAAACTTTTCAAGATGGGTGGTGACCATGGCGGCCATTTTGAAGGCGGCCATAATGTGGTGGTGCCCCACCACATTATGGGTGTCAGGTCCGAGCATTCCTAGATGAACAGTTTCCTGGAAAGTGGATTGGTCGTCGTGGGCCAGGTCTCCCGATCTGACCCCCTTAGACTTTTATCTTTGGGGTCATCTGAAGGCAATTGTCTATGCTGTGAAGATACGAGATGTGCAGCACCTGAAACTACGGATACTGGAAGCATGTGCTAGCATTTCTCCTGCGGTGTTGCTATCAGTGTGTGAAGAGTGGGAGAAGAGGGTTGCATTGACAATCAAAACACAATGGGCAGCACATTGAACACATTTTATAAGTGGTCAGAAACTTGTAAATAACTCATGAAAGAATAAAGTTACGTTAAAACCAAGCACACCATTGTTATTCTTGTGAAATTCCCAATAAATTTGATGTGTCACATGACCCTCTTCCTATTGAAAAAACAAAAGTTGGATTCAAAATGGCCGACTTTAAAATGGCCGCCATGGTCACCACCCATCTTGAAAAGTTTCCCCCCTCACATATACTGATGTGCCACAAACAGGAAGTTAATATCACCAACCATTCCCATTTTATTAAGGTGTATCCATATAAATGGCCCACCCTGTACAGTAGGCATTATCATATATATATACATACACCTGTGACATATTCATCATTGCTGATTAAAATGGTTCTAAAGGCTCAAGGTTTTTCACTGTAATGTATTCAATGCATTAGGGTAAAAAAAAGTCTGGATGCAGCTCCCCCCTGAGCCCCCCTCCTTATACTTACCTGAGCCAAATCTTGATCCACTGTGGACGAAAGCAGTGCCTCTCTACATAGTCTCTCTCTCTTCATTAGCTCACACAGCAGCGGGGGCCATTGGCTCCTTCTGCTGTCAATCACAGCCAGTGAGCCAAAGAGGAGAGATGAGGGGGCGGGTGAAACCATGCTCTGTGTGTGAATGGACACACAGAGCATGACTCAGGAGCGAGCCTATTCAAGTGCCTCCATAGCAGGAGGCTTGCTGTTGGGGGCACTCGGCAGAGGGGAGGAGCCAGGAACTGGCAGGGAACCCAAAAAGAAGAGGATTGAGGCTGCATGTGCAAAACTATTGCTCAGAGCAAGTAAGTATAACATGTTTGCTTGTTTTTATAAAAATCTTTCCTTTAGAATCACTTTAATTAGTTGCTATACCTTTTAAATGGCGTGACTCTGTGGATTACAGCGCAATAGAAATTGAATTAAACAGTGGTCAGTGACAGCGATAAAAGGGACCTGATGCTACAAAAAAGTTTGATTTACATATGAACAGCAAGTGATCAGGGACAAGACTGACACCAGTGACATGTACATATTTCTACTGAGCAAAAAATGGTTTGTATGTAGGTGGAAAGTACAATAGTGGGGACATGTTAAAGTTAATCAGTGGATTTTACATAGAAAACAATTGTATAGGTTACATACCTACAGGAAAATATTATAGAAAGTAGTGATCGAGGCAATATGTTGTTGTATAATGGAGATGAGACTTGTATAGTCAGTGATTCAGGACAGCAGTGACAAGGACAGCGGCGGCCCGTCCATATGGGGCACCGCCCCCTAATCTACATGCAGGGCACCGGACACATGGATTTCAATGGGGTTTTATTTTTTTTTCTTTTGAAGCACATGATTAGAGCTTGAGGCTCTAATTGGCTTCAAAAAAGGGTGGGCTCGGGGCACAGAGCACTGTGCCCCGAGCCCACCCAGTTGTGTGACAATAGCGAATTAATATCGCTATTGTCCTCCTAATTCTCCCCTCAGGGAATCAGGAAGCTAGTCCTTAGATCCGATTGGCCAGGGAGTCTTAGACCGGGATTTGAAGCAACGAGCGAGGAGCAGCAGCCCTAACAAGGATCCTTGTCATCTGTCTCCTAAGGTAAGGAGGCCTCTGATCGCTGCCTTCCCACCCGTCTCCCATGGGGGGTGGCGTTGGTTTGCTGCCCCCCCCCCCTCCAAAAATATTGAGCACCAGCCGCCACTGGACAAGGATGAAATGCCACTCAGGGTAAGTGATAGAAAACAACAGTTGCAAGGACTTGGTGCTGTGGAGCAGTGAATGCTATACAAGTGTAAGAAGAGGCCAGAGATAGCAATGCAGAGATATCTTGCTGTAATGTTTTTTTTCCAATACATTCCAATAAGAAGTATTGTGGAGAAAGAGCAGTGACAGGGCACAATGCAACTAACATACAGTATATGAACATGCAGCCTGCATTCTGTCACTGTGTGTGTGACTAAAATTATTATTATTATTATTATGTAGCCATACTGTTTCTGCACCCCCTGGTTCCTAAGGAGCTCCCAATGCCTGTAGTAAGAGTACTCTGCTCTCTCCTTCTACCAGCATGCATTCTGTCAGCACATATGCATGCAACAGATCCCAATTGCACAGCTGCCCCTCCCTCTCTTAACCTAAGTTCAGTTTCGCAATGCATGACAGACTCAGTTCCAGTGTCGGGACAAGGTAATCTAGAACCCAGGGCAAAAATACCAAATTCAACCGCCCCCCCCACGACGTATAAAAAAAAATTTGAGCACACTAATCTGCATGCTTAACCCCTAACCATAAATACCCCCTCCTCCCAGTACAAATCTCCCCTGCCAGCACTAATCTTTGCCCTCGCCCCCTCCCCCATCTACCCTCTAAGCTCTCCAAATCCCCCAAGCACAAATCACCTGCCCACAAAAAAAATCACCCCACCTAGCACAAATCCTCAACCCTCAAATTTCCCCTCCAAGCACGAATCCTCTCCCCCCACTCCAAATCCCCTCTCCTAGCACAACCCCCCCCCAATTTCCCCTCCTAGCATGAATACCGCCTGTGCCGTTACATGTAATTATCATGTAACGTAATGCTATGTATAGTTATAGTAATGTTTGTATAGTTGGTTATTACACTGACATCTTGTGGTTGTTTTTGATATTGCACCTTTCCATACTGTTATCATCTGTGTTCCCTCCCATCTTCTTAGCTAATTTCCTCTTCCTGGTTCACTCCGTGATGTACTTCTTCCTCCTGTGTCTTCACTCTGTCTCATGAAAAAAAATATGGCTACACATCTGTAGGCCTCACACAATCTACTCGCATCCTAGGACACATTACCATGTTTTGACCTGCAGATACCATCTTTCAACCATCTGCCACATTTGTTGTATGCTGTACCTGCTATTTCCAATAAATATATGCTTATGGAAGAATAAGTGTCTGGTGAGTTCAAACTAACTGATAAAGACTGTCCACGGTGATTATATCTGCTTATACAGGCCAGGCATAGAGGTCTCAGCAAGGTATAAGTCACTATTACAACAGTTGGAGTCAGAATAGTCAAAACATGGTAGGATTCCTACAGCCTACTGTGTAGATGGGAAGTCAAAACATGGTAGGATTCCTGCAGCCTGCTGTGTGGATGGGTAGTCAAAACATGTGGTAGAATTCCTGCTGTGTAGATGTGTACGTTTAATCTGCAATCAAGCTCAGTGCCATCCGCTATCCTGTGAAAGCACATGGTCGCACAAGCTTACTGCACTTCACCTGTGAATGTTAAAAACTGTTTCTCTGCATTGGACTGTATTATTCCACCAGACAGTAACCATTTTTTGCAAAACTTGAAAAAATGTTTAGACAAGCTTCTGAACATTCTTTTATCACTGAATCTACACAGATACATCTTGCCTCTGACCACACAGATGTACAGGGTCCAGATTCTGTAGATATGGCAGAGCAAAGTGTAAGACCCAAGCGCACAATTATACCAATACAGAAACTTAGAGAAAACTACGAAACCACTAGAGATGAGTTCTCCAGCAATCTGTCTGAACTGTGGGACAAAACTACATACTGCATGTCAGTCTTGCCACGCTGCAATCAACAAGCTGAATTAATAAATTCTACAGATCGCCTATCTGCAACGTATGAGCGCTACCAGTGACTGTCTGCAAAATACACAGCTTTCTTAAAGGACTCTAATATAGAGGGCTCTTTAGCAGAACTGCCTAAGACAGATGGACTAAACCAACAAAGAGATCTCTTAGTGCAAGATGCCAAGGATAAGGCGGAACTCCGCATCACTAAACTAAAGGAGACCAGATCTCATAAATCCTCATCTACTAAGCTCACAACACGTTCTTCTAGATCTTCTCGCTCTAGAAGCTCAACATTAAGTGACAAGCTAATAGAGGCCCATGCAAGTCTGGAAGCAAATAAAGTGCGAAGCTCATTAGCCAGAAAGGAAGCTGAGATAGCAGCCCACCAAGCAGAGATGACAGCTCGCCAAGCAGAGATAGAAGTTCAGAATAAAGTTTGCCAAGCAGAGATAGAAGCTCAGAACAAAGCTTGCCAAGCAGAGATGGCAGCACACCAAGCAAAGGTGGAATCCCAGATAAAGACTCTGCAAGTGGAAAGGGAGGAAGCAAGCAAGGCTAAAGGTCCTTGAACAAGCAATGGGAGGAAGTATTAACTCGGACTGTTCTATTCCAGCAGAAAATCCAATTGAACACACCAGTGAATATGTGCTAAGGCATAGTGTTTGCAATGATACAGAATACTCTCCTGTACCACCTACTAACATTACTGTTAGGACTCTTAGCACAGAGACCTCTGACACGCACAAGCCTGAGTCTCTTCAAGTCCACAAATCAAGCGAATTCACACAGCAAACCATATCACCTCCTGTCAACAACAAGGTAACTGCCAGCGACAAGCCACAGTTCAAGCAACAGCCAACAGAAGCCTTAGAGACTAAGCTAGATGCTCTTGCAACATCATTTTATCCTGGTAAACCTCACCCTTACTCACCAGAGAACTTTCACACCCAAGGGGACCCACAAGTTACTTTGGCAACAAAGAGTGAGAAATCAGACCTGTCTGACTTCGACAGATATATGATTCACCATGAGCTCATTTACATTAGCCTCTCAAGGTTTGATGACTGTCCAGAGAACTACAGAGCTTGAAGATCAACCTTCAAAGCATCTATTGCTGATCTCAACCTTACTGCCAAGGAGGAACTTGATTTGCTCATAAAGTGTCTGGGGCCAGAATCTGCACATACTGTAGTGTTAAAAGACTGAGAGTAGTTCATGTTGATTACCCAGATGCAGGTCTTGCTGCTGCATGGGCAAGACTTGAACAAACCTATGGTAGCTCTGAAGCCATAGAAAGTGCTATTCAAAAGACTGCAAAACTTTCCAAAATTAGGAAACAAAGATCACTGCAAGCTTCAAGAACTAAGTGACCTCCTCATGGAACTAGAGTTGGCAAAGACAGACCCTCGTCTACCTGGGCTAAGCTACCTGGACACCTCCCATGGAGTGAACCCAGTGGTGTCTAAACTGCCATACAACCTGCAGGAGATATGGGCACAACGGGGCTCAAGATATAAAAGAAACAATAACGTATCCTTTCCTCCATTCTCATATTTTTGCAGGTTCATCAGTGAACAAGCCTGGATGAGAAATGATTCCAGCTTCATCTTCAGTGAGTCCAGCTTGCCTGCATCATCATCGTCATCACCAAGGTATGATAACAAAGCAGCTAAACATAGAGACTTATATAGAGCAGTATCTGCTAAAAAAAACAGACATCTCACCTCCTGCATCCTCTCCCGCTCACCAGAGTGATTCGGGTGATAGAGATAAAGATCCTAATCGTCAGTGCCCTATTCACAAAAAACCTTACCTTCTAAATAAATGTTGTGGGCTTAGGGCAAAGACTGTCCAAGAATGCAGGGAGATTCTCCAGAAACTTGAAATATGCTATAGGTGCTGTGCTTCCTATGACCATTTTGCTAAAAACTGCAAAGTTGCCATCAAGTGCACAGAATGCAGTAGTGGCAAACATGTTACAGCTATGCATCCTGCTCCACTTCCAGATAATCCACAACAACCATCTACGTTGAACCCTGCATCAGATAATGGTGGGGAGCAATAGCCATGCTCCAGCCATTACAAAGCTCCCTTCTTCATGTACCGAGGTCTGTGGAGAAGGATCAAGCCACAAATGCTGTGCCAAGGTATGTCTAGTCAAAATATATCCAAAGGATCAACCTGAGAAAGCTACCAGGATGTATGCCATAATAGATGAGTAGAGCAACAGATCCCTGGTCAAGCCTAAATTCTTTGAAATCATTGGCATAGAAGGACATGCAACACCATATACTCTCAACACCTTTTCTGGTCATGTAGAAACCAGAAGGGCCGATGGGTTCATGGTCTCCCATTTCACGACAAAGAAGGGCATACCCTTGCCAACATTAGTTGAGTGTGACCACATACCAGACAACAGGGAAGAAATTCCTACCCCAGAGGCTGCATATCACCATCCCCACTTAAGGCACCTGGTTACTGATATTCCTCCAATGGACATGGATGCTGAAATACTAGTCTTGCTGGGAAGAGACATTCTCAGAGTACATAAAGTACTCCCAAAGTCTCCCATATCAAGGCAAAGAAGGGCATACCCTTGCCAACATTAGTTGAGTGTGACCACATACCAGACAACAGGGAAGAAATTCCTACCCCAGAGGCTGCATATCACCATTCCCACTTAAGGCACCTGGTTACTGATATTCCTCCAATGGACATGGATGCTGAAATACTAGTCTTGCTGGGAAGAGACATTCTCAGAGTACATAAAGTGCGCCAGCAGTGCAACGGCTCTGACAACGCTCCACACGCACAAAGACTTGATCTAGGCTGGGTAATAGTGGGCAATGTATGCTTAAACAGAATGTGAATGCCATCTGAGATTAACTCCTTCAAGACTCATGTACTAAGAAATGGGCATGCATCTTACGTCAGACAATGCCTTCATCATTATGAAGTAAAACAGAAGCCTCTTGACATCATCCAGGTATCTGATGTTACTCCCATTCCCTGTGATGACAACTTAGGGAACACAATGGCCCTGATTTACTATACCTCCCAAATCTACTCCAGCAGTGTCTTAAAATAACTCCCAGTTAAAGGCAATTACAACTTCAGCTCTCACCCACTCGAGTAAAATTACCCTCATTGTAGTCTATGGACCTACTACAGTTCTCCGAAGACAAAATGAAGTATTACTACTTCCGTAACAGACTGCATTCTACGTACGGGTAAAGAATCATGTACTCAGAACTTCCTCAATTAGAGTCTACCGTAAGTGTAAGACAAATTCGTATGTAACGGGTGATAATGGGTCGGATCTAGTTCAGAAACACGCACACCTCGCAACAGTCTCGGCAACGTGACGACCGCGTGAAATACATGAGACTCTTACAGAGAAGGGTCGTTCTGATCATAAAGTCGTAGGTACAGGTAACCTCCT
>BLSH010193110.1:2750496-2779567 GCA_018402905.1 Glandirana rugosa | reverse complement strand
AGAAAGCATTGTAAAATAAATAAATAGGTCAATAAATTGTAAAAAATGATAAAAAAAATAAAATTGTAAAAAAAAAAATAAAATATTCGTGCCACTGTCACATGACATTAAAAAAAGTATCGGTAATCGGTATCGGCGAGTACTTGAAAAAAAGTATCGGTACTTGTACTCGGTCTTAAAAAAGTGGTATCGGGACAACCCTAATTGATTTCCTCCACCTTGTTTATCCAAAGCGCTAACGTTGGAGGGTCGGTGTGTTTCCACTTTAGAGGTACACAGGCTCTAGCCGCATTCACCAGATGTCGCACCAGAGACTTTTTGTATTTCTTAGGAGAGATCTTGGAGACATGAAGGAGGAAGAAGGCAGGGTCAGCAGGGATTTCGTACTCAGTAAATTTTTGTATAGTAGAGCGGATGCCGCTCCAGTATGTGGATAATTTAGGGCAGGACCAGAAAATTTGAAGGAGTGTCCCCCTATCTCTACCACATCTCCAGCATAAGTCTGTTGTGTTTGGAAAGCATTTGCTTAGGCGTGTAGGAGTCAGGTACCATCTGGTTAGAATTTTGTAATTACACTCCTGCAATTTAGTGCAGATGGAGGATTTCAGTGCGAGGGAAATTATGTTCTGTATCTGAGTCCCAGTGAAGGTACAATTTAGGTCCTGCTCCCATTTTTGGATACCGGCCAAGGGTGGTTGGTCAGGGGGGCTGATCAGTAGGGAGTAAGTCTTGGACAGGGCATGTGGTAGAGGCCCTGTCTCTGAGCAGAAGTTTTCAAAACTCGTCGTTTGTCTACTAAAATTCTGTGGGTTTGGTAGTGAGTGTAGAAAATGGTGAATTTTGATTGCGCTCCAAAACGGGAGGGCATATGGTCCCGAATTGTCCATCAAGGTCTCAATGGAGGGCCACCTTCCCGCTTTTACATGAAGCCCTTACGTCGGTATGTTGGCATAACCTTTGGAATTCTGTCCCACTAAGGCCGGGTGTGAATAGTGGATTGCCCAGAATTGGAAAAAGGGGAGAGTCCCTAGTCGTGAGTAAATACTTGCGGGTAACTCGGTCGCATATAATTAACGTGTTTCCAATCAGCGGGTGATTTTTCATGCCTGCAGGGAGGGATCCAAAGCACCAAAGCGCCCTTTTCAAAGGGACCTGCGTTTGGGCTTGTTCTATTTGGGTCCATAGTTTGGTCTCATGATGCCGATTCCAATCAAGAATTCTACTCAGGTGTACTGCTCGTTAATATTTCCTGATGTCAGGGAGTGCCAATCCGCCAAGGTGTTTAGGGAGGGTCAGTTGCGTCCTAGGTACTCGGGGTTTCCTACACGCCCAGACAAAGTTTTGAAAGAGCGTCTGTACTTGCTTAAAGTAGGTGGCCGGGATTTTAATCGGAAGAGCCTGGAGCATATAAAGGAATTTTGGTAGTATACACATTTTTAGAAGGTTAATCCTTCCAAACCATGAGTGTACTCCAGTGTTCCACTTTTCTAGCAGTTGCTGGGTCTTAGATAGTAAGGGCGGGAAATTATGTTCAAATGTTTTGGAGATGTCATCAGGGATATGAGTGCCTAGATATTTAAGTGTTGTGTCGGCCCATTTGAAACTAAAATTTGTTTGAAGGCTCTGTAAAGCCTGCTGAGAGACTCCAACACCCATGGCCTCTGATTTTGAAAAGTTAATTTTCAGATTTGTAATTTTCCCGAAGAGCGAAAATTCCTTGAGAAGATTCGGAAGAGATATCTCAGGGTTCACCAGGGAAAAGAGCAGGTCCTCAGTAAAGGCCGAGATCTTATGTTGTGTGCTTCCTATCTGAAGGCCCTGGATGTTCTGATTCAATCGGACGTGGCATAGAAAGGGCTCCAGAGAGAGGGCAAATAGTAGGGGAGAGAGAGGGCACCCCTGTCTAGTGCCGTTGCTGATCTTGAAGGGTTCAGAGAGGACGCTGTTTACTTTCACCTGCGCTGATGGGTTTGAATATAAGTTAGTTATCCAATTATACATAGCTCCATTAATGCCCAAATGTTTGAGCACCAAGAAGATGTAGTTCCAGTTCACCCGGTCAAATACCTTCTCTGCATCAGTTCCGAGCAGAAGACAAGGCGTACGAGCAGTTTTTGCAAAATGTAGGAGGTTAAGTACTTTCGTGGTGTTATCTCTAGCCTCCCGGGCGGGGATAAATCCCACTTGGTCCAGGTGTATCAGTTCTCCCAAATGTTGCGCAAGTCTCCCAGCCAAAATTTTGATGAAAAGTTTTAGGTCAACATTTAGGAGAGAGATGGGCCTGTAGCTGGAGCAGGAGGTAGGGTCTTTACCCTCCTTATGTATAACTGAGATGTGTGCCAATAGGGAATCCCGCGGGACGGCTGTTTCTGATCCCATCGCGTTTAGAAATTTGGTCAGGTAGGGGCCCAGTATTGGTAAAAAGGTCCTATAGTACTGTAGGGTATACCCGTCCAGCCCAGGGGCCTTGCCGGGTTTCATTTCCCCTATTGCACATTGTAGATCTTCTAGGGAGATGGGGGCATTTAATTCCTCTATAATGTCTAGTGAAAAAGAGGGGAAGAGGGAGGATGATATGTATTCTGCCATCTGCGGGGTAGCGGGTGAACTGCCAGTCAGGTTGTATAGTGCTGAGTAATAAGTCCTAAAACTCTGAGTGATTTGATCAGGCAAAACAACTGGCTGACCCTGAGGTGTGAAAATTTTGGATATGTAGGATGCTAGTCTCTGTTCTCGCTAGTTGTTTCCCGCACTTGTTTCCCGACTGGTATTGTATGTTCCGACAACGTTGCAGTGCCGCCTTGGCCTTATAGAGCAACAGGTCTGTTATTTGTTTGCGTGTTACCTGCAGGTCGGATTCTAGGGTCAGGGAGGGTGTGTGTTTGAATTTAGACTCCAGAGTGTGAAGCTTATCCAACAGTTGGGAAAGTTGTTGATTACGCTCCCTTTTAATGTGGGCCCCATGTTTTATCAGTATCCCGCGAATCACTGATTTGTGGGCTTCCCAGAGGATGCCCGGGTCGCACTCAGGTTGATCATTAATTTGAAAGTAGAGGCTTAGTTCTTTTGTGACATCTGTATAGACATCTGGGATCTGCAAAAGACTCTCATTCAAGCGCCAAAAACGGGACCCCTTTCACACGAACGGATAGAAATCGGCTGATCTGCCGTTGCTAAAAGTTAGTCAGATAAAGCACAACGATTACTTGCATTTGTTACATTCCGATTAGCCACAGATACACGCTGCTGCGGTGGAAACATTGTTAACATTCTTGACATTCCTGAAGTGCTTCCTATTGATTTCTATGCTTGTTGCCGTTGCTATCCGTAGCTGACACAGTTCAGCTGCAGATAGGTGCGGTTAGCTGCATAACATCGTTCCTGGACGCATTCCAATCCATTTTTTCTAAACGTTCGAAATAGTCTGTAACAAAACCGTTGCTAAATGCAGAGTGTGAAAGGGGCCATAGAAAAGCATTGTCGCAGTATAGCTGCGGTAGATAACTTCATCTATCCGCAGCTAAAAGCTGGATTCTATCCGTTCGTGTGAAAGGGGCCTAAGTTATCAGTGGCCAGGAGTCAGTATTCTATTGAAGTCAGGAAGCTTTTTAAGTCCAGGAAGAATGGAAGTAATTGATTGAATTTAGGAGCATAGATTAGGGTGATTTCTATCAGTTGATTAGAACCCCTATGCTTCCCTTTTTGTACTTCCTTTAGTTATTTACTGCAGTATAGACAGAGCCACTAAGAGGAGATAGAATTCAATGACAAATTGAGGTAGAGAGGTATCTCTCAGTTTACCCCTTTCCTAAAAGTAAAACACACATGAATTAAATCTACTTTAACCAGTTGCCGGCCGACCGACCGCCTGCCGTGGATTGACGGCAGCAACATAGCTCTCCTGCGTGAATTGCCATCACCTGACGGCAGGCACGTGTATTGTGGGCGCATGTGTGCCCTCGGAGGCGTGCTCACTGGCTAGTGGAGGAGCCAATCAGTAGGTGGGGCGGACTCAATGTCCGTCGGCTACCCGCAATCGCTCCCCCGCAGTGACGGAACAGGGATCTGTTAATGTAAACAAGCGGATCCCCGTTCTGACAAGGGAATGGAGAGTGATCGTATGTTCCCAGTATATGGGAGCAGCAATCTCTCTCCTCCCCCAGTCATCCCAGCCCCCATACAGTTAGAACACTGTGACAGGTAACACATTTAACCCTTTGATCGCCCCCTCATGTTAATCCCTTCTCTGCCAGTGACATTTATACAGTAATCAGTGCATTTTCATAGCACCGATCGCTGTATAAATGCCAATGGTCCCAAAAAAGTGTCAAAAGTGTCCAATATGTTTGCCGCAATATCGTAGTCACGATAAAAATCACAGATCGCCGCCATTACTAGTAAAAAAAAATAAATAATAAAAATGCCATAAATCAATCCTCAGTTTCTAGATGCTATAACTTTTGCGCAAACCAATCAATATAGGCTTATTGCATTTTTTCTTACCAGACATATGTAGCATAATACATATTGGCCTAAACTGATGAATAAATTAGTTTTTTTCTTTTCAAAATTGTCGCTCTTTTTTTGTTTATAGTGCAAAAAATAAAAACTGCAGAGGTGATCAAATATCACCAAAAGAAAGCTCTATTTGTGGAAAAAAAAGGACGTCAGTTTTGTTTGGGTACAGCATGACTGCGCAATTGTCAGTAAATGCAATGCAGTGCCGAATCGCTAAAAGTGCTCTGGTCTGGAAGGGGGTAAATCCTTCCGGGGCTGAAGTGGTTAATCGCTTGCTGTTCAGCCGCCGCAGTTTTACTGCTACAGGTTGGCATGGCTGCGCAAATTGCTGTCATAGTACGTCAGCCGATTTAAGAGCTATAAGGGGCACGCAGCCAGAGCCGATGTGCGTGGCCGGCTACGCGCGATTGCTCCTCAGAGAGTCAGATCAGGGATCTGTCAATGTAAACAGACAGATCTCCGTTCTGTCAGGGAAGTAGAGAGGGATCTGATGTTCCAAGTAAACTGGAACAGCTATCTATCTCTACTCCCTGTCAGTACAGTCCCCCCACAGTTAGAAACACCTCCTTAGGGAACATTTAACCCCTTTATCACCCCCTAGTGTTAGCCCCTTCCCTGCCAGTGACATTTACACAGTAATCAGTGGCTATTTTTAGCTCTGATCGCTGTATAAATGTCAATGGTCCCAAAAAAGTGTCAAAAGTGTCCGATCTGTCCGCCGCGATGTTGCAGTCCCGCTAAAAATCACAGACCGCCGCCATTACTAGTAAAAATAAATAAGTAAATAATTTTAAAATGCCATAAATATATCCCCTATTTTGTAGACACTATATTTTTATATTATCAAATATACTCTTATTGCGATTTTTTACCAAAAATATGTATAAGAATACATATTGGCCTAAACTGATGTAGAAATGTGTTTTAATTTTTTTTGGATATTTATTATAGCAAGAGGTGATCAAATAGCACCAAAAGAAGGATCTATTTGTGGGAAAAAACGACATATATATTTTGTTTGGGTACAAAGTTGTACGACCGCACAATTGTCAGTTAAAGCGACGCAATGCCATATCACAAAAAATGCTCTGGTCAGGAAGGGGGTAAATCCTTCCGGGGCTGAAGTGGGTAATAAAGTCCTAAATATTTTTAGGTGTTGTCCCTAGGTTTCCGTTTTCTGTGCAATGTGGAGTATGGATGCCACGCACATATGTGAACCAGCCACATTGAAATGAACATGTTTTTAAATGTCCTGCTAATTTGATGCGGTGTAATCCGCATCCAATTCACATAGGTGTGAAACCAGCCTTAATGTGACCTATAAACTGTACAACTCAATTGAATAACAAACTGAAATATTTTAGGTGGAGGGAAGTATAAATAAAAAAACTAAAATAATATGGTTGCATAAGTGTGCACACCCTTAAACTAATACTTTGTTGAAGCATCTTTTGATTTTATTACATCACTCAGTCTTTTTTGGGTATGAGTCTATCAGCATCTTAACTTGGCAATATTTGCCCACTCTCAAATCTGTCAGATTGTGAGGGCATCTCCTGTGCACAGCCCTTTTCAGATCACCCCCACAGATTTTCAATCTGACTCAGGTCAGCTCTGGCTGGGCCATTCCAAAACTTGAATCTTCTTCTGGTAAAGATTAAAGTGTTCTTCTCATTCCTTTGTTGATTTGGATGTACACCAAAAGACAAACAGGCGGCACTCCATGGACACTCCCTGCCTGCAGTTTATTTCAATGCGGCATGTACAGGTACAGATGGATACAGGTAGACGCGTTTCACTCGGTGCCTCCGAGCTTAGTCATACAAATGCCAAATGTCAGAATCCAGCTATTTGTGGCCGAACCTACAAAGGAGGTAACGCCCACAAGCAGCTGTATATACCCACATAATCAGACACATAATTAAAAGCATTCATGTGTAAATCTAAATGCAATAAAAGAGAAAAAGCAAAAAACAGAAAACAAAAAGACTTTTTGTATGCAAACAACATCATAGACATACTATCATATCAATGCACTCACATATATTTGAACAAATATTTCTGTTAAAAGACAGGCCTGTTTCTCAAAAATACATAGAGAAGTGAAAAGATACCTTAGAGTCCAGGATGGAAAATATATCCTATAGTCACAAAAACTGGCTATTGCTTGCACAAAATATCCATTAATCGCACATTTTTCAACACCCTATTTCCTAACACCTTATGTTGTGCTTTCACTCTATTCCACTGTATATTATTCTTTAAATGCAGCGGAGTGAAAAGAAAAAGGGTGGACAAAAACCATGAAAGAAAAAAAAAGGAGAAGAGAAAAAGAGAGTGAAAAGTGACAGCTGCTTGTGGGCGTTACCTCCTTTGTAGGTTCGGCCACAAATAGCTGGATTCTGACATTTGGCATTTGTAATGACTAAGCTCAGAGGCACCGAGTGAAACGCGTCTACCTGTATCCATCTGTACCTGTACATGCCGCATTGAAATAAACTGCAGGCAGGGAGTGTCCATGGAGTGCCGCCTGTTTGTCTTTTGGTGTGTCTAAGTGGGCGGTGGCGAGCCGCGGCGGGCACCGTGGTTCATGTCGGGCGCGGGTCCGGACCTGGAGCAGTGTATCCCCTTCTTTCATAGTGATTTGGATGTACGCTTTGGGTCCTTATGCTGAAAGATGAAGCTCCTCATCATGTTCAGTTTTTTGGCAGAAGCCTGAAGGTTTTGTGCCAATATTGACCGCTATTTGGAACTGTTCATAATTCCCTCTACTCTGGCTAAGGCCCCTGTTCCAGGTGAAGCAAAACAGTCCCAAATCATGATGCTTCCACCACCATGCTTCACTGTGGGCACGGTGTTCTTTTGGTGATGTGCAGTGTTGTTTCTGTGCCAAAAATATCTTTTGGACTTATGGCCAAAAAGTTCAATCTTGGTTTCATCAGACCATAATACATATTCCCACGTGCTTTTGGGAGACTTCTGGTGTGTTTTTGCAAAATTTAGCTGGGCTTGGATGTTTTTCTTATTCTGTCTTGCCACTCTACACCATAGCCCAGACATGAGAAATACAGGAGATTGTTGTCACATGCACCACAATGCCAGTACTTGCCAGATATTCCTGCAGCTCCTTTAATGTTGCCGTAGGCCTCTTGGCAACCCCCCTGACCAGTTTTCTTCTTGTCTTTTCATCAATTTTGGAGGGACGTCCAGCTCTTTGTAATGTCACTGTTGTGCCACATTTTCTCCACTTGATGATGACTTTCTTCACTGTGTTCCATGGTAAATCTAATGCCTTGGAAATTCTTTTGTACCCTTCTCCTGACTGATACCTTTTAACAATGAGATCCCTATGATGCTTTGGAAGCTCTCTGCGGACCATGGCTTTTGCTATAGGATGCAACTAAAAAAATTTCAGGAAAAACCTACTAGAACAGCTGAACTTTATTTGGGGTTAATCAGAGGCACTTTAAATGATGGCAGGAGTGTACTGACTCCTATTTAACATGAGTTTGAATGTGATTGCTTAATTCTGAACACAGCTACATCCCCAGTTATAAGAGGGTGTGCACATTTATGCAACTACATTATTTATTTTTTTTAATTTTTACTTCCCCCCCCCCCAAAAAAGATTTCAGTTTGTTTTTCAACTGAGTTGTACAATTTATAGGTCACATTACAGTTGGAAAAACTTCTGAAATTATTTATCTTTGTCTCATTTTTTACATCAGAAACCTGATATTTTAGCAGGGGTGTGTAGACTTTTTATCTCCACTGTATATATATAGTCCAAAAAAGATTTTCCAAGATAAAAATCAGGATGAGTCGTCCCACATGCAGTGATAGTGATAGAAAACAGGATAGAGAAGGTGTCCCCAACCAAACCTCATGCTGCGCTTACCAGAAATCGTGTGACCCCCCCTAGCTCAGAGTGGTCGATCTGCGCTTAATTTACAATAACCAGGCCAAAGCTTCAGACTGTTTGAATATCTTCCCCGTCTCTGGATAAGATTTCACTAAAGGGGAAGGCAGATGAATGCCGTAAATGCAGCCCCCTGTATTCAACTCCCCGCAGGGATTAATCCATGTGATGAGGCATGCAGCAAAAGGTAATCCACATAGTGTAATATCGTTTTTAAAAAACATTTTATTAAAATGAGTAACACTCACATAGTTAAAGATAACAAGAGCATGTAAACGCCAAAGTTCATTCCCTCCAGAAAGCAAGATGGCCAACCGTCAATTGCACATGCATGGTAGCGCGTGCGCGTGGCTCCACCTTACACGTTTCAACACGTGACATCATCAGGGTCCCTCTACACCCATACTGATGGATCAACAAATGCATTAGAGAACCATCTTCTTATATCAGTACTGGTTCTTCACATCTGACCTTAGGATGACTGCTCGCATCAGCTTGCGCTGTGATATGCCTTTATACTATACTTGTATGTGAGTACAACCATTGCTGTTTTTATCTGGAATATAATTTATTTTGGTAATGCGCTAGGTCGGCGCGCCCTTCTTTTGCTATTGTCTTATAGTTCTCAAGGATACCCATTGTCCCAAGGAGGGCACCATTTGTGCAGAAAGACTCTATCTGTACTATGCATCCTCAGGCCTACTACTTTAGCACATGAGAATTACTTTAAGAGGACTGAGAGGCATGCCTGAGAGGACTGGGTGCAAGCAATCTGGGATGGATGCAGAGTCAGTTTGGGAGGACTGTGGAGTCTTAGCCAGGAGGGCTAGTGAAAGGGGCAGCTGCAGCCAGGTGGGCTGACAGTGCCTGAAGAAATGGTGCTGGGATCAGTAGCCACAGAAGTAAAGCTGGGCACTAAGACTTTTTGCTACACTACCAAAGGGGCGGTCCATGCCTGTAAAGGGCATTTGCTACCGGTCTTTTGTTAGAGCCTTTGTTGGATCATCCAAACAGTGCCAGCTGGTTCTGGGAGATGTAGTTCTATAAGCAAGATTGTGCTGGAAGTAGAAGTGTATATAAGGACTGTATATAGTTGTGTAGCCAATGGCTCCCTCAGGGGTGGCTGGTAGTTGTGGTTCACCTGTCTCTCTGCCCTTAATCACACACTTTTGCATTCATCCGTAGTCACTGAACAGGCTGGTACTTTGTTTTTGTTGTTTTATTGAGGGGTAAAGCTTGGAAAGGGTAGGGGCGACTGTGGGATGCCCAAAGATCAAGAAACAGGACCATGTTATATACACCACCGTATATACACTCCTTCCTCCAGCACTGACCGTTACTCTCCTTTTTCCTCCAGCACTAATACTTGCTGACTGCTACGCTCCTTCACTTCTCTCCTGCACAACACTTGCTTCCTTAGTGTTAGGCCTGAAATGAAATTTATCAAGCCTCCATTACATCTTCCTCCACCCCATCTAGCATGTGGTGAGGCCAGCACTTCCTTGTCAGCAGGACCTCTGGACCGCTCGTCACAAGCAAGGGCCACAGGCGCCCTGGTAGTGTAGCTAAGTACAATGTGCTAACTGGGACTTGATGGACTACTGCTCACAGCCCATCCTCTTCCAGGTCACTCCGGTATACCTCACCGCTCCCCTGACTGGCTCCCTCACCTTCCACAGACCGTCAACTGTCTCCTCCCAGCCTGCTCCAGTCCTCTTCTCCAGCTCCCAGTGGCTGTCACTCACCGCACTGGTGCATCCTTTAAAGAGCCTTTCCTGTAGCCTCTCTGTTGCTCTCCTGCTCCCTTGTGCTACTCCAGGATCTCTCTCCATTCCTGGCTGCACCTGAGCCCCCAGGCCTCAAGGTCACCCCCTCCCTCCCAGGTGAGGCCTCAGCAACCTTTGCTACATCTCCACTCTTTCACCTGACACTCCCCAGATACTCACCACTCCCACCTCTTCACTCCCAACAGCAGCCTGTCCTCAATTACCACACTGATCTCTTCTTCCTTGGATATATATCCTAGGACACTTTTCTTTTAATTTAACCACTTCCTGACCAGCTGACGCAGATATACTGCGGCAAGCTGGTCGGATAGCACGAACCGCCATACCCATACATCGGGTCCCTGCATGTGGTATAATGGACGATCGCCAGGTGCAGAGGCTGAACGGGGATCTGCCTTTGTAAGCCAGGAAAACCCCCGTTCTGACAAGGGACATGACACAGATCTACTGTTCCCTGGGTTCAGGAACACAGTTAACCCCTTGATCGTCCCCTAGAGTTAACCCCTTCCCTGCCAGTGTCATTTTTACATTGACCACTGCATTTTTATAGCACTGATCAAAGTAATGTCAGTGGTCCCCAAAAAATGTAATTTGGGGTCACATTGGTCCGCCGCAATGTTGCAGTCCCGCTAAAAATCCCAGATCGCCGCCATTACCAGTAAAAAAAAAATTAAAAAAATAAAAGTCCCTAGATCTATCCCGTAGTTTGTAGACGCGATAACTTTTGCACAAAACCAATCAATATACGCCTATTGCATTTTTTTTTTACCAAAAATATGTTGAAGAATATATATTGGCCTAAACTGATGAACACATTTGTTTTTTTATATTTTTTTTTGGATATGTATTATAGCAAAAAGTTAAATATATTTTTTTTTCAAAATTGTCGCTCTTTGTTTGTTTATAGCGCAAAAAAAAAAAAAGCGCAGAGGTGATCAAATACCACCAAAAGAAAGCTCCATTTGTGTGAAAAACGTCAATTTTGTTTGGGTACAGCGTCGCACGACCGCACAATTGTCAGTTAAACAGACGCAGTGCCGAATCACAAAAAATGGCCTGGTCAGTAAGTGGGTAAATCCTTCCGGCAATGGAGTGGTTAAAAGATTTGTCAAAACTGTGTTTATCTTTATTTACACTGTATTCTATTTTTTTTAATTAGTTGGAGTACATTGGGATATTCACATGGGGGGACAGGTATCTGGGGGCTTCTTAATATTAAAGAGGGATTCTAGTTTCTGATAAATCTCTGTCCGCATATCCCCACAGTCACTGGGTCGGGGTTGTGGGTAAATTGCCTTTGTCTGGTGCTTTACTTGGGGGGTTTCTAGCCCATGTGGAGTGCATGTGGCCTTGTATGGATCATCCACCCCCTTCCTGGCCCGCCAAGCTGCATGCTTGCATAAGAGTCTGGTACAGATATTTTGGGTGGGGACTTCCCATGTTGATGAGGACAAGTCCCTCTTTCCCACAAATGTGGCCCAGTGGACATAATATGAGAATATACATAGGGGACAACTAGAAGTCTAAATGCTGGGGTAAAAATCATGTAAGTCATAACCATGCAACAGACCTAAATTGTATGGAGGATGGACAATTATATTGGAATGCACAGGAGAGGAGCATTTCCAGCCTTGTTTGGAAGCTACCCATGTCTAAGGGAGCCTGCTTAAATCCCTCTGTATGTTTCAGGAATCTCTGAGCAAAATACAATTCATCTTTTAGATTTTTTGGGATATCATGATTAACACTTTATCATCCATATTTTCTTGTGGATTCTCCTTCTGTGCCATTGCAAGAGTGCTCCTTATGAAATATAAGGCTGAAAATTGATGCTAACCCATCTGTGTATTGTTAATAAGACATGCCACAAAAGGAAAACTATTTTTTTTTAAATTCAGTAGTATTTTGCCATATTATTAAAGTGTTTTTAATATGAAAATTAGGAAATAAAACGTGCTGCTACAGTTTTCCTGTAAACCTCTTTTCAGTTAGCTATGAAATACACTAGGTGGTGCTGTTGCACCAGATTCTCAGCAGATGGCCCTGTATTAGAAAGATGTGAGTACCATTTTTTTTTTCATATCAGTGTGCCAGGTTTTTGAAAAACTAAAAACAATCTGCATTCTCAAAGATTGTCAACTGCTTTTTAGACTGCAAATGCACAATAACATAATACTGTAACACGTTTTAGATTGCAGGGCTCGTTCACAGTGGGATGTGGCCTTTCTGTGTGTGTTTCCAGCACCTTGTTCAAAATGCACTGGGTGTGCGATCTGCTGTTGCTGTCAATATATTCCTAATGACACCCCAAATGCAGATTGCAAATGCAGTGCACTTGCCTGCATTGGATTACATGGTACTGCAGTACCATGTGATTTGGTACGGTGCGATTCTGAAAAGTAGTGCATGCACTACTTTTTTGTGTGATCCAGTGTGATTTCAGGGAAATGTGTTCCTGTGTGAATCAGGTGTGAACTGACATTAACAGTAATTTTAGAAAAAAAAGTAAATGTCTATGTACTGTATAACTTTGCAGTTTCCAGTATACTCTGCTATGATATGTACATAATCCATATATAACTGTGGATTCAATTTCCTGTTGTTTTAAGACAGAGACAGAAAGCTTTAAACAGAGAGGCAGAAAGCGTTAAAAATAATTCAGGAAAAGGCAGCATTATTTATGCCTTTTCATAAACTATTTTTCTTCATCTAGTTTACTCTTTGTGCTGGCCCAGCTACCTCACCCCTCCTCTCACCTCCCTAAACCCTGGTGACACTCAATAAAGCGTTTAGCCCTGTCCAGTCACAGTCTGCCATAGAATTTCACAAGCTGTCTGCAGCAGGGCTGGACACTGCACCTAGGGCCATCTTTAACACAGGGCAAAAGGGGCAGCTGCCCCAGGCCCAGTCAGTGTTGTGGGGCCCAAGGCAGCTGCACTGCCCACAAATAGTTGATTAGGAAGGGCCCAAGAAAATTTTTGTCCAGGGTCCAATCAATATTAAAGATGGCCCTGATTCCACCCCTCCCTCCTGGGTGCACCAAAATGCCATGAGGGATGCCCTGGAGCTGTACATCTCCATGTGCTTGGGGCCTTGATGGGGAGGAACCAAGGATAATATTACAGAGTCACTTAAGTGACAACATTGAGTTTAATAGGGCTGCTGATCACATCCATGGAGACAGCAGTAGGAAGAGATTTGTAAAGGGCATAAACACTCTAAACATACCCAATGCAAAAAACAGAGGGCACTGGTGACACAAAAAAAAAAAGAGCAAGGAGTGATAAAACAAATGAAGGGAGTCTTTTTAGTCCTTAAGAAAACTCCATAATAGTCACTGTGGCATGAAGTTAACATTATGGTGACCAGGATCTGGTGAGGCTCCCACCAGCAAACCATGTATAAGCAGAAAATAGAAAGAGAAAAGAACACCACTACCTAAGTGTAGCATTTATGAAAACATATTGATAAAATGAAAAACTATAAATATGCACTCACGTTTAATAGTCTCTCTATAATTAATGGTGGTAGTTGCAATGTTTTATGTTATAAAATATTTGTGCGTCATCTGACCTGGGGCGTACGTTTGACACAGCTGAATGGTCTAATATTTGGTCAGCTACTATCTACTCCTCCCCCAATATACTGGCTAAGGAAACCAATATCAAAGTCATCCCCCGATGGTATTTAGTACCAGCCAGAATCGTAAAATATCTCCCTTCGACCCGATAGGCTGTTTTCGAGGCTGTAACGAGCCAGGTACATACTACCACATCTGGTGGGACTGTCCCTTAGCAAAGGAATTCTGGAAGCATATCTTCCTTATCGCCTCTAAAGCCTTAGAGACAAGCATTGCACCTGACCCATCGATTGCTCTATTCAACCTGAAACCGAGTCAGTTGACTTCCTCTCAGTTTAAGCTGCTAGTCTTCCTCACGACCACTGCTAAACAGACAATCAGGGCCGGCTCTACCACTACGCGGAGTGGGCGGCCGCCTAGGGTGCACTGATGCCCAGGGCGCCAAGCGCCTGTTCATATACTACCCCAGCCTGCCCATATACTACCCCAGCCTGTCTATAGACTGCCCCAGCCGACTTTAAGCCAGGTCCAGAGGCACAGGTGCAGGCCTGTGGACCACAGTTATACAAATAGGTAGAGAGGCGCTGTAGAAATCTCCAGCTCCGCCACCTCCATCACATACATGAACCGGACAAAGGGGGTGAAGTTAGGGGCGGAGCCACATGGGGACGGCAAAATTAGGTTTTGCCTAGGGTGTCAAAAATCCTTGCACAAGCCCTGCAGACAATTGCCAAGGCTTGGAAGTCCCTTGCGTTGGTTGTGGCAGAGGCCAGAGGCAGAATGAATAAGGCCTTTATACATGCTAAAATGGAAGCCATAGACAGCAACAGGATATGCAAATTTGAGAAAATGTGGGACCCCTGGGTTAGAAACTGCCTACCACCTGACTTTGACAGGAACCTCCTGAGGCCGTAACCACCTCCCGCACCACTTATTACGTTAGTCTCCTACCTGACACATGAGCCACTGATCCTGGAAAGCTAGTCCTATTCACCCTCTCCTTCCTCGCTAGTCCTATTCACCCTCTCTATCCTCGCTAGTCCTATTCACCCTCTCCTTCCTCACTAGTCCTATTCACCCTCTCCTTCCTCGCTAGTCCTATTCACCCTCTCCTTCCTCACTAGTCCTATTCACCCTCTCCTTCCTCGCATCCAGCTATTATAGCCCCCACTGTTCCCTTTTCTACCTCTCCCATCCACTTTTCCTCTTTTGTCTTCTCTTTTCTTACCTCTCTTCCAATACTAGTCTCAATTCAATTCCATCTCGTTTACCCTCCTCTACACAGCTTAGCGTTTCTACGAGATTTTACCGTTCTAGTTTATAGTTCCTTCCAACACAACCGGTACATTTGGGATAGAGTTTCGGTATATTGAGTAATGCCCTCAAAGTTAGCCTGTGCTCCCTCTTTGTAAAAGTATAAATGATGTTTCCATACTGTAGTGCTTTAGCTTCCACTGCTGCCCCCTCACCCCTGCGGCACAGTGTGATCCCAGCGGGGTGCCCCAGCGCCTGAGTGCGCAGCGTATATACCATCTAATAATGAGGTTGTACACTTGCCGTTACCGCAAACTACTCTAAATAATTTTGGAAGATTTGTACCCCATCAACTCACTTTTCATGTAACGCTTTATGGTATGATGCTCACATGTTCTGTATTGTTTTCTTTTTTTGATACTCAATAAAAATATTGAACAAGAAAAAAAATATTTGTGCGACTGCTTATCAAATGCATATTTTCAGTAAAAAAAAATACACAATAATGAATTTTAATGTTTATAAACACAATATAATAACAAGCTTTAAAATTTCACACATTTGTTAAACAGCAAAAAATATGGTACCCAAAATTGTCCATAGGTGAAGCTTTAAAAGACTTTACATGTCATCAGTTCAGCGTTAATCATGAATGATGGCCCTAGAATGATTGTTCTCACTCTAGTGGTGGTACCTCATGTGTGGCGCAATTGCTATTTCCATACATATGCACATGCTACATGTGTGTGTGTTTGCATTTGCCTATCTGTACACAATGTTGCTTTTACATTTTTTTTTTATTTTTATTTTATTATAATTAAAAATGATATGTAAACTTTTTTTCAATTAACGTTATTGCTATCACTAGGGAGTTAACAATGACCAGTGACAGGTTCTCTTTGTGGCGACATCAGGGGTCTATTAGGCTCGTAATGTCTCCCCTGCCCTCTACTGAAACCAGTTAGACACAGGACTATGTTTGGTGTACTGTGAACCTAGCATTTCAGCTGGAATTTTGACAGTTCTGAAACTGGAAATGTTCAGAGCTGGAGGTTTCCAGGGTCAGTGATTGATGTTCTCCAATCTGCTTCCACTCTCAATCCTGGCAACATTTACCATGGTCCCGGGCTCCCCAGAGGAGCAGGAGAGAAAGGAAACTGACAATTAAAACTGGCTGGATGGCTGCAGATCACATATACAGTATCTCACAAAAGTGAGAACACCCCTCACATTTTTGTAAATATTTTATTATATCTTTTCACGTGACAACACTGAAGAAATTACACTTTGCTACAATGTAAAGTAGTGAGTGTACAGCTTGTATAACAGTGTAAATTTGCTGTCCCCTCAAAATAACTCAGCACACAGCCATTAATGTCTAAACTGCTGGCAACAAAAGTGAGTACACCCCTAAGTGAAAATGTCCAAATTGGGCCCAATCAGCCGTTTTCCCTCCCCGGTGTCATGTGACTTGTAAGTGTTACAAGGTCTCAGATGTGATTGGGGAACAGGTGTGTTAAATTTGGTGTTATCACTCTCACTCTTTCATACTGGTCACTGGAAGTTCAACATGGCACCTCATGACAAATAACTCTCTGAGGATCTGAAAAAAAGAATTGTTGCTCTACATACCGATGGCCTAGGCTATAAGAAGATTGCCAAGACCCTGAAACTGAGCTGCAGCATGGTGGCCAAGACCACACAGTGGTTTAACAGGATAGGTTCCACTCAGAACAGGCCTCACCATGGTCAACCAAAGAAGTTGAGCGCACGTGCTCAGCGTCATATCCAGAGGTTGTCTTTGGGAAATAGATGTATGAATGCTGCCAGCATTGCTGCAGAGGTTGAGGGGGTGGGGATCAGCCTGTCAGTGCTCAGACCTTACACCGTACACTGCATCAAACTGGTCTGCATGGCTCTCGTCCCAGAAGAAAGCCTCTTCTAAAGATGATGCACATGAAAGCCCTGCTGAAGACAAGCAGACTAAGGACATGGATTACCTGAACCATGTCCTGTGGTCTGATGAGACCAAGATAAACCTATTTGGTTCAGATGGTGTCAAGCTTGTGTGGCGGCAACCAGGTGAGGAGTACAAGTGGACTCCAAGATGTTTTTCCCTAGGCCATTTTTCCTGAGAAGTCTCAGGAAATATAATCATTGCTGACACTTCTTGGTAACAGCTGTCAAGTTTGATGACCAGGATACGTTTTCTGAAATATTAATGCCTAAAAACTTAAAAACAGATACTTGCTCTACCAATTCTCCTCTGATGTCAAGTGGAACCATATCAGACTTATTCTTGCTAAAATAAATAAATTCCTTGGTCTTCCCAGTGTTTAAAGGACAAATTGTTTGCCTCACACCACTCTACTATGTAACCACCTCTTCCCTATAATGCTTCTCATCTCCTCTTGTAATGGAACCTACTATCGTGGTATCATTTGTGAATTTGATGATGCTATTTGTAGAAAAGCAAGGAGTACAATCACAAGTGTATAGAGAGTAAAGAAGGGGGCTCTATACACAACCTTGTGGTACTCCTATGCTGACCACACACTGGGAAGAAACATGCTTACCCAGTTTGGCCATCTGTGGGTACAACCAGCATGTCAGATTTTTCATGCTATTATTGGCAGCGGTTATAACCACTTTTTAGTCCCGACAAGGACGGCTCCCCCCACCCCCACTGGGAGAACACAATAGCTTCACAGGAGGGATTCTGAGCCCTTCCAAGTTACGCATGCCATGAATGACTCCTACAGATATTTATGGCAAATCATTTCAACAGCGTTAATGGAAAATACAGATATTTGTTGTCAGAAGTGTTTAATGTGTTTGCAGTCCCAAAAATTAAGGAGAAGTTTATGATCAGCCTTGAGCCTTCACCACTTGTTGGTTGTGAGGGAGCTTTCACGCTGCCCCTGCTGTGCTTTGGCCACAGTGTGTGTGCAGCACAGTGTACCTATGGCTTTCGTGTGGGTTATCTGCACTTTCCCATAGACTTCCATTATGTCCCAGGGAGTTGAACGCATTTTCTGAAAATACACCAAAAGTCCTGCATATATGAGAAACTCAGAGTTTTATTTGATGAAATCCTCACAGGCAAAAAATATCCAGAAACAATCTAAAGAATATTTTTCTGTATGAAAATGCTGGGATAGCTTGCCAAGAGTATGAGGAGGCTTTTAAATGCCATCCATCATGAGGCAAGGAAGATGAGTGAGCCATTCTAAAACTCCTGAGGGATATTTAGCATGATCCAAATGTTCTTGCAAAAATGTATTTTTTCTAGCAATTGCCTGAGATGACATATTTGAGTCTGACAGCATATTGTCCAACTTATTGGACCAGAGGGAGACAGCTTTCAGCTTATGGTTTTCATTATATGGCATACTTTAAGAGAAATCACAAAAGTGTTGTCTTAGAGTTATCAGTCTAAAATCACAACCAAGAAGCTATTTGGCCTTATGCAGCATAGAAAACAAATCAATATCTCATTTTATTCTGTGGCGTAGGGGTATGGGAATGCCTTTAAATTGTCGTACGCCACCTAATGGTCTGTGGAGGGGTCAATAGCCAGGGTAATAATGGCCCCTTTGGATTTGAGATGAGAGCAGATTTTTGATAAGCAGTTTCACAAACAGAGATATACACTGTATTTAAGAACTAAATTAATTACTGACTTCTCTGTTCACCAATTTGTAGTTTAACCACTTCAGCCCCAGAAGGATTTCCCACTTTAGGACCAGAGCACTTTTTGCGATTCGGCACTGCGCCGCTTTAACTGACAATTGCGCGGTCTTGCGACGTTGTACCCAAACTAATTTTGTGTCCTTTTTTTCCCACAAATAGAGCTTTCTTTTGGTGGTATTTGATCCCCTCTGCGTCGTTTCTGATTGCCGCTATAAACAAAAGAAGAGCGACAATTTTGCAAAAAAAACCAAATTTATTACTTTTTGATAAAATACAAATCCAAAAAAAAAATATAAAAAAAATATTTTCCATTGGTTTTGGCCGATTTATATTCTTCCTCATATTTTTGATTAAAAAAAAATTGCAATCGGCGTTTATTGAATGGTTTGCGCAAAAGTTGCCGCATTTACGGATGATGAGAATTCATTTCTGGGGTTTTTATTTATTTTATTTTTTTTACTAGTAATGGCGGCGATCTGCGATTTTTAGCGATACTGCGATATTGCAGCGCACATATCGGACCATTTTGACACTTCTTCTGGGACCATTGGCATTTATAAAGCGATCAGTGCTATAAAAATGCACTGATTACTGTGTAAATGCCATTGGCAGTGAAGGGGTTAACCTGCAGTGGGCGCTCTAAGGGTTAACTGTGTTCCCTGGGCGTGTTCTAACTGTGTGTTGGCTGCCCTGGCTGGGGAAAAGGGATGATCACAGCTTCCATATACAGGAAGGCTGTGATCATCGCCCTTCCCCCTTCAACAGAACGGAGATCCGTGTTTACATACACGGACCTCCGTTCTTTCAGTGCGGGGGAGCCATCGTGGGTAGCCGGCGGCGATCGAGTCCACCCTACCCGCTCCCTGGCTCCCCCCGAACACAGTGAGTGTGCGAGCGCGCCTCCGACGCGCGCTCACAATGCTAGTTATCGCGGCCGCCGTCCTGTGACGGCGGTTCACGTTAACAAGCCATCTTGCCGCCGTCACGCTGCGGCGGGCGGTCGGCAAGTGGTTAAAAGAGGCCAAAAAATACTAATAATTTTTTTGCTCTCTAATCAATAAAATATAATGATGCCAATGCAAATACCATAGTGATATGTTTGTTTTCAGATTTATTAGCATTAACAAGTAGGAAAGGATTATGTGGAGATGATCACAAATTATTTTAGCTAATATTTTATAATCTGCATGAATTAAAGAAATAACTAGGTATGAAGCTGTCTGGTCAGGTTTTTTATTTTTTACTATTATTATTATTATTATAATACAGGATTTATATAGCGCCCACAGTTTGTGAAGCGCTTTACAATATAAAGGGAGACAATACAGCAACAATACAATTCAATGAGATGAGTTTTCAGGGATTGCCTAAAAGTGGACAGAGTAGGAGATAGCCAGACAGATTGGGGTAATGAGTTCCAAAGGATGGCAGAGGCTCTGGAGAAGTCCTGGAGATGAGCATGGGGGAGGAGGAGACAAAGAAGCTAGAGAGCAAGGAGGTCTTGGGAGGAGCGGAGAGGACAGTTTGGGTGATATTTGGAGACAAGACTGGCTGTACCTTGGGTAAGAGTTGTGAATGGCTTTGTATGTTATTTTTAGCATTTTGAATTGTATTTGTTGGGCAATGGGAAGCCAGTGGAAGGATTGGCAGAGAGGGGTGGTGGACACTGAACGGTTGGTAAGGTGGATGAGTCTGGCATTAATGATGGATTGGAGAGGGTATAGCCTGAGGAGAGGCAGGGGGAGAGGCAGGCCAATGAGGAGGGAGTTAGCTTTAATAGTAAGGTGGTGCAGACTCATTTAAATCTGAAGTCTAGGTAGATATAAAAACCACAAATTATTGCAGCTCTGCAATCATTAAAAGGTATTTTTAAACCTCATGCAATGTAAGTACCTGAATGTGACCCAGTATTAGCCTTGTGCAGTTCCTGTACAGCAGGGCTTGAGCGAGAAGAAAAAAACAGCACAAGGAAATAATTGGTTCATGTGCTGACAAGAAGCATACATAAAAGAAGACAAGCAAAGTGACTAAGATGTTTGGTTATCACTGTGTTATTCCTCCTTTCACTGTCCATTCACAGGATCCTGTGGTTCCAGAATGACCTTGGTTCAAAGGCAGTGTTTTGATGCATGCTGGCTATCAAACTGAGCATTGGAAATCACTGGACTGATGCTAAATATTGCATCAAAAGCTGGTTTTGTTATTTTATCTTTTAAGAAATCGTTCATTTTTATTTTTTGTGCCAGTTCTGCTTTAGTGCTAGTGCACAGGAGACTTTGGAACTGGACGTAAACAAACACCAAGGGCCAAGGCCTTCAGTTCAATTTAAGTATGGATCTGGGGAGGGGAAAGGGTAGGTGAAGCAAGTGGAATAAACATGATTCGTGCATTTTGTGAGTTTTTACAGTATACCCAGAAAACACTACTTTTTCTCTCAAACCCAATAGCTGACTGGAAGGGAACACTTTTTACTCAAAGTAGAACAAAAGGAAACCTTTTTTCTTCATTTTGAATAAAGTAAGGGAGGGTTATACACCCTGAAGTTTTGTTTTTGCCATCTCTGTCTGATTGGGGAGTTTTATCTTCACTTCCCGTCCCATAGCCACAACAGGAAGTGAGAGGAAATCCCTCCAAAGTGAGGGAATCCCTGGTGGCCACCAGATTCATCAGAGCTTGTGTCCCCATTGGAAGATTCCCCCTCTATTCTTGTTCTTGTGACCACTCAAAATTTGGGATTTAAATCATTTTCACTCCTATTGATGAACGGGACAAACAAAGAGGTTGAATCCCCCTAATGGGGGCACAGACAGCAACATAAACCTGACAGGTGTTTTGACCTTTGTTCTCTCTATCCAAATAAAAAAAAAAAGTTTTGCCTATAGTTATACTTCAATCCTGGTGCTGGTGGGCCAGGCTAAAGTCCACCAGCTAACGATATGTTTTTCTCTCTCTCTGCAGCACTGCTAGCCCTCACAGGGAAGCAGCAACAATCTAAAGTGCTTCAAATAAAATGACACGTAATGATTACCTCACGACTACATGTGCCACTATCAGCGCTTAGGACATGTAAACTTTACTAAACTAGGTATCTTATAAAAGCAGCTGCTTTAAAACATAAGACATAATACACCTGGCATCAAATATTGAATAAATCCCATCTATGATGCAAGCAGCGCTAAAAAGAGGATATTTAAACTGACACAGTTCATATAAATCTGGATAAAGTCCAATATGCAATGAGAAAGTCTGAAGACAGAGTCCTGCTTCCGTCACCACACCACGTGTAAAAGCGTAAGGGGGAGGATAGGATCCCCCTTAGGTGATGCACTCACCAAACAGCAAAATGACATGCGCCTTTGCATATACCGGGGTGCCCCCTCAGGGAGATCTTGCTCACATAAATGTTCCTCTTACTTCCGGTGTGTCACACTCGCCGCTTCAGTAAACACTGGGGATTACCGGCCTCTGACCAGCCTTCGTGCGGCGTTCCCGGGTACAAATCGGTGCTTGGTCGGCACAGACTGCTGTCTAGTCACTCTCTGACGCGTTTCGTCATCACTTCGTCTGAGGGCGTGACTACACACACACAGCGTCCCCACTTTATTGACAGAAGGCAGGCAAATTAACCCTACCCATTCTGTTCAATACATGGCCGCCTTACACACCATATCACACCATAACAATCTAAAGTGACTTGAAGGACCAGCAAGTGTGAGAAAGAAATTCTCCCAATGGAATAGACCTTGGCCACTGTTGCATTAGCCGTCAGTTCAATCTTCTGACATGCAGCTCCAATTTGAGATGTTCTTGGCATTTTCAATGAAGAATGATAAGCAACCATGTTGAAATTTTTGGAACTTTTATATTCTCGGCTCTCACTGGTTTTCCTGGTTTATAGCGTTCAGCCAAATACACTGTGCAGAATTCTTCTTGCAGTTATATAAGTCTTATTTTATTGCATAATTTCTTAATATATGTCTGTATCTCTTCTCTGGGGCTGCCACATACGTCATGGCTTTTAAAAAAAAAAAAAATAGATTTGACTTTCCACAACCAACATTAGTATGTTATGTTCTTGACTCTTTAGGACAAATTCAGTTAGGAATGTTCAATGTCAGAGACACTGCTGTCATGAGTAATAACAGCGTAATTACTTTAATTATAATGGAACTGACAGATATGTTATACAGGGCATAGAGAAATCCAGTGGACATAATCTGCTGTCATTTTCTGCACCTATACCTGATGTGACACAATGGCATGTGATGTACAGTAATGCCCACTACATACAATGACAGCTTCACTCAGCTTCTCAGTGAATTCAGATGTTTGATTTATTAAAGTACATGCAAAAGATCTAACAGTAACATCTTTTGATGTACAACATCATCACATAAGAAATAAAGAAGATGAAAAAAGAACCACCAGCTGCTATCAAAGTTATGTAAGTTCTTTTGCCATCATAAACCAAAGAATTATTTTCAGTTCACTTGTTCCAGAGAGTGCTATGTATTAATAGCATTATTAGTGTAGCGGGTACCCCACCCTCTTGGGCGCTTACCAGGGATGGGGGATAGCATGCATCACTTCTCAGGGTTGGAACCATGGCTAAAATGGGGAGTAGGGTTGGATCCTTGGCTAAAATGGGGAGTAGAACGGAAACTTGGGTGCCAGTCACTTTAGGTATTTTTCAATGCTTTAATAAAAGATCTTAAAAGCAGTGAAGGAGAAAGGGTTAGGACAGGCTTCAGATACCTTGTTGCAGATCACTTACAGACTCTTTAAATACAGAGGTAGAGCAGCTTCCCTTTATAGCAGATCTCGTATACCTAGACAGGCCTCTCACACAGATCTAGCAGTCGGCAGGATTTCTGGACAAGTCTCTCTCACAGATTTACAGCCAGTAGAACTTCTGGACAGATCTCTCTCACAGACCTAGCAGCCAGAGCACACTTGAATGGACCCCTCTCACAGGCTTTAGCATTCAAGAGATCGTTACCACAGTTTAGATTTGTAGAATAAACAATCCTGAATAGACCCCTCTCACAGGCTTTAGCATTCAGGAGCTAGTTAGCACAGTCTAGATTATAGAACAGGATTACAGTACCAGAACCTTTAAGCCAACCCGGCGATACTGCAATGGACTGGATTGGTAGAAGTAGATTCAGCTTCACAGCTAGGGTTGCCACATTATCCCTTTAATCCAGGACACATATTAATTACACAGGTTCTGTGGTACTTGGTGCCTTATCTGCATTAAATTAGTCTCAGAACCTGTGTAATTCATATGTGTCCTGGATTAAAGGGATGATTTGGCAACCCTATTCACAGCGTCAGAACCTTTAAGCCATCTGACATACTGTAAAGGCAGCTTTAGTTGCAGGTGTATACTTTAAGCCAGTCATCAGGCCCTTCTGAGAGACCAGCCTTCATCCTGGCTCTCTCCAGCAAGGGTCCAGCCCCCGGATCTTCCCAGCTTGGCTCGGCTTCACCCACACAGGCAAGAAAGCCCCAGGATCACCACAAGTGTAGTAGGCCCCAGAAAGGCCTCTGGGCCTGCTCACAGAGCTCACATCAGCACATCCTCAGGCCTAAAGGGCCCCCAAGGGAAGAGGAAGAGCATATGGCCACACCCAAATACCCCTTCCCAGAATGCACAGGGGCCAGGGACCTCCCACTGGGCTGTTTCTGGAAAAATAATAATTATTCATAACTCAGTTCAGTTGTATTTCTCATACTGGTCTGTGGTAGCAGCAACACCTACTGACAACAGTGAGAAATGCACAACCTTAACGAAATTAGGGCAAAGCCAGCTAAACTAAATCCAATCAATCTGAGCTGTTTACAGCTCAGCCAAAAATTTACATTATAGCCCAACTTTTAGTAAAAGGGGGGTACACACTTCCCCCACTAAGAGAGACAATGTCCTCAGCGTCTGTAAGGAAAATAACTCTCAAGCCTGAGAGTAGGTAAGACTCGGATGGGAAAGGGAAGGGTATGGAAATAAGAGAAGAAAGTGAAAGTGATAGTTTCAAACATCAATTAACATCACATTTACATTGACATGTTAAAGGAACCTCACTATCTATCTAACCGCCCCCACTCTAGCAGCTTGATAGACGTTCTCGGTTACCTGAAAAGAAACAAGGTTATATACAGAAAAAAAAAAACACAAATATCAGTATCACTGATCAACTGGGAGCAAAGCCTAACTCTCAGGAGAGTGAAACTTTCTTCCGCAATTCAAATGCAAAGTAAGTTATAGTTTAACTTAAGAATAGTAAATTGGCTACCATCTAGCAGCAAACATTAAAGTTTAAAGTAGATGTTGTAAAGTTGGGGGGATGTAGCTTCACGGAATTGAGTGCACAAGCCGGTAACTTAAGCAGTCAGTGGGTTTATTTCCCAATAAACAAAACAAAGGCAAGCTTTCAGCAGCAAAACAAAACCAACAACAGAAAAGTCCGCTTATCTTCAGCACAGAATAAAGTAAAAGTAACATACAGTTCTTTGAAGACTCTTCAACCCAGGACTTTGCACAATCCTTGTTAGGTGAGTTTTGTTTTCAGTTCCCAGCACACGTGTGTCTCCAAACACTTGCAGCTCTCCAAACACTGGTGTCTCCTCCCAGCTCCTCCTCACACACCAGCTAACACCACTTCCTCTCCTTAAGTGCTGCTTCCTGGAGGCTATAAACCCCCATGTGTGCTGGTTTCCCTGTAGTCAGGGGTGGAGGCCCTATCCCACCCGAATATCACTTTAGGGCCTCCGAAATTCCGTGTCCCTACTACCTCTCTATAAAAGTAGGGAGAACTGCCAGTCAGCCCTCCCTGTTCTCTTGCTATCCCCGGAACTTCTCACCCCCTCGGGTGACCCCCTGAGCACTACCACTTTCCCTTAAAGGGACCATAACCCAAATATCGGTGCTATTTAGCACCCGTCCAGGACCCACCCTTGGCGTCCTGTACAATGTAAATCCGAAAACAAAAATTTAATTAATAATTCTGCCTGGTAGAGTATAGCATGTTATGTCATCTGTGCCTAGTCTTGCCACAAAGAGTTAATCCAACTGTGAGTAATGAGCTTATCTTTTTTCAGGAAGAGAAAGTCCGACTAACAGGGAAATACACAGTCGATCCGCCCCTTGCTCTGTGAGTGACAAGCAATTTGCTTATCTCCTGCACACAGCAGAGAACGTTTTATACTTCCCCCTCCCTCCCTCCTCAATGTCTCAGTATAGAGGTGGGTGGGGAGGCTTGTGACATTCCAGCAAACACAGACACCCACTGATTTTAGAGTTTTACAGAGCTGCTAGTGCTTACAGAAAGGACATTTGCAAGGTAGGGATAGATGCAGGAGGCTTGCATGTATATATACATTAATACTGTGTCATTAGTTTATACTGAGTGGGTGGTGGTTTTACATCCATTTTAACTTAAAAGTCCATCCCTGTCTATGGGTAACTTGGTCACCATCTAGTGGCAGAAAATTATTATAGCAAAAACCCTTATTGGCAAAGTATTGAACACTGTACACCTGAGGAAATCTTGACCACGAAGTTCTCTAAACCTAGCACTATCTGTCTATCTATCCCATAGTCCATTTAAAGTAAAGAACTTTTCTCAGTCTCTGTTCAAAGTACTTAGGACTCCTCTTGAGCTCTAAACAGGAACAAACTGTTATCCCAGAGTAATCTGTGCTGTGATGGGGGGGGGGTGACTGGGCAGCGACTGCAGCAATGGGAACATGTTGCATATTTCGCCCCAGATAAGGCCTTTTAACAGGAAAGGGAGATAAGCAAACAGATGTTGCTAATTCTCTTCCCCGCTACCCACAATGCAGGTTCTGGGTTCATGGATGGGCAAATGAAGCCCAGAAAAAATGATGACGAACCATTCGGAAGGAAGGACCGGCATTTTCCAGGGCATATGGAAATGATAAGGCAGAAGAGCTTGGGTGTAACTAATTTTTTTACATTTTATTTTCTAAACCTGTTATCGTTCCATGACATGGGACCAAAAAGCCATCTAATTGTGGTGACAGGTTCTCTTTCATGAGATATCATTGGTCAAAAAAACCAATCTCACCTGCCCTCCGAATAAACGAACAGAGTGCATATCGCGCTCCATTCATTCTTCCCCAGCCATATTGCTGGAGAAAGTGACACCCGGACCAAGAAGTGACGGTTTTACATGTCATTCCAGGTAATTGACAGGAACAGGAGATCAGCAATTAGATGCTCATTGATGTCCCTCCTACCCAGCGGCACCCGCCATGCAGCCCCAGATTTTGCAGTTTTGGCATAGTGCCCTGAAATCTGGTGCAGGAGGAGCCAAGATCTCTGGCAGGGAATGCCAGGTGAGAAGGATCAGGGCTGCTCTGTGCGATTGCCTTTGCACAGAGAAGGTAGCTATACAATGTTTGTTATTTTACTTTTTTTTTAAAAATTACAGTTTAAAAGGAAAAGGAGGTAAGAAGGCATTCTTTAATCTCCCTCCCATCAAACTGGCTTCACCCGCGATTCTGTTGCCTGGGACTGACGACAGGCACGGAGCCTGGAAATCCGGTGGAAGAGTAGCCAAGATCGCTGGCGAAGGATCCCAGAAGAGGAGATTTCATTGCACAGAAAAGTTAGCTCTGCAATAGAAATGTAAACTATTGCGCAAATGGTAACCTATAGCAGCAAACACAGCATTAGACCGTAATGCAAACAAAGGAAATAAAGGAGAAAGTGCTGCGCTAAAATTACAAAATACAGTAAAAATGGTGTGTATACATAAATCTAAATGAAAATTCAAGTGTTTAACATGTGATAATCAATAACTTGTGATATAATCACTCAAAAATATTCAACACATATATAAATAAAAGTCCAAAAGTGTCCAGAAATAATTATTGTGCAATTGTAAGCTTGTGCACATTGATGTGAAGTCCAATCCAAGGACGTGGTGCAATGACAATCGACCCCCAAATCTCCAATGTCAATGGTTAAATGGGTCACAGCAAATCCTGCAAAAATTCCTTCATTGGATAATAAAGATGGGTTCTTACCAGAGATGTTGGGTACACATGGCCATACGACCAGTGGACCGATCACGCTTAGGTGGATACCTCCACAGTCAGCAATAGCAGGATCCTCCCCAGTGGTGCTGGTAGACTCTGCTTCGCTAAACGACCCCTCTGCTGTACTCAGAATCAGGCAGACAAAGAAAACAATGATCCTTTAACACTCTTTCGAAAACTGCAATGTTTGTTATTTTACATTAATTTTAAAAAAAAATTACCATTAAAAGGGAAAGGGAAATAAGAAAGAAGGCTCGCTCCCATCAAACTGGCGGCAACCGCTATTCTGTTGCCCGGAACCGGCGATGAGCACGGAGCCTGGAAATCCGATGGAGGCGTGCGATCCCAGAAGGGGAGATTCAGCGCCGCTCTGAGCAAAATCATTGCACAAAGGTAAGTATAACAAGTTTATTATTTTAATTAACAGAAAAAAAGTTACCATTGATTAAAAAGAAAGGGAGATAAGCAAGCAGACCTTGGCTGAATTCCCTCTCATCTACCCGGCGGGAACCTGACATGCTAGTGCCGGGTTCACCAATGGGCACGGAGCCTGGAGATCTGGTAGAGTAAGAAGCCAAGATCATCGGCGTGGATCCAAGAAGAGGAGGTTCATGGTCGTTCTCTGTGCAATCCCATTGCGGTAGCTCCTATGCTTCGGCATATACTCTTTTCACTTTTTTCTGGCAGAGATTTCTTTGTTTGCATCGATCAATGTGAATGGAGAAATCTCTTTGGTTCTTTTGTAAAAAGAATATCATGTGTATTAGGGTTGTCCCGATACCTAGCCGATACCTAGCATTTGCATGAGTACTTGTACTCGTGCAAATGCTCCAGATGCCTCATCCGATACTTGGACACTAGGATGACCGGAGGAGGGGGGCTTAGCACAGAGGAGGACACAGCGGGGAGGATACAGGGACACTCAGGGATGATCGGTGCAGCGGGATTCGGGGGGAGGAGGCCAGTAGGATCACAGGTTCATAGCCTACTCCGTAGACCTCGTAAACGTGCTCATGTTCATGAGTACGTTTACGATCCATAGCCGATCCATAGCCCTGTTGGGATTATGTGTACTATAAGAAAAATGTTTTCTTGGTTTCTCTAAAGAGGTAAGTGTAACTAGCTACGTTTGTTTCTTTAGAGACGGTCTTTTTTCACTTTTCTCATATACGGCTTCGTATCCTCGATGGCGTTACCCTAACGTGTCTCTTGCTGGTACTTGGAGGAGAAGAACCTAGGTGCGGCTACTAGAACCGA
>BLSH010193110.1:2720327-2746610 GCA_018402905.1 Glandirana rugosa | reverse complement strand
ATGTACCAGTGTCACCATGCTGCCAGAGTCCAGCAGAGCATTGGCAGGAAGGTGGTTCACCCACACTACACACTCAAACCGCCCCGCAGCCAGGTCAAGGTGGGCAGCACATGCCCTTTGGGCATAGAAAGAGCTTCTCCTGCTAGCTCCACACTCCATGGGTTCCTCCTGAAGTGGGCACTGTGCCCGGGTATGTCCCCAGGACCGGCATCGCCAACACTGTAGGTCACCTCCTCTTGTGGGAGGGTCCGACCTCCGAGGGCTCGGCACAGTTGAGGTCCTGATGCGGGTTCCAGGGTCTGGCAGGGTTTCCCTCCTAGATGCTGCAACTGGCCTGGTCGCCCTTGGAGTAGATTCTCGATGCTTGGCAGGCCCGAGCAGGTCTTCCACCACGGTGTATCTTTTGACCAACTCTACCAGCTGGTCCGCTGTTGCAGGGTCTCCATGGCTTACCCAGCGCTGCAGGTCATTGGGCAGGGACTGCAAGTACCAATCCATTACCACCCGTTCCATCATTTGTGGGCCCGTCAACTTTTCTGGTTGCAGCCATTTTTTGACCAGCTGAACTAGTTTGTGCATTTGGGACCGGGGTGGTCGATCAGGATTGTACCTCCAGCAGTGCACCCTCTGGGCCCGGACGGCTGTGGTTACCCCCAGGCGGGCTAGAATCTCTGCCTTGAGTCGCTCATAGTCACTGATGTTCTCGGCGGGTAGGTCAAAGTAAGCCTTTTGCGGGTCCCCGGTAAGAAAAGGGGAGATAATGCCAGCCCATTGGTCACGGGGCCACCCTTCTCTCTCTGCAACCCTCTCAAAGGTGGTGAGAAAGGCCTCCACATCATCACTGGGTGTCAGCTTTTGCAAAAAATGGCTGGCCCTCACTGACACTTGGTTGCTAGGGGCAACGGCTGCTTGTTCCCGCCCCTGAGTGAGACGTTGCACTGCTTCTTGCAAGGCAACCACTTGTGCCTGTGTGGCTTCCTGCTGGGCTGAGAACTGGGCCGCCAGCAAACGGGTATTTTCCTGCTGCGCCGCCACGGCCTGTGCCAGGGCCTGCTGCTGCTGGGCCATCGCCTCCTCATGGCGACGGTTTGCCTCCAAAGAGGCTTGCTGCTGGGTCACTGTGGCTTGTGCAAGCGCCTTAATGACCTCCTCCATGTCTTTCTCTGCTATTTGTAACGTCTGAGCTGATTTCACCCAAGACATGCCATAAGCACACTGTCTCTTTAAATGTCAGTTTTTAGTTTTAAACGGCTTTTGCAGCTGCAAATGCACTCTGCCCGCATGCTTGGCACCAGTTGTAAAGTTGGGGGGATGTAGCTTCACGGAATTGAGTGCACAAGCCGGTAACTTAAACAGTCAGTGGGTTTATTTCCCAATAAACAAAACAAAGGCAAGCTTTCAGCAGCAAAACAAAACCAACAACAGAAAAGTCCGCTTATCTTCAGCACAGAATAAAGTAAAAGTAACATACAGTTCTTTGAAGACTCTTCAACCCAGGACTTTGCACAATCCTTGTTAGGTGAGTTTTGTTTTCAGTTCCCAGCACACGTGTGTCTCCAAACACTTGCAGCTCTCCAAACACTGGTGTCTCCTCCCAGCTCCTCCTCACACACCAGCTAACACCACTTCCTCTCCTTAAGTGCTGCTTCCTGGAGGCTATTAACCCCCATGTGTGCTGGTTTCCCTGTAGTCAGGGGTGGAGGCCCTATCCCACCCGAATATCACTTTAGGGCCTCCGAAATTCCGTGTCCCTACTACCTCTCTATAAAAGTAGGGAGAACTGCCAGTCAGCCCTCCCTGTTCTCTTGCTATCCCCGGAACTTCTCACCCCCTCGGGTGACCCCCTGAGCACTACCACTTTCCCTTAAAGGGACCATAACCCAAATATCGGTGCTATATAGCACCCGTCCAGGACCCACCCTTGGCGTCCTGTAAAATGTAAATCCGAAAACAAAAATTTAATTAATAATTCTGCCTGGTAGAGTATAGCATGTTATGTCATCTGTGCCTAGTCTTGCCACAAAGAGTTAATCCAACTGTGAGTAATGAGCTTATCTTTTTTCAGGAAGAGAAAGTCCGACTAACAGGGAAATACACAGTCGATCCGCCCCTTGCTCTGTGAGTGACAAGCAATTTGCTTATCTCCTGCACACAGCAGAGAACGTTTTACACTTCCCCCTCCCTCCCTCCTCAATGTCTCAGTATAGAGGTGGGTGGGGAGGCTTGTGACATTCCAGCAAACACAGACACCCACTGATTTTAGAGTTTTACAGAGCTGCTAGTGCTTACAGAAAGGACATTTGCAAGGTAGGGATAGATGCAGGAGGCTTGCATGTATATATACATTAATACTGTGTCATTAGTTTATACTGAGTGGGTGGTGGTTTTACATCCATTTTAACTTAAAAGTCCATCCCTGTCTATGGGTAACTTGGTCACCATCTAGTGGCAGAAAATTATTATAGCAAAAACCCTTATTGGCAAAGTATTGAACACTGTACACCTGAGGAAATCTTGACCACGAAGTTCTCTAAACCTAGCACTATCTGTCTATCTATCCCAAGTCCATTTAAAGTAAAGAACTTTTCTCAGTCTCTGTTCAAAGTACTTAGGACTCCTCTTGAGCTCTAAACAGGAACAAACTGTTATCCCAGAGTAATCTGTGCTGTGATTGGGGGGGGGGTGACTGGGCAGCGACTGCAGCAATGGGAACATGTTGCATATTTCGCCCCAGATAAGGCCTTTTAACAGGAAAGGGAGATAAGCAAACAGATGTTGCTAATTCTCTTCCCCGCTACCCACAATGCAGGTTCTGGGTTCATGGATGGGCAAATGAAGCCCAGAAAAAATGATGACGAACCATTCGGAAGGAAGGACCGGCATTTTCCAGGGCATATGGAAATGATAAGGCAGAAGAGCTTGGGTGTAACTAGTTTTTTTACATTTTATGTTCTAAACCTGTTATCGTTCCATGACATGGGACCAAAAAGCCATGTAATTGTGGTGACAGGTTCTCTTTCATGAGATATCATTGGTCAAAAAAACCTGCCCGATATCTCACCTGCCCTCCGAATAAACGAACAGAGTGCATATCGCGCTCCATTCATTCTTCCCCAGCCATATTGCTGGAGAAAGTGACACCCAGACCAAGAAGTGACGGTTTTACATGTCATTCCTGGTCATTAACAGGAACGGGAGATCAGCAATTAGATGCTCATTGATGTCCCTCGTACCCAGCGGCACCTGCCATGCAGCCCCAGAGTTTGCAGTTTGGCATAGTGCTCTGAAATCTGGTGCAGGAGGAGCCAAGATCTCTGGCAGGGAATGCCAGGTGAGAAGGATCAGGGCTGCTCTGTGCAATTGCCTTTGCACAGACAAGGTAGCTATACAATGTTTGTTATTTTACTTTTTTTTAAAAATTACAGTTTAAAAGGAAAAGGAGGTAAGAAGGGATTCTTTAATCTCCCTCCCATCAAACTGGCTGCACCCGCGATTCTGTTGCCCGGGACTGACGACGGGCACGGAGCCTGGAAATCCGGTGGAAGAGTAGCCAAGATCGCTGGCGAAGGATCCCAGAAGAGGAGATTTCATTGCACAGAAAAGTTAGCTCTGCAATAGGAATGGAAACTATTGCGCAAATGGTAACCTACAGCAGCAAACACAGCATTAGACCGTAATGCAAACAAAGGAAATTAAGGAGAAAGTGCTGCGCTAAAATTACAAAATACAGTAAAAATGGTGTGTATACATGAATCTAAATGAAAATTCAAGCGTTTAACATGTGATAATCAATAACTTGTGATATAATCACTCAAAAATATTCAACAATATATAAATAAAAGTCCAAAAGTGTCCAGAAATAATTATTGTGCAATTGTAAGCTTGTGCACATTGATGTGAATTCCAATCCAAGGACGTGGTGCAATGACAATCGACCCCCAAATCTCCAATGTCAATGGTTAAATGGGTCACAGCAAATCCTGCATAAATTCCTTCATTGGATAATAAAGATGGGTTCTTACCAGAGATGTTGGGTACACATGGCCATACGACCAGTGGACCGATCACGCTTAGGTGGATACCTCCACAGTCAGCAATGGCAGGATCCTCCCCAGTGGTGCTGGTAGACTCCGCTTCGCTAAACGACCCCTCTGCTGTACTCAGAATCAGGCAGACAAAGAAAACAATGATCCTTTAACACTCTTTCGAAAACTGCAATGTTTGTTATTTTACATTATAAAAAAAATTACCATTAAAAGGCAAAGGGAAATAAGCAAGAAGGCTCGCTCCCATCAAACTGGCGGCAACCGCTATTCTGTTGCCCGGCGATGAGCACGGAGCCTGGAAATCCGATGGAGGCGTGGGATCCCAGAAGGGGAGATTCAGCGCCTCTCTGTGCAAAATCATTGCACAAAGGTAAGTATAACAAGTTTATTATTTTAATTAACAGAAAAAAAAAAGTTACCATTGATTAAAAAGAAAGGGAGATAAGCAAGCAGACCTTGGCTGAATTCCCTCTCATCTACCCGGCGGGAACCTGGCATGCTAGTGCTGGGTTCACCAATGGGCACGGAGCCTGGAGATCTGGTAGAGTAAGAAGCCAAGATCATCGGCGTGGATCCAAGAAGAGGAGGTTCATGGTCGTTCTCTGTGCAATCCCATTGCGGTAGCTTCTATGCTTCGGCATATACTCTTTTCACTTTTTTCTGGCAGAGGTTTCTTTGTTTGCATCGATCAATGTGAATGGAGAAATTTCTTCGGTTCTTTTGTAAAAAGAATATCATGTGTATTAGGGTTGTCCCGATACCGATACTAGTATCGGTGCCGATACCTAGCATTTGCAAGAGTACTTGTACTAGTGCAAATGCTCCCGATGCCTCATCCGATACTTGGACACTAGGATGACCGGAGGAGGGGGCCTAGCACAGAGGAGGACACAGCGGGGAGGATACAGGGACACTCAGGGATGATCGGTGCAGCGTGGGGGAAATTACAATCAGCGATCTCCCCTCCGCTTCATTCAGCTGCTTTATTGCAAGCCGCACAGAGAGAGTGTCCCTGTATCCTCCTCCGTGTCCTCCTCCCCTGGTCCCCCCCCCTTCGGTCTCGATCTGTCCTCCTCCAGTCCCCCCCCCCTCCCCTCCGATCCCCTCTGTTCTCCCTTTGTCCTGGGATTGTTCTGGATGGAGAGCGGAGGAAAGAGCCGGTAAATCTGTAATTTACCGGCTCTTTCCTTTTCTGAATGAACAGAGTCAGTGACGCCGTCCATTCATAACTGAGCATTGTAAACTGTGTGTTACGATGTCTCAGTTTATGCATGGAGAGGAGCCGCTGTCTCCTCTTCATTCATCTTCAGTGCAGCTGAGAAAGGGACTGGGGAATCTCTATCCTCAGCCCCTTTCTCCCTGTCTCAAAGGGGAGATGTTGGGAGTCTGTTTAGACCCCTGACATCTCACCAAAGCCCCCCCCCCCCCAACAGGGGTGATAAAAAAAAACGTAAAAAAAAAAAATTAAAGTAAAATTGTAAAAATAATTTAACCACTTCAATACCATGCACTTAGAACACTTCCTGCCCAGACCAATTTTCAGTTTTCAGTGCTGTTGCGATTCGAATGAGAATTGTGCGGTCGTGCGACGTTGTACCCAAACAAAATTTTTATCATTTTGTTCCCACAAATAGAGCTTTCTTTTGGTGGTATTTGATCACCCCTGCGGTTTTTATTTTTTGCGCTATAAGAAAAAAAAGACCGAAAATTTTGAAAAAAAAAAAAATTTTCTTTGTTTCTGTCACAAAAGTTTGTATAAAGTACATTTTCTCCTTCACTGACGGGCACTGATGTGGCTACACTGATGGGCACTGATGAGGCTACACTGACGGGCACTGATGAGGCAGTACAGATTGGCACTGATAAGGTGGCACTGATAAGGTTGCACTGATGATGGGGCGAATATGCAGCACTGATGGGCGGCACTGACAAGCAACACTGACGGGCACTGATACGTGGCATTGATATGCGGCACTGATGGACACTCCTAGGCGGCACTGATAAGTGGCACTGGGCACTGATAGGGGGCACTTTTAGGTGGCACAGGTGGGCACTTTTAGGTGGCACAGGTGGGCACTGATAGGTGGCACAGGTGGGTACTTATAGGTGGCAGTGGTGGGCACTGGTGCAACAAGCACTGTTAGGGATGGCACTGGCAGGCATCATACATGGGCACAGTGCCATCCCTACAGTGCATAATATTGCCCTTACCTGGTGGTCTAGTGGGGGCTCCCTGGTGGTCCTGGGTGGCCTCTGTGCGCCTTCCCTGGTGGTCCTGGGTGGCCTCATTGTGATGCCTGGGAGGGGGGCTCCCTGGTGGTCCTGATCCGGCTCCCTGGTGGTCCAGTGGGGGTGATCCTGAGGGTGGCTGCGCTGATAAACGTTCAGCGCAGCCCCCCCCCTGTCAGGAGAGCAGCCGATCGGCTCTCCGCTGCTCAGGTCTGCAGACCTGAGCAGAGGAAAAGCTGATAAACGGCTTTTCCTATTTACACTGTGATCAGCCGTGATTGGTCACGGCTAATCACATGGTAAAAGGCTTTGGATCAAAGCACTTTACCTTGGTCGGTAATGCGGTGGGTCAGACTGACCCACGGCACCACTGATCGCCGCGATTCCCCAGGGGCGCGCAATCGCGGATTATCCTGAGGATGTCAACAGACGTCCAGTCAGGATAATGAGCCACCCGACCGGCCGTCATTTGTCAATGTGCCGGGCGGGAAGTGGTTAAAAATAAAATAAAAAAACAATGGCATTGTCCACTCCCAAAAAAAAGAAAGCGTTGTAAAAAAACGATAAATTGTAGAAAATAATAAAAAAATGAATTGTAAAAAATAAAATAGTGAAAAAAAAATGTAATTAAAAACTACTGACAGTCCACGCCTCATCAGCGCCACCTATCATTGCCCATCAGTGCTGCATATCAGTACTACTGTCACATGACATTAAAAAAAAGTATCAGTAATCAGTATCGGCGAGTATTTGAAAAAAAGTATCGGTACTTGTACCCGGTCTTAAAAAAGTGGTATCGAGACAACCCTAATGTGTATTCCCAACATTAGAGGAGTGGGTGGATGTAGGGCGGAAGCTTCTAATGTTGGGAATAAAAAACAACCATTTAAAAGGAAAGGGAGATAAGCAAGAAGGCCTTCTCTAATCTTTCTCCCATCAACCTGGCAGCACCCACCATTCTGTTGCTGGGATCGATGATGGCACGGAGCAAGGAAATCCAAGATTGCTGGTGTGGGATCTCAGATGAGGAGCTCTGTGCAATACCATGAAGGAGCTGAGTGAATGAATGGCATGGCCATGTGGGCGGAGCGCAGTGACAGCTATTACAGGGAACTTCTCCCTGAACTGCTGTCATAAGGGGTGATTGGGCAGTGGCTGCAGCATGGGGGACAAGTTACACCCTAAAAAAAGTGAACTTATCACTGAGGTAACTTTTTTCACTTTTTTTCTGGCAGAGATTTTTTCATACGCATCAATCCACATGAATGAACAAATCTTTTAGGTTCTTTTGAAAAATGAATATTACATGTATTCCCAACATTAGAAGAGTGGGTGGATGTAGAGTGGAAGCTTCTAATGTTGGGTATAAACTACCAGAATAGTTCAACACCCCCCCAACTGATCCCATTTTACATGTTGCTAAAAATAAGGCAAGATCAGCAAACTGACATTGACTGACCTCCCTCCCATCTACCTGGAGGTACCCGCCAGGCTGGTCCCGAATTCGCCGATGGGCACGGAGCCTGGAAATCCAGCGGAGAAGCAAAGACTGCCAGCATGGGATCCCAGAAGAGGAGGTTCAAGGCCACTCTGTGCAACACCACTGTACAGAGAAGTTACGTATAACATGTTTGTTATTTTAATTAAAAGAAAAAACAAAACTTTACCACCGTTCAACAAAAAAGGGAGATAAGCAAGCAGTCCTTTGTGGATCTCCCTCCTATAAAACTGGCATGCCGTGGAAGAGAAGACAGGATCGCTGGTGTGGAATCTCAGAAAAGGAGTTTCAGGGACACTTGCTATGCAATACCACTGCGGTAGCTCCTATGGGTCCGCATACACTATTTTCTTTTTTTTTTCTGGCAGAGATTTCTTCATCTGCATCGAATAATGTGAATAGAAGAATCTCTTAGGTTCTTTTGAAATAAGAATTACATGTATGCCCAACATTAAAAGAGTGGGTGGAAGTAGGGCGGAAGCTTCTAATGCTAGGCATAAAATACCAGAAAGGTTCAACACCCCGCAAATCACCCCATTTTAAATGTCGCTTAAAGTGGTTAGTGGGCACAGAGCATGGAAATGCAGCAGATAAGTCAAGATTGCCAGCGTGGGATCCCAAAAGAGGTTCAGGGCCACTGAAGGTAAGTATAACATGTTTAGTTTAATTAACAGAGAAAAAAAAAACTTTACTACCGTTAAACAAGAAAGGTTGATTGTCAGGCAGACATTTGCTGATCCCCCTCCTATCAAACTAGCATGCTGTTCCAGGGTTCGCCGAAGTGCCCAGAGCCTGGAAATCCGGTAGAAGAGATGATGAAATCGCTGGCATGGGATTCCAGAAGATGAGGTTCAGGGCCACTCTCTTTGCAATACCACTGCGGTAGCTCCTATGCATCAGCATATACTTTTTTTTTTCTTCTGGCAGAGATTTCTTCACCTGCATCGATCGATGTCAATGGAGGAATCTCTTAGGTTCTTAGAAAATTACATGTATGCCCAACATTAGAAGAGTGGGTGGATGTAGGGTGGAAGCTTCCAATGTTAGGCATTAAATGCCAGAAAGGTTGAACATCCTCCAAATGACTGCATTTTACATTTCACATTATCCCTGTGAATGAATGGTGCACCTCTGTGGATTAAGCCCCGCACAGCTGTGACAATTTTAAATGTGACAAGGGCTGCGGGGGAGAGGAACCCCTGGCCACTGATCCAGTGAAAGAGGATGGGGGAAGAGGGGGCTTCCAGTGCCCAACCTTTAAAGTTGGATAATGCATTGCTGTAGATGTAGGCCATTTATGTACCTGCCGGAGCCTGGATGAAATACTCTCAGCGATAGCATCCCCTGTCGCACCTTACTATTGCCATGATAATTTCTGATTTTACTACTCACCCCATCATAACAGAAGTGAGCTCTATCCAATTCATATCCATACACATGCATGCTTCCTCTTCCCTGTCGTAGTGCCTCTGAGCTCAGCACTGTTGTAACACAGGAGACAGCAAGCCACACACGCACAGAGATACTCTTAGCAACAAAACAGCAAAACAGGAGGGATGCCATCTCTGGGAGTTTTTCAACCACACTCCAGGAGGTACAAAAATGGCCTACACTTTCAGCATTATCCAACTTTAATCAAAGTGCACAGATGGTTTCATCGGCAGGCACCCCTTACCCGCAGAGGCAGATTTTAGGAAAAATTATCAAATTGAGGAGAGATTATAACACATGTCGGGTGTTCATTGTCATCTGTGTACCCACTAGAGAGATTCACCCTCTCTACTTATCCTGGTGACATTTGTTACCGAGTGAAAGAAAACACTAATTTTGGGTTGTCACCAGAGCACCAATAGAGGGGAAATCTTACAATAGGGACATTTGCCCTGGTGAAAACCAGGGATTCCCTCACTTTGGATGGATTTCCTCTCACTTACTGTTGTGGCTATGGGACAGGAAATGAAAGGAAATCTCCCTAACTGGACACAGAAAATCTGACAGGGGTTTATACCCTCCCTTAGTCCAAGTTTAGAATTCAATCTAAATTAGCACATCTTTGAAAAGTGGTCTGCGTTCAGAAGGCTTTTCAGAGGCATTCGACGTGATGAGGAGGCAATGTGACATCTCCTCATTGCATGTTTTAACCCCTACTCATTTTCTTGAACGTGACAGATGCAATAATTTTTTCCACAGTAGAAAAGCAAAGCATTATAATGTGTGAAAACTTGCCTCTGCTTCCCACCATTCCAGAGAATCAGCGTGCAATGCAGAGGGACTACTTATAAAGCTGGAGCTGTAGATGGGAGCAAGAGCTGCATAAGCTGATGCCTCCTCTGTAGTGCTGCTGACTCCTGCCCCATACAGAGTGATACCAACTGTACTCCACTTCTTATCCCGGCTAGCGGTCTCCATAGGGGTGCCAGCGGCAAGAAAGAAGATGCACTGTGCTGCATCAGTGTGAAAGCAGCCTTATAGGCGGTTTCAGAATAGTAAGGGCTCATTTAAATTTGCAGCTTGGGGTGGGTGGTAAAACCCCATAGTGAAGATGTGTTTTTATCACCACTGCCCCAACCCCACCCCTTTTAGCTGCAGTGGCCAGGACTGTACACATGTCACAAGTGTAGAAGGCGTTATACGCCCTGTCATAGTTGGTGGGTGTAGAACCTGCCAAACATGACCCATTCAAGTGAATGAGGTCTCCCAACTTTACATGTGAATGAACCCTAAGGGTGCCACATACAAATGCAACTAAGGGTTCATTCTGCCGCTCCTCTGAAAAAAATTTTGAGCCTGCACATCAGTTTTTTTCGTCCGAAAATCCGGAATCAGCTGTTGAAAGCACCATACTAACGAACAGAAAATCGGCAGATCGTTTTCCTTCAGATTTTCTGATCATGTGTACGGGCCTTTAGAGGCATAGGACATTTGATTATTTTTAACGATCATAGGGCGCTGACCACCTCAGACTCAAATAAAGTGCACTAGTGAGTATTAAATAAATATTAAAAATCTGTGAATCAATAAAACCCCTGCGATCGTAAATGTTTCAAATTAATAATTCAACCGTTCATAGCAAGTTCATTTGGAAAAAATAAAATCCATAACGATGAGGATCCATAGGAAAAGTGTATATTCCAATTACCAAACGCCAAAATCCAAAGTGATAACAAACATGTAACAGTGCTCCACCACACGTGAGTATATAGATGTTTGCTCACCAGATATACTTAGCCACAGAGTGACCAAATAGGCAGCTGAAAGAGAACGCCCAAATGCCTCTAAATGTTCATTTACCAGCAGCAGTGTAAATGAGGCCTAAGACTAAAGCTAAATTTAAATTTACTGCCAAATTTAACACTGGACACCTGAATGTCTGGTTCCAACCATGTAGCTTGCCTGATCTCCAGGAATTGTTGCACACTGCAATAGACATCTAGGTTTCCCCAAGGCACTGGTTACCCAACACGGGTCCCCTAATGCACCTGGAGTTGTGGCACCCGCATCTGGGTTGTGGCAAGGCACAAATGGTGCTCTACCACTCCCCTTGAGCTCACCACTACCAAGGTTGCGAAGGTAAACGTGGCTACCAATTGTAAAGGGTATATCCAGACCACCAGGCTTTGGCACCATCGGAGCAACGTTGTGTAGGAGGGATCCAATCGAGGCAACTGAGAAAAGAACCTTAGGCAGAACAGGAAACCCATACCAGGTATACAAAGCCTCAGATGTGTCAGACCCAATAGCAGATGGAATCCTACCCTTTGCAGAACAATCCGACAAGGCAATAAGCATAGAGTCAATAACATTAAGCTGATCTTTGGTCAAAGGATCATCAGAGGCGGGCTGGAATGTAGGCATCGGATCAACAGGCACTGGATTATCAGACTGAGCAGCGGGCAGAGGAACATCAGGCTGGGCAGCGGGCAGAGGAACATCAGGCTGGGCAGCAGGCAGAGTCACATCAAACTGGGCAGTGGGGAGAGGCACATCAAGCTGGGCAGCGGGCAGAGGTGCATCAAGCTGGGCAGCGGGCAGAGGCACATCAAGCTGGGCAGTGGGCAGAGGCGCATCAAGCCGGGCATCGGGCAGAGGCACATCAGACTGGGCAGCGGGCAAAGGCACATCAGGCTGGGCAGTGGGCAGAGACACATCAAGCTGGGCAGAGGCTTTACAGTGTCCTTATCATATTAAGTCTATTGGGCGGACCAAATGCCCAATGTGGAAAAGAATCAGGGAGCATATACAAAACATTATCAAAGACTTTCCAAAACACAGCCTATCAAGACATTATGCCACTCACCATATTAAAGATCTGTCCTCTCTAAAATTTTGGGCTATTGAGAAATACCACCCCCATTGGAGAGGTAGCAATAAAAATCGTTTCTCTGAGCCAACTGGAAGCCTACTGGATTCTCGAATTACAGACTCTTCAGCCGTTAGGACATAATATTGACTTAGATATTAACTTTATTAGCGATTATTAATGTATCCCTTTTAGTCTCCATCACGCTTTACCTTGCTTTCATTTTTGGTGTAAACAGTGGTTTCAAGTCCTATCCCACGGCTGTCCATTATTGTTTCTAGTTTCTCTCTTTTATTAATAAAATATTTTTTATTATCACATTTTTTTTTTGCATTTTTGATTTATATACTGCCACCTGTATTGGGTGCAGGATTTGCTTTCACCCATAGGTGGCGCTACCGGATTAGTATTACTCCTAAGCTTTTGCTTTCCAACCATCAATGGACATTGTGGCATTGTTCCTATTGCACTTTATTCTATAATTTTTTTATTTTGTACCTTTTCAATTATGTGTGTAGCTTTTATCTCAACCTGTATAGAAGTACCACTGGAGGGATTACATCTACATGAAACATAACACTGATTTTATAGGGGCCATTTTATTGTAGCCCCCCCCCCCCCTTTTTTTTCATCAATTAGCTTCTTGGAGGCCATCTTACTGTAGTCACTATCCCTCACGTCTGGACTTTGAAGATTTTCTAATACTAATATTGGGTGGTTTGTCCTGATTGCCTGTGATTGGTGACGGACGTGCGTTTTTTCATTTTTGTTGATTTTTACCCCCACTATTATAGATGTATCTGATATCCCATCCGTTTTTAACCCCTTTATATTCAGTCGGCCTTGTTGGCCTCTAGTGTTGGCCATCTTTGTGTAGTCTGGCACGCTGTGTTGTTTTGGGCTCTGTCTTCACACTATGTTCCACTATGAGCGGCTATTGCGCATGGGCGGATTCCCGCTCCTCACTGCGCCAATTATGGAATTCGGTACAGCTGCTATTAGGAGGTCATTAAACATTATTTAAGTACCCCGCTCGGCTTATTCCTCCAGATGAAGCCACGTGGGGTGGTGAAACATGTAGGGGTCCAGCCTGGCGGTAGTACATATCTATGACACGTGAGACATTGCTGATACATCTTGTCTTTATGATTTTACACTGGATTTTATGCTATTTTAAATCTAAATAAATGTGTTATTTAGATTTAAATACTAAATAGTGTCTACACTGTTTATACATTGGGACTATCTAAGGATTGCACCTTGGCACAAGCACTTTTATATTGCTGGCTTTGCACATTTTAGCACATTTTATATGAATTGTATTGTAACTTTATATTCACTGTTATTCTATTCATTTAGTGTTATTGTATTCATTAATGGATTTAGCAAGCGCTTCCACAATTTCTATATTTACACTGCTACCGTTATGTGTTATCTGCAAGAATCCACTAGCAGAGTAACAGACTCCCCCCAAATATTGTATCAAATATTAAGTCCAGTAATAGTCAGCTTTAAAAAATCATGAAGCATATTTAAACATATATTCAGGGCTCATTCACAGATGTGTCAAGAAGGGATGCATTGTTACAATGCATCACACTGTCTATAACTAACTGATAGTGGATGTTGCTTTCCACTTTCTGGTATACTATGTACTTAGCAGATTGCTGCCCATTCATAAAATGCAGGCTGTGGTATAGAACCTGCTGCATGTCATGGAGTTCTGTCTGCTTAATGCAGCAGTGAAAACTCTGTGAATGGAGAAGAGGCCGTTCACATGACATGACGTTCACATGACATTGACAGATCACATGAGCAGGCTCTCCTCCGAGTTTGTTTGTTTTCTTTTCACATTCATTATAATAGTGCAAAGCATGGACAGTACAGTTTTTAGCACTGTGTTTTGCAGCACTGGGGTCCTCAGTTTGAATCCCGGCCAGACCACTACCTGTATAGAGTTTGTTCTGTCTCTTCTTGCGTGGGTTTCCTCCAGGTATTCTGATTTCCTCCCACACTTCAAAGGCATGCTCCTGTCTAAAAATGCCCTAGTATGGTATTCTACTGAGTGCAACCAAGATGGCTGCCTCACAGCCCATCTGCCCCAACATCTACCATTTGGTCACTATGTGTTTTTCTGCTTAAAGTGGAACTTCACCCAAAAGGGGAAGTTCCGCTTTTCCACCTCCTCCTCCCCCCCTCCTCTACCACTTTTGGGCATATTTATTCCTTTTTGAGGAGCAGATACCTGGTTTTGACGGGTTCCCACTCCCACTTCCCACACTCACCTAGGTATTTGGAGTGGAAGTTTGCCCCCCCCACCCCCTTTGTCCGCAGGCTTCTGGGGCACGTCACAGGTTCCAGAAGGCCGTGGGACCATTCACAGTGTGGTTTGTGCAGTGGGAAGCCAGCTGTGAAGCCACAAGGAGCCACAGCCGGCTTTATGCCGGTGCTAAGGACCTAAAGGCCAGCGAACAACCAGCCCAGGTGAGGGCAGCGCTGGATCTCTGGACAAGTAAGTGTCCTTTTTATTAAAAGTCAGCAGCTACAGTATTTGTAGCTGCTGACTTTTCATTTTTTGTGGAGGACAGAGCTCCACCCAAAAGGAGAAGTTCCACTTTAAGGCCTCCTGGTTTTGACAGGTACTCGCTCCCGCTTCTGCTCAGATCACAGAAGTTCTCCTCTCCCCCTCCCTCTCTGCAGTCTTCTGGAACACGTCACAGGTCCCAGAAGACTGCAGAACCATTCATAATGTGCAGTGCGTCTTGCACGTGTGCAGTGGGCACCCCGGCTGTGAAGCCACAAACTGTGCCTACAGTTAAGGTGCCAGTGCCATATGACAGAAGGGGAAGGGACGGCTCAAGTGAGAACATCGCTGGATCCTGGGACAGTGGGATGTCTCTTTATTAAAAGTCAGCAGCTACACTTTTTGTAGCTGCTGGCTTTTAATAAACACAAAAAAGACTGGAGCTCCTTAACAACACTACAGAACACATCAGTGATGCAGACATCTGACACATTGCAAGGTGCCTTCCTATTGGCTAGTAAAAACTTTCATCATAGTGATGGGCCAGTTGGAAGGTTTAAGGTACCGCCTTCATCACTACAATGGTTTTTGAGTTCACATGGCCCTCTTGTAGTCTTCTAAGGGATCATTCACACCAGGTCATGCTCTTCAAGAGAGTGAAGACTCCAGAAAGGGCGGTGGGACAGGTAAGTGTAAAAAGTCTTCTGCGGGTTATTTTTTATTTTATGTTAGAGAAAACCTGTTGCTTTGCACAGTGTATAAAAAAACATAGGTTTAGAATATAGCTGTACATACTTCAATGTGAATTGTAATAAAGCCAGCAGTTATTGGGGGAGCATGGTTTTGTGTGCTGTGCGATCAGTGATTTTTGATGCAGTCAGTTAGGCTTGATACATTTTAGGTTAAAGCTAGGTTAAGGTTTGAGCTACAGTTGTTTCCAGGGCAGCCATTAGAAATTTTGGGGCCCCTTACACAGCTTTACACAGCCTGACCACCAATATTGCCCCTTCAGTGCATCCAGTTTTATTTTAACACTATTACAACTTCATATATGCAAATGAAAAGTGTATTCCAAGTCATCTACGCTTTCAAGTTTTACCAGTATAGGAATTATATTTTGGCCAAAAAGCAAAGAGATAGCCCCGTATATTCAGCAAAGAGACAACCCTATCCAGCAAAGAGACATCCCCATATATTCAAAGAGACATCCTAATCCAGCAGAGACATCCCCATACATTCAACAAACAGACATCCCAATCCAGCAAAGAGACATTCCCATATAAACAAAGATACATCCCCATATAGCAAAGAGACATTAACAAACAGCCAAATCCAACAAAGAGACAGTTACAGCACAAGTCCACATCAAGCAACATTGTTAATCAATTTACCATTGTGATGTCTAACAACTTGTCTCCACATCAGTCCACAGTAAGCATTGAGCAGTCCTGCAGGCTACACGCAGCGCAGCTCTTCCACACAGCTCAGCTGCAACTGGTGTGGCACCCAAACCAGCATCCAGTCTGCAGGGAGAGGCAGAGTGCAGATGATATCACCCTGCCTTTCCCCTGCATCCGGAACTAAGTAAGCTGAATCGGCTCACTCCGTGGCCACCCTGCTAGTTACTACAGCAGTAATAACTTGGTCTCGTTGGTTGGTGCATGGTACAGAGCGAGCAGGAGGGCATGGTAGACAGGAGGGCACAGTACAGAGGGGGCAGGAGGGCACGGTACAGAGGGGGCAGGAGGGCACGGTACAGAGGGGGCAGGAGGGCATGGTACAGAGGGGGCAGGAGGGCACAGTACAAAGCAGGCAGGAGGGCACGCTTTTCATCCAAGGGGGGGAGAGATAACCCACATGCCCTGCATCTTCTGATCTGTCTTTTATCCGCTCAGCCCGGTGGGGTGTTCTATGCAGGCAGTGTGGGGAGTGGACCCCTCTTAGGCATTTTTAGCTGCATGCAGTGGCAGGAAAATGCCAGACTCCTCAGATGTTTAAACACAGGTTTAGTGTTTTTAGACATCACTCAAACATGCAGCATTCCAAACTCAGCTGATATGGAATGGCTCGCTGTTGAACTGTGCACATGTAGTTTGTGTTTACTGGTGGAGCTTTCATTATTACTGCCTGCTCCCCATGTTCACAGAGTGCCAGAAACTGCGGGGGGCGAATCTGCACCCCCCCCCCATGCACCTGGGGAAGTGCCCGTGCATTAAGATGGCCCATGGTCCCGCATGATGCCCGGGCCCCCTACATGTGTATGGGTTGTTCCTGCAGCTTCACAGCTGGCTTCCCACTACGCATGTGTGAGTCGCTTTGTGCTTAGTGAATGGACTTGCAGACTCCTGGGACCTGTGACATGTCCCAGGAGGTTGCAGCCAGGGAGGGAGGGCGGACTTCTGCTCCAATCATCCAGGCAATCCGAGCAGAAGTGGGAGTTTCCAAAAGGGGGGAGCGTGAGGGTAAGCAGAACCGAACTGAAGTTCCACCTTAAAGTGATTGTAAAGTATCTGGGTTTTTTCTCTAAAAATAACAAACATGTTATACTTACCTGCTCTGTGCAGTGGTTTTTCCACAGAGCAGCCCATCCTCTACTTCTAAGGTCCCTCTTCACTGTTCCTGGCCCATCCCTACTGTTGAGTGTCCCCACTGCAAGCAGCTTGCCATGGAGGCAGCCAAGCCGCAGCTCCATGTATCCATTCAGACACGGAGCAGCAGTTCAGCCCCGCCCCTTCTCTCTCTACATTGACTAACTGACTTTAACAGCAGCGGGAGCCAATGGTGCCACTGCTGTGTCATAGCCAATCAGGAGGGAGAGTCCCGGACAGCCGAGGCACTCGTGGACATTGCTGGATTGAGCAGGGGCTCAGGTAAGTATTAGGGGTGCTGAGGGGGGCTGCTGCACACAGAAGGCTTTTTATCTTAATGCATCTTCTGGAAGTAGAAAGCCCATTTAAACAGCTTCATAAGCAGTCACACACCACTTACAATATAATGGTTTCTGAGATGGTATTTGGCCAGGCAATGTGAATTAGATGTCCGCTATCTCATTGTTGTTCATGTATTGCTTCAGGCAGGGCCGATCCTGGGCGGGTGCGCTGGGTGCACCGCACCCAGGCACCACAGAGGTGGGGGCGCCGAAGAGTCCTCCTCTCCCTCCCTCCTCTCCAGCGGCGATCTCCCGAAGTGTCACGGAGCTTTGCTATGAATTGTTCGGCGGCACTGTATTAAAATCCTGCCTCCTAAAGCAGAGGGTTCCTATGATAGATGTCACACTGATCAGAGGTGGGATTTTAATACAGCGCCGCCCAACTATTCACAGAAAAGCCCCATAACACTTCGGGAGATCACCGCTGTCACTGTGTGTGATCCATGTGTGCCCTGGCAAGCAGCAATGCTGGGCACTGGTAGGCGGCATTGCTGGGCACTCGTAGGCTGCATTGGTGGGCACTGGCAGGCTGCATTGGTAGGCACTGGTAAATGGCATTGCTGGGCACTGGCAGACTGCATTGCTGGGCACTGGTAGGTGGCATTGATGGGCACTGGCAGGCTGCATTGCTGGGCACTGGCAGGCTGCATTGCTGGGCATTGGTAGGCGGCATTGCTGGGCACTGGCAGGCTGTGCTGCTGGGCACTGGTAGGTGGAATTGCTGGGCACTAGCAGGCTACATTGGTGGGCACTGGCAGGTGGAATTGGTGGGCACTGGCAGGCTGCATTGGTGGGCACTGACAGGCTGCATTGGGCACTGGCAGGATGCATTGCTGGGCACTGGTAGGCTGCATTGGTGGGCACTTGTAGGAGGCATTGATGGGTACTGGCAGGCTGCATTGCGGGGCACTGGTAGGCTGTATTACTGGGCACTAGTAGGCAACATTGATGGGCACTGGTAGGCTGCATTTGATGGGTACTGATGAGGCTGTATTTATCTTTTGTACCATGTCTGCAGTCTTTGACCAGCATTCGTGGGCACTGGTAGGTTGCATTGATGGGCACTGGCAGGTTGCATTGATAGGCACTGGTAGGTTGCACTGATGGGCACTGTTAGGCTGCATTAATGGGCACTGGTAGGTTGCATTGATGGGCACTGGTAGGTGGCACTGATGGGCACTGGTAGGCGGCATGGGTGGGCACTAATAGGTGGCATTGATGGGCACTGGTAGGCTGCATTTGATGGGTACTGATGAGGCTGCATTTATCTCTTGTACCATGTCTGCAGTCTCTGACCGTCTCCTGTACTATGTCTGCAGTCTCTGACCATCTCCTGTAGTAAGTCTGCAGTCTCTGACCATCTCCTGTAGTATGTCTGCAGTCTCTGACCATCTCCTGTACCATGTCTGCAGTCTCTGACCATCTCCTATAGTATGTCTGCAGTCTGACCAGAGGTATTTCTATACCCAGGTGTCTGTGACCCTAGGATCAGCCCTGGCTTCAGGTTTCTGTATTTGGACTCTCCATTAGCTTTCAAGTCGCTTTCAAGCTTGTCCTTGATTTCCAGATTCATCATGTGGGTTCCTCTCTCGGTGATGTATGACTTCAAGAATTTGAAAAACTGAGATGAAGACAACAGCGATAGGCAGAGTCCATATAACAACTGATACACTCTGTTTAATGGTATGTTCATTTTTCCTTAGTTAAAGGCTTACAGTTAGAGGTGCTTGCTTTCTTTTTTAGTAATTTAAAAGCAGTCCTTGAACTCAGAATTCTGTTATTTAAATCTACAATATTAAAGTTCTTCCATTGACTTTACTGTTTATTGTAACTTTTTAACACGTCATATGGGAGAATGGGGTTGGGGTGGGCTGATAAATACATAGGCTGGCCATAGACGGATCAAAATTCATCTGGTTCAGCAAGAACCAGCCCACTTTCAATCCCCTAATGGGCAGGCTGGTGGTACTGGAGTCGATCCATCGATTGACCTTAGTACAACCAGCCTGTTGGGGTTTTTTTTCATGTGATCACTGCTATAGCTGCCGGCAGTGATCGCTGTCAGAATACATTAGCTCCATGGGAGGGATCCCCTTTTCAGTACTGACTGTGTTGATGGGGCAATCAAGCAATTTTCTTTCATTCAACCCGTAGCTGAAGGAAAGAAAAGCGTATAGTGTATGGCTTGCGTAACACTGATGCAGGCCTCAGGTAGAAAGGCAACAGAGTAAAGGCCACCAGTGAGGACTCAAATTTTGAGCCATGGCTGACCCTGCAACCGTCACCCAGCATGGTAGATTTAAAAATTGATTGAACTGGGTGAAAATTATCAGAGCAGCTGAGGGCTGCACTGATAAAGTTGTTGTTAATATTTATTTATGTAACTTCTGCATAACACATTTAAAGGGGCTGTAAACCCTCGCAGTTTTTCACATTAATGCATTCTATGCATTAATGTGAAAAACATTTTCTGTTGCATCTGCCCCCAGAGCCCCCCGTTTACTTACCTGAGTCCGATCGTTCCCACATCGGGGACAAGCACACCCACTCCAGCCAGTGTCTTGGGTCCTCATTGGATAGATCAATAGCAGCGCAGCCATTGGCTCCCACTGCTGTCAATCAAATGCAATGACTCGGGAGCCGTGGGGCAGTCCGAGTCCTGCTGTCTGTGTCAATGGACACTGAAGCAGGACACTGGAGCACACCCACATGGGTGACCCCAGGGAAAGTGCTTCCCTGACGGGGCACTCAATGCGGGGAGAAGCCAGGAGTGCCACTAGGGAACCCCAGAAGAGGAGGACAGGGGCCACTCTGTGCAAAACCCTTGCACAGAGGAGGTAAGTATGACATGTTTGTTATTTAAAAAAAAAAAGCTGAACCTTTACAATCACTTTAAATGTCATTTCATGAGAATTTATGAGTGTGTGTATAGTGGTGGGGCATGATAGGGGTTGGGTGGGGCAACTGGTGGCTGGTAACCCTTTGTCAGGGCTGGGCTCAGCCCTCCCTTCTCAGAGCAAGCTGCTCAGCTGAGGAATAATTGCCAGACACAGCTTCCACTCACCTGATGTCCATATCCTGCTCGTTAGCCAGCTCTTCTAGCTATATAAACTGCCTTGATCAGATCTCAGACACCTTCGCCTGGTCGACATCTATGGATTTATCTCTGCTGTGTTTTCCTGTGAAAGACTTTTGCCTGTTTGACTTCCCTTCTGGTTCCTGGATTAAAGATTCTGCCCGGCTGACTTCCCTTCTGGCTCCTGATCCTGTATGCTATTTGTTTGACCACGCTGATCTCTGGACCCCTGTTTGTTGGCATGCTCCAACCATCCGCCCTGGCTACCGATCCTTGGCTATGTTTTGACTTTGTTTGCTCTGTTTGTTCTATTTTACCATTTTTATTAAATAGTGTGATTTTTACTGCATTTCTGTCTCAGTATGATTCATTGTTCCTGACACCATTAAGGCCTGGATAGTAGCTCAGGACTTGAAATTTTGAGCCCTGGTCTAGGCTAAAAGAAGATTGCCAAGACCTGAAACTGAGCTGCAGCACAGTGGCCAAGACCATACAACGGTTTAACAGGATGGATTCAACTCAGAACAGGCCTTGCCATGGTCAACCAAAGATGTGGAGTGCACGTCTTTGTGTGTCTTTGGGAAATAGACGTATGAGTGCTGCCAGCATTGCTGCAGAGGTTGAAGGGATGGGTGGTCAGCCTGTCAGTGCTCAGACCATACGCCGCACACTGCATCAAATTGGTCTGCATGGCTGTTGTCCCAGAAGGAAGCCTCTTCTAAAGATGATGCACAAGAAAACCCGCAAACAGTTTGCTGAAGACAAGCAGACGAAGACCATAGAACCATGTCCTGTGGTCTGATGAGACCAAGATAAACTAATTTGGATCAGATGGTGTCAAGCGTGTGTGGAGGCAACCAGGTGAGGAGTACAAAGACCAGGGTCTCTTGCCTACAATCAAGCATGGTGGTGGGAGTGTCATGGTCTGGGGCTGCATGAGTGCTGTCGGCACTGGGGAGCTACAGTTGATTGAGGGAACCATGAATGCCAACATGTACTGTGACATACTGAAGCAGAGTCTCCTTTTGGAGACTGGGCCGCAGGGCAGTATTCCAACATGATAACAACCATTAACACACCTCCAAGACGACCACTGCCTTGCTAAAGAAGCTGAAGGTAAAGGTGAAGGACTGGCAGTAGCAGAGATGTATACTTGCCAGCTTAACTATAACAGTCCCTTGAAATGGTTACCAGTAGAAACGAGGATCTGGCAAAGTAACTGGCTTTCCTTGTTTGTTCACAGTGGTGACATAGTAGACAACATCCTCTTTTCCAGGTCTGCAAATTACCACTTTGTCAGAAGGAATATACTGGCCATAGTTCAACTGAAGCATGCATCCGCCATAACGCTCATCAATGACAGATGAAGAGCCGGCTTTTTTGAAAGGCTTTGGTACAGACAGTCTCAAACAGCTTCAATATACCATTCCTCTTATTTAGATTCAATTTCCAGCATAGGAAGCTTTAGCATTCAGGAGCTAGTTAGCACAATTTAGCTTATATAATGAGCACTCCTGGATAAACCCCTCTCACGGGCTTTAATATTCAGGAACTAGTTAAAACAGTCTAGATTATAGGACAGGATTACAGTATCAGAACCTTTAAGCCGACCCGGCGATACTGCAATGGAGTGGATTGATAGAAGTAGATCCAACTTCACAGCGTCAGAACCTTTAAGCCATCCGACATACTGTAAAGGCAGCTTTAGTTGCAGGTGTATCCTTCAAGCCATACACCAGGCCCTTCTGAGAGACCAGCCTTCATCCTGACTCTCTCCAGCAAGGGTCCAGCCCCCAGATCTTCTCAGCTTGGCTCCACTTCTCCCACACAGGCAAGACAGCCCCAGGATCACCACAAGTGTAGTAGGCCCCAGACAGGCTTCAGGGCCTACTCGCAGAGCTCACATCAGCATATCCTCAGGCCTGGAAGGTCCCAAGGGAAGAGGAAGAGCACATGCCCACACCTAAATAAATACCCTGTCTCAGAATGCACAGGGGCCAGGAACCTCCCACTGGGATTGTTCCAGAAAAAAAATAATTATTCATAACTCAATTCAGTTGTATTTCTCATACTGGCCTGTGGTAGCAGCGACACCTACTGACAACAGTGAGAAATGCACAACCTTACCGAAATTAGGGCAAAGCCAGCTAAACTATATACAATCAATCTGAGCTGGTTACAGCTCAGACAAAAACAAAATTTACAATATAGCCCAACTTTTAGTAACAGGGGGCTACATTAGGCATGAGTAAAGTTCATTCTGGCTACAGAGCCAAATTATATCCATCTCATACATCAAGCATGTTTTTTGGGTGCATCTCACCCCCTTGGCCTGGTTCATTTGTATAGTATGAGTGCTCCACACCTTACCCAGGAACAGTTAAGTGTACTTTGCTCAGGAACACTGGGTAGAGGTGGTCCTAGGCATGGTTCACTTGTGGTCCAGTATGGCTTGCTTCAGTGTGAGTGCAGACAATGCTTCAACAAGGAACTCTCCATAGATCACTCAACACAGAAGCAGGGATCACTGTAGTCTGGTTGGCAGAAGTGATGATGTAAGTGTGCATGCTTTATAGCCCAATGTGAGTACAGACCAATGAGGGACTTGGGAGGGGTGAAAATTTAACTCGGGCACAGTTCAATTAAACCATGCCAATGGGAGGGCACCTTTAATGTGTCTTAAATATTTCAGGTGGGGGCTTATCAAACAGACCCTTTTAAAGAACCTAGATAATCATTCATGTCAACAGCGGCAGACATGAGACAGAATATAATAAAATGTGCTGTGTCCATCTTTGCCATCTACAAAAATGGTTCCACTGGTAGCAGCTAACAAATAAAGGAAAGACCAGGCGGTGATCCCAAGGTGTGATAACTTGTTCATAACTTGAAAGTTGAGGTTAGGCCAAAGGTGAAAGGAGGCCTAGTCAAATACCCAGCAAAAGGTCAGGCATAAAATTGTGGCAGAGGGAGAGCCAACAGGAGCCATCATTGTTATAGAGAGCAAGCATGTTTGCAGAAATTCATTGAGTCATTATCAATTGAATGGGGTCATTGATGAGAATAAGGTTGTAAACTGTTAGCCTCTCTCACTTACTCCATTATTTTTACATCTCTGGTGAGGGAGGAGGGGCTATTCAGGCTTCAAAGACAAAATGTCAGTTAAGTTTAAATGTCTATACAGGAGTTGACAAATTGACAGGGAAGCAAGTAATATGAGCAATGGTGCTTGCAAGCTTAACATCATGTAGCAGCCCTTTGAGCTGCTGACAACAGTAGCATCAATTCTTTTCAATAGTTCTTCAAGTCAGGAACAGGTTATATTGAACCCATGTATATGATCCCCAAAACTGACCTGTCATATAACAAACTGTATACTTAATCCTATAGCATACACAATATACGCTGCTATCACAGAGAGAGCAGCAAAAATTGCCATATCTCAAAACTGTATACACAAAATAAATTTGGGGACTAGTTAATGAAAACTGAAGTAAAGAAACCTAAGCTGGCCACAAACCATGGTCATCAAAACATATGTAATTCTAGGGCCTATATAAACAATCTTGCACTACACAATATTAGTAAAATTTGCAAATCTAACTGTAAGGGTTTTCATAGAGAATAGGCATAATGGAACATGAGCCTTTCCCGGCAGCACCTACATCTACACATCCACTGCAGCACCAGGGTAACCAGAAAATCCTGAGCCTCTGCTAAGTGTGAGTTGTGATAGCATTTTTAATTCTCTAGGGCCTCCGCCTAGAAGGTCCTTGAGTGGCTTGGGGTGGCAGGGACGGGGGGACACATCCTGTTAGGAACATCTTGTCCCAGGTAACCCACTTACTTGTAGCATGCAATAAATGCAGGTCTAGATCATAAATGCATTTTAACTCTTTAATAGGAAGTTGATTACAAGTTGGGGACAATAATAGGAAGAATACCCAATCCTAAATCATATTGCTACACACATACAATATTTTCTATATGAAGTCCCACATATCTGCACTTCTCACTCCTAAATAGAAAATCCAGACCTAAGTAACATTGCAAGTTGCTAGGCTCCATCAGTTTTGTCCATTTTCAGATGGGGAAATATTGATTTCATTGTTATTCGTTTCTAAAGAAGGACCAGCTCATTTGCCATTAAGCACAATTAATTAATTGCTACACATTAAACACCCTCCAAATGAGCATTCTAACTTTAAAATTGTCATTAGCATTTGTTGACATTAAGTTTTAGAACTTCCTGATTGTGCATCACAAGTGCTGGCAGTTCCACATTTCTTTGCTTTTATGAAACCATAGTACTATAGCACCATATTTTCTTGTCTTAAAAAAATGGCATTAATGGTTGTGGAAGACATTTTCATCTTGCATAATTAGACTTTAAGAAAAATAGACAAGAATAACATTTGCCTGTCCTTGAAATGCCATTTTAGATATCTGTCATCAGAAAGATCAATTTCTGATTGAGTTCATTATGAAAAAAATGTGTCCCACAGTGGTAATGAAGCCAAGACCCTATCAGAGCTTGGCAGAGATTTACCGTACGTACTTCTAAATGAAAGAACACAATGAACAAGCTTAGCCAGAAACTCAAGTTCCAGATGAGAAAGTGTTTGCTCATATTTTCCCCACTATAAGTACAAGACAATAGGAGCACATTTGAAAAGGCAAAGGAAAATAAAAAGAAGTGCATTCTCTGATCAAAACCAGAATCAAATCAGAATTTTTTATTGACCTGACCATAGCAAACTGAAATTGTATTGACTACTATGGGTTACTGCACAACATTCTTGCTTTTTGACTTTGACCTGCTGTTGATGGGCTTTGTCTGCCTCTAATGGGTTTTGCATTGCCATAAAAGCCTTTAGGGATGCTAAACTCACTTGAAGTCAGTCAAATGCAGATCAACTGCAAATCAAAAAAATTCTAAAAGGCCATAGAAGTGTCGCAAACCAATGGCAAACTGATTCCATAAACATAAGCCCAAAGCTAGAGTTGGGTTCGAACTGAGGAAAAGTTCGGCCCAAACACCGCTTGTTCGGCAAACACCCGAATTTGCGGTGCGCTCAGCGGAATGTTCACTGCGCATCACATAGTGTATAGCTGGTTGTTAAAGCGGAGTTCCACATTTTTCACTCCTCATCATGCAGTACTAATGTGCATCCTTAAAATGAATTTATTTTTTTTCCTGTGTTCACTTACCTGATTTATGCCTATATCTACACTGTGTGCAGAATTATTAGGCAAATGAGTATTTTGACCACATCATCCTCTTTATGCATGTTGTCTTACTCCAAGCTGTATAGGCTCGAAAGCCTACTACCAATTAAGCATATTAGGTGATGTGCATCTCAGTAATGAGAAGGGGTGTGGTTTAATGACATCAACACCCTATATCAGGTGTGCATAATTATTAGGCAACTTCCTTTCCTTTGGCAAAATGGGTCAAAAGAAGGACTTGACAGGCTCCGAAAAGTCAAAAATAGTGAGATATCTTGCAGAGGGATGCAGCACTCTTAAAATTGCCAAGCTTCTGAAGCGTGATCATCGAACAATCAAGTGTTTCATTCAAAATAGCCAACAGGGTCGCAAGAAGCGTGTGGAAAAAACCAAGGCGCAAAATAACTGCCCGTGAACTGAGAAAAGTCAAGCGTACAGCTGCCAAGATGCCA
>BLSH010193110.1:2697349-2719925 GCA_018402905.1 Glandirana rugosa | reverse complement strand
GACAGCTCTGAACAGTGTCTGGGAGGCTGTGGTTGCTGCTGCACGCAATGTTGATGGTGAACAGATCAAAACACTGACAGAATCCATGGATGGCAGGCTTTTGAGTGTCCTTGCAAAGAAAGGTGGCTATATTGGTCACTGATTTGTTTTTGTTTTGTTTTTGAATGTCAGAAATGTATATTTGTGAATTTTGAGATGTTATATTGGTTTCACTGCTGAAACTAAATAATTGAAATGGGTATATATTTGTTTTTTGTTAAGTTGCCTAATAATTATGCACAGTAATAGTCACCTGCACGCACAGATATCCTCCTAAAATAGCTACAACTAAAAACAAACTAAAAACTACTTCCAAAAATATTCAGCTTTGATATTAATGAGTTTTTGGAATCATTGAGAACATGGTTGTTGTTCAATAATAAAATTATTCCTCAAAAATACAACTTGCCTAATAATTCTGCACTCCCTGTAATTTCAATTCCTGCTTTAGGGGCTGTGACGCCGTACGTCATTTCCGGATTTGCATTGGCTCCTGGGAGATCTTGGTCAGCTTGGCATGGCACTGCTCCCGTTTTGCATTGCCGTCTATGGAAAATCTTGGTCAGCTTGGCATGGCACTTCTCCCATTTTGCATTGGCATCTATGAAAAATCTTGGTCAGCTTGGCATGGCTATGCCATGCCAAGCTGACCAAGATTGCACCACACTGCACATGCACGAGATCGACAGGTGCATGCACGGAACCCAGGAAGAAGGACACTGCGGCTTCAGATGCCCACACTGGAAATGGCTGCGTTGTGCAGGAACTTCACAAAGTAAGAGAACGATACAGCACAAATATAATACTGGGCATATTTTACAGCATACCTTTGTTACATTGCGAAAGGCATGAGTATTCTAGGGGTATTTTTATCATAAAAGTCATATTTCAGCCAGAACTCCGCTTTAAGGAATGGGCCTCTGTGTTCTTAAGAACGGATGAGCCATAAGCTGTCAACAGACTTCCCCGCTGACAGCTGAGTGAAACATAAAACATTGCCAGCAACAGAAACAAAGTGAAAAAAAAACGGCATGGTTGCCCCCCCCCCAATCCATACCAGGCCCTAAGGGGAACCCAAGACCGTAATTTGAAAAAGTGGTGTTGGTCCCCCGCAAAATCCTTACCAGACCTTTATCTAAGCATCTAGCCCAGCAGGTCAGGAAAGCCATGTCCCACAATGTAGATCCATCATCAATCACAACGGCCGCCAGACCTGAAAAAAGAAAAGAAAAATGCTCCTCCCGCAATGGAGGCTAACCATCAAATGCCTGCTCCGCTGTTTGACAGTTCTTAAGTAGGTAAGAGGGGAGGCCACCTGGTGACATCACCTGCTGGCACCACCCCTTGCCTATTAAAGAACTGACAAGGAGCAGGCATTTGGCAGTTAGTGTTCTTTAAAGGCAGATAATTTTCTTTTTTTGGGTTCGGCAGTGTGACGGGTGTTGTGATTGATGATGGCTATACATCTGGGACATTGTTTTTGTTTTTTTGTTTTTTATTTCAAGGAATTGTCAAAAACTGCCTCCTTTCTTTATTTATTTTTGATACTTTTTTTGGTGAATGTGTATGGGTACAATGTACCCCATACTCATTCACATGGGGGGGCTGGGATGTGGGGGTCCCCTTGCCCACAGACCACCATAACCATTGCCCAGGGTTGTCGGGAAGAGTCCCTTGTCCACATCAACATGGGGACAAGGTGTTTTGGGGTGGGGAGGCAGAGCCTACGTGAGGCGGTTGGCAAGTGAATATACTAGACCTAAAGTTTGTTTATTTATTAAAACAAAACATTATTAAGAAAATCAGGAGCCCGGTAAACACATTTGTTTGGGTACTGCATACAGATCACTGATTTTATTTTGATTAGCATACTTCAAATAGAAATGGCTCATTTAATGTGTTCCCCTGACAGGGATCTAACAAGACTGCAACATATGCAAGTGTGACATTTCCCCACACTTCTCTCCTGACATTGCACAAAAACAACAATGACATCTGTAACTGTGATAAGCATAACAATATGTATTTCCTGTGGAATCTTCATTTGTTCGAAGATGATAACCATATTTCTGTTTAAGCTGTTCGTTCGCTACCCTGCTGTCAATGGGAACAAAAATGAGGAGCTAACGACATAAATATGTCTCAGTAGCCCTCGTGGAACCTAGTAAAGTAAATGGGTCATTCAAAGACATTTTTAGTTCGGTTGGTACACATAGGACCTGCAGTCCAGGTCACATAACAAGGGTCCTAATATCGCTACCTAAATGAAGCCCACAGCACTGCTAAAAGGGTCTCTAGAGCAGATGAAAGCACTTGTCAGTGAGGTTGGAAAGCTGCTATAGACACCTCAGTGATCTAAAGTGCTAAAGCACTATGTCCCCATACAAAGAAATTGAGGGTGCCGCTTCAGGATCTAGTAGGCCCTTATATGCTGACAACCGCTAGGAGTGCAAGCAGGAAAAGAGCTTGTCTCAGCTCCATAGAAGTCAATGAAGAAGAAAAAAAAGTCCCAGGGGCTGCACATCACACAAAACCCTCATGTAATGAGTGGAAGCAGCCTCAGCCTAGACTCTGTCCAGCCCACGCCTCCTGGACTGAGTTGGGAGCCCCACCCTGGCCTGGATGGAGTCTGGAGTCACGCCCTGGCCTGGATGGAGTCCGGAGCCACGCCTTGGCCTGGACGGAGTCTAGGCTGAGTCTGCTTCCAATCATTACATGAGAATTTTGTGTGATATGTGGCTCCTAGGAATTCTTTTCCTTCTTCATTGACTAAAGCACTATCACATGTATCATAAATAATCACTATGTTGTTTTAAAAAATACTTTCTTTTATTGTTTTTGCCCTTTTTCATCCTTTATTGCCTCTTAGTATTGTTTATCTCCTGCAGCCCCATTGCAGCCACCTATTGTCTCAATGCATTGGCTACATGGTATTTCTCACAGTGGGCATCCTAATGGTGACAACAGCCAGTCATACATCCAGCATGAGCATAAGCATGGCTGATTGTGATCTCCATCAAAACAGTGTGCGACAGGTTGAAAATTCAAGACAGCCACTTGTCACCCCCATAACAGGAAGTTCCTACACAAGGACCTTCATGGAAAGATCACTAGGTATTATTTAAATGATAGCTAAAGTTTTAAAGTCCAATAAACTTCAAGCAAAACGAGCCTTGTTCCTCCCAGACACCCCTACTCCTAGGTAATCAACTCATAAAAACCTAACAAAACCCACCCTCATTCTACACTATACTGTCAAAATTATTGTGATGCCTACTTTTTACATGCACATGAACTTTAACCACTTGCCGACCGCCGATCGGCATCTGACGGCGGCAAAGTGGCTCGTTCCCGCAAATCGCCGTCATACGACGGCGGCTGCGGGACCGAGTTTAGTGAGCGCGCGCGCTCACTGTGTCCAGGGGGGTCCGGGGAGCGGGTGCGGCGGCTTCGATTGCCGCCGGCCACCCGCGATGGCCCCCCCGGAGCGAATGAGCGGAGGTCCGTGTATGTAAACACGGACCTCAGCTCTGTGTGAGGGGGAAGGGCTGTGATCACAGCCTTGCTTTACGTGAAGGCTGTGATAACTTCCCTTCCCCAGATAGGCACTCCCCCATACAGTTAGAACACGCCCAGGGAACATAGTTAACCCTTAGCGCGCCCCCTGCAGGTTAACCCCTTCACTGCCAATGGCATTTACACAGTAATCAGTGCATTTTTATAGCACTGATCGCTGTATAAATGCCAATGGTCCCAAAAAAGTGTCAAAATGGTCCGACATTTTTTTAGTAAAAAATAAAAAAAATTAAAAACCCCAAAAATGAATTCTCATCATCCGTAAACGCGACCACTTTTGCGCAAACCAATCAATAAATGCCGATTGCGATTTTTTTATCGCAAATATGAGGAAGAATATAAATCGGCCAAAAACGGTGAAAAAAAATGTTTTTTTATATTTTTTTTTGGATTTGTATTTTAGGAAAAAGTAAGAAATTTGGGGGTTTTTTTGCAAAATTGTCCCTCTTCTTTTGTTTATAGCGGCGATCAGAAATGACACAGCGGTGATCAAATACCACCAAAAGAAAGCTCTATTTGTGGGAAAAAAAGGACGCAAATTTCGTTTGGGTACAACGTCGCACGACCGCGCAATTGTCAGTGCCGAATCGCAAAAAGGGCTCCGGTCCTAAAGCTGGAAATCCTTCCGGGGCTGAAGTGGTTAATGACATCCCTAGTCCATAGGGTTCAATATTGAGTTGGCCCACCCTTTGCAGCTATAACAGCTTCAACTCTTCTGGGAAGGCTGTCCATAAGGTTTAGGAGTGTCTATGGGAATGTTTGACCATTCTTCCAAAAGCGCACTTTGAGCCCAATTTGTACATTTTCATTTAGGGGTGAACTCACTTTTGTTGCCAGGGGTTTAGACATTAATGGCTGTGTGTTGAGTTATTTTGAGGGGACAGCAAATTTACACTGTTATACAAGCTGTACACTCACTACTTTACATTGTAGCAAAGTGTCATTTCTTCAGTGTTGTCACATGAAAAGATAGAATAAAATGTTTACAAAAATGTGAGGGGTGTACTCACTTCTGTGAGATACTGTGTATATATATATATATATATATATATATTTCAGCAGAGACCCTGAAGAATAAAATTGTGATTGTTGCAATATTTTATCACACACAGTATTTGTGCAGCGGTCATTCAAACGCAATTTTTTTGGATAAAATACACTTTAATGAATTTCAATGCGAAAAAACACCCCAGACACCATATTTTGTTGTAAAATAAAAAAGCTGATGATACGCCGAGTAAAGAAGATACCTAACATGTCATGCTTTAACCACTTTAGCCCCGGAAGGTTTTACCCACTTAATGACCAGGCCATTTTTTGCAATACGGCACTGCATTACTTTAACTGACAATTGCGCAGGCGTGCAACACTGTACCCAAACAAAATTGATGTCCTTTTTTTCTCACAAAGAGATTTCTTTTGGTGGTACTTGATCACCTCTGCGTTTTTTATTTTTTGTGCTATAAACAAAAAAAGGCCGACAATTTTGAAATTTTGAAAAGAAAACAATATTTTTTACTTTCTGCTATAATACATATAGAAATAAAAAATGTAAAGAAACAACTTTCTTCATCAATTTAGGCCAATATGTATTCTTCTACATATTTTTGGTAAAAATAAATCCCAATAAGCGTATATTGATTGGTTTGTGCAAAAGTTATAGCATCTACAAACTTTATAAAAAAAGATTTATGAACTTTTAATTTTTTTTTTGTTTTTACTGGTAATCAGTGATTTTTAGTGGGACTGCGACATTGCGGCGGACATATCTGACCCTAAGTGACACTTTTTGGGGACCAGTGACACCAATACAGTGATCAGTGCTAAAAAAATGCACTGATCACTGTATAAATGGCACTGACAGGGAGAGGATTAACATCAGGGGCGACCAAAGGGTTAAGTGTGTTCCCTGCAAGTGTTTTCTAAATGTGTGGGGGATGGACTGACAGGAAGAACATAGAGATCACTGTTCCTGATTTCTAGGAATAGAAGGTCTCTGTGTACTTCCCTGTCAGAATAGGGATCCGCCTTGATAACATAGGCATAAATGACATTTTTACAGGTTACCTGTTTATAGTTACAGGGGAGGTCTTGCACTAGAGTTGCTGCTCTCGCTTTAACGTTCGCAGGGATACCTCACATGTGTGGTTTGAACACTGTTTACATATGCTTGTGCGACTTATGTGTTATATGAGTTCACTTATATGCGCGAGCATGGAGGGATGGGGCTCCTTAATTTTTATATTTTTTTCGGATTTATATTACCTTTTATTATTTAATTTTACACTGTCCCTTTATTATTATTTTTTGTATCACTTTTATTCCTATTACAAGGAATGTAAACATCCTTTGTAATATAAATAAGGATGACAGGTCTTCAAAATTGAGAGATCTTTGGTCAAAAACACCCCAAATCTCTCATTTACCTTTAATAGCAAAAGATCAAAAAGAAAGTAGTTTTTGTACTTTTGCTTTAACAAAAAAAAAATTATTTACTATGGCCCAGGAACTGTGATGTCATGACATCGCTCCGGTCCTCCAAGGTTATAGAGACGAGTGGTGGCCATTTTGGCCTCACTCTTCTACATACCCAGCTACCGCCAGTGTCGGATCACTCCCAAGCTTCACCAATCGGTCAAGGTAGGCCCGGGAATGACCGGGTAGCGGCGGGAGGGGGCGCACCCTCCCACCGCTTCTAAAAGATATCCCCCCGCGAATCCGCCAGCAGACCACTTTTATCTGAAAGAGAATCTCTTATAGTAAAAAAAATAATGGGGTTATGGCACTAGCTAGACATACATATATTTATTTGGTTAAAGATGACAAAACAGCAAACAAGGTAAGTGTCCAGGTCAGCTGCCAGAATTGCAAATAAAATGCTGTGGTTTAAAGCGGTAGTAAACTCTATACTACCACTTTTACCTACAGGTAAGCCTATAATAAGGCCTATAATAAAGGTACTGTGAATATCTCCTAAACTTGTACAGTTTAGGAGATATTCAGAGTGCATGCAGCCCATGACATCATTGGCGTGTGCTCTCTGAAGGTCTGGGTTACAGTCCTGCGTGCCAGCATGGGAGTGGCGTCATCATGCCCCCGGCCACTCATGTAGCCGGAGGCCGGGAGACAGGAAGGAAGACCGGGGGGAAGATGTCAGCCATCTCAGCATTGACATTGCGGCGTGGGAGGGCTTCGCTCTAAGGGAAGTTTCTCGTAATGTGCTAGTAGGTTATACCTACTAGCACATTATGACCTTGCTTTTCATGAATTGTTTTTTCTTTCTTTTAACCACCAGCGGTTTACAACTGCTTTAACAACCTCTTAATTTCCATGGTTTTAACTGTTTGTTGCATTCAACAAGTGTAGAATTTTTCTGGAGGGTTTGAGCTCTGACACCCTCCTGCATATACATGGACCTTCACAGTATACATGACCCCAGACACATGTGATTCCCTCCTCCTAGCTCTCCCTGATTACCATAGTAAAGTCACATTCCCTTAACAAGTCCCATCCCACTGTAGTTTAAGCTTCACAGAATATAAATGAAGTTAGCAAGCACACAACTGAATACAGGCACAAATATAAGTAAACATATTTAATTGCCCCGTTATTAAAACGTTAACATATTTATTTGTAACCAGGCCTTAAAGGCAGCTCCAGGTTATCCTGTCACAGACATCACATAGTCACATTGAAAGGCATATTCCGTCCCTTTGGCAAAGTGTGTTCTTTTGAGTACAATGTTTACTATGCACATAATGATTGGTTTTAAAGAGTTTATACATCCTGCTACGTCGTTCAATTAATTATATATCCTAATGTAAGCTATACATCTAAGTACACACGGGGGGTTCTATTCCTGAGCTTATACCTGGGGCAGACAGCGTGACACTGTCTGGCGCTTCTTGTTTTTCTGTTGGCAGATAACGTTTGTTGCTCTCTTGTAACAAAGCCTGTAGCAAAACCCATGAGGCAGTTGCCTTTTCACTGTGTTTTTGTGTCTTTTATTGAACTTTTCAGGCTAGATAGGAGTTTAAAGTACATGTAAAGCAATCTTTAAAATCCCATATAATCATTAATATGTCAATGGCTTCTTTTATAAAATATTACCTGATACTTATCTCTTTTCCTTCTTGTTGCTCTTACACCTCACTGCTGGCCTTCCCCTTCCTCCCTTTTCTATTTTGCATTTTTATGATGGTAGCCCATTTTTGGTACCTGATAAATAGCTCAGTTCACACAATATGAGCTTTGACACAATAGGTTTTTAAGGAACACTGACAACGAGGTAGTTGGCGATTAGTTGGTACTTTTCTACCAGATATACAGTATACACTATATTTACCAAAAGTACTGGGATGCCTGCCTTTACACGCACATGAACTTTAATGACATCCCAGTCTAAACCCTGTACACACAATGCGAATTTTGGACGGGAATTTTTGTATGACAACCGATCTTCCAATTTTCGACCCATGTATGGTGCTTTCGACAGCAGATTTTTTTTTTTTTTCGGACGACAAAAGCTGAATGTGCAGACTATAACATTTTTGTTGGATGACAACACAACGTCTGATTTTCGTTTCATTAGTATGGTTTTCGTCCGAAAAAAAATCATACGTTCAAGACTATGCATGCTCAGAAACGAAAACATTCATACAAAGCTATTCAACACATTCTGTCACTTCTGATGTTGAATACGGTCATACAAGAATTTTCGTATTGTTAGTACGCTCTTTACTGTGAGACACATGAGACTAGCATGCAACAAAAAAATTCTGTCGTCTGAAAATTTAAGCGTGTGTACGAGGCTTTAGTCCATAGGGTTCAATATTGAGTTGGCCCACCCTTTGCAGCTCTAACAGCTTCAACTCTTCTGGGAAGGCTGTCCACAAGGTTTAGGAGTGTGTCTATGGGAATGTTTGACCATTCTTATAGAAACACATTTTTGAGGTCAGGCACTAACTGCTCTCTTGAATTGTCACCCTGTCAAATATACTTCCAGTGGCACTATAAGTGGCTGTACCGATGCTAATCGTGCAGATTTTGTTCACTGTCTGTCAGGAAACACACCCTGCATAATGACATGCAATAACCACTGGAGAGCATGCATGTAGACAAGCTGCAAAGATGCTGGAGAAAGTCAGAGACACTGAGATGCAAAGAAAGATTACAAAAAAGGTACAAACTAAAGCTGGCCTTCCACCTGTATATTTTTTCTAGGAAATTGTCATTTTACGTTTTTTTAATTATCCTAGTGCTGATGCGGATGACGCAACAATTGGCTTTGTCCAAATCCAATGAAAAAATCCAAAGGACAAGGATTGAAGACTTTTCTCAAATCTAATGGGAAGGGACAAATTTCTAAGTGTTGAGTTCGCTCTTGGCTGAGAAAAATCTTAACTAGTCTCATGTGCATGCACTTGTTCACTATTATATGCCTTTCTCAGTTGTGGGTGCAGATTTCTTAAAACGGAGTTCCACCCAAAAGTGGAACTTCCGCGTTAAGGACTCCTGATTCCCTGACATGCCACATATGTCATGTCATTATTTTTGTGGGTGGGAGCGGGTACCTAGTTTTGACAGGTACCCAGCTCCCACTTCCGCTTTTGGCGCCGCAATGCCACGAGCAGAAGTTCTCCTCTCCCCTTCCTCCCTGCAATCTTCTGGGACACGTCGCAGGTACCAGAAGATTGCCAGGCCATTCAGGACGCGTAGCGCGACTCGCACATGCGCAGTGCGCACCCGGCTGTGAAGCCGCAAGCTGTCACAGCTGAGTGCCCACACTTGCAATGCCGGCGCCGAGAGGAGAAGGAGAGAAGCGAGGCTTTGGGCGGCCACATCTCTGGACCGTGGGACAGGTGAGTGTGTGTTTATTAACCACTTGCCGACCGGCGTCTGACGGCGGCAAAGTGGCTTGATATCGCAAACCGCCGTCACCTGACGGCGACTGCGATATCACTCACTGTGAGCATGCGCGCCGCCGGAGGCGCGCTCGCGCGCTCACTGTGTTCGGGGGGGCCAGGGAGCGGGTAGGGCAGACTCGATCGCCACCGGCTACCCGTGATGCCCCCCCGCAGTGAAAGAACGGAGGTCCGTGTATGTAAACACAGATCTCCATTCTGTTAGAGGGGGAAGGGTGATTATCACAGGCTTCCTGTATATGGAAGCCATAATCATCCCCTTTCCCCAGCCAGGGCAGCCCACATACAGTTAGAACACGCCCAGGGAACACAGTTAACCCTTAGAGCGCCCCCTGCAGGTTAACCTCTTCACTGCCAATGGCATTTACACAGTAATCAGTGCATTTTTATAGCACTGATCGCTGTATAAATGCCAATGGTCCCAAAAAAGTGTCAAAATGGTCCAACATGTCCACTGCAATATCACAGTACCGCTAAAAATCGCAGATCGCCGACATTTCTAGTAAAAAATTAAAAAAAATTAAAACCCCAGAAATGAATTCTCATCATCCGTAAACGTGGAAACTTTTGCGTAAACCAATCAATAAATGCCGATTGCGATTTTTTTTTACCAAAAATATGAGGAAGAATATAAATCGGCCAAAACCGATGGAAAAAAATGTTTTTTTATATATTTTTTTGGATTTGTACTGTAGCAAAAAGTAAGAAATGTGGGGTTTTTTGCAAAATTATCGCTCTTCTTTTGTTTATAGCGGCGATCATAAATGACGCAGAGGTGATCAAATACCACCAAAAGAAAGCTCTATTTGTGGGAAAAAAAGGACGTAAATTTCGTTTGGGTACAACGTCACACGACCGCGCAATTGTCAGTTAAATTGACGCAGTGCCGAATCGCAAAAAGTGCTCTGGTCCTAAAGTGTGAAATCCTTCCGGGGCTGAAGTGGTTAAAAGTCAGCAGCTACACTTTTTGTAGCTGCTGACTTTTAATAAACACAGAAATGGCTGGAACTTTGCTTTAAACTCCGTTCTCTACAACCTCCTGGACTCCCATCACCCTAAGTTTCCTGGGTGTGCCTAGGAGATATAGGTTCCAGCACTTACTGCCCTCCAGCGCACAGAGAGACCCTGTCTGATTGGACAGCAGTGACTGGGCTCATTAACTGTAACCAAGTGCTGAGTCTTTCTTTGCTATGTCCAGTGTGTGGTCTGCTTTCAAGGAGTACAAGAGCACATAGCTGTTTAAGCCCAAGTCACCATGGCGGACACTGTTTCAGCAGACTTTAGAGTACTGGCCTTATAGAGGGGTGGCATTGCTTTCATTCACCCGAACTTCCAGACCAAAAACGCTTCCAGCATTACCCTTGGGGGGCCTACCTGGGGAACTTTGCGGCCAGAAACTTGAGCTATCAGCTACAGCCAGCCTCCTGGCAAAACACCCTTTGCCAGAGGACCCCAAGTTACTGCTTTTGTATTCAAATTATTGCATTTGTTTTGCAGGACATAGTGAATATGTGTCACATAATTCAAGGAACTAAATGTATGAAATTTTTCACAAAGTACGTTTACAACTTCAGTGTGGAAATTAATATATTGATTTACAATTTTGACCATGGATACGCTCTACAAACTCTCTCAATGCTCTAAATAGAAATTTACAGCACACATACTTTATACCAGGGTTTGGCATCAGGTCAATCACAATCTTCCCTTTGATCACAGCCATGTGATGGGTGGATCACAACCCCATCATGCTGTTCCTTCATCACTGCACATTACAGGTGGCCTGGTGCCACAATAGCCTAACAGCCCCAGCAGAAGTCAATGTATCCTCCGGCCTGGGTGATGAGAAAGTGAACTCTGGTGTATATTGGGGCCCTCTGATGTTAAATGGGTGATTTTGAAGTAAAAGGGGAGTGGAAGGTTGGTAAGAATGGGGACTTCTGATGTGAAGATTCTTATGCATAGATAAGCTGATGTGAAGAGGGGGGTTCTAATATGAATTGAGGGTTTTTTTTCTGAGAGGGGGGCTCTGGTGTAAAGAAGGTGCTTCAGATGTTAAAGAGGGTAAATGATGGCACTCTGATATGAAGAAGAGGCTTCTGATGTGAAGGGGAGAACTCTGATGTATTGTGGACGCTTCTGATGAGACGGGGGAAATTGTGAGTATGGGAGCCTTCTAATGTGAAGGAGGAGCTGCAATGTTAAGGGTGAATCTGATGTGAAAGCTGAGGACTCCCCCCCCCTTTTTTTTTTTATTTTTCCTTTCTTTCTCCTCCACCTTTTTTTCTGGGCCTTCTACCCTCTCTTCTCTATTGGTAACTACAACTTCCCCATTTGACAATTCAGGACACAAGCTTGTTTTAGGAGTTTGCATACTGCAATTGTCCCCCCCACAAAGGGGGCCAACAACCGCTGTACATGCGACGAGTGTACTCCAGGTTTTAACTAGTGAACACATCTCTTACTACTATGTTGAAAATCTCTTTATTGTTATTACACAGATACAGATTCTGGCTGGCCAATCTCACGCAGGAGAGGCCCACCTGACATAAAAAAAACCCAGATAGAAAAAATAAATAAATAAATAGTGAAAAATTAACATATCTGCCAGTACACATTCCAATGTAGTATGTGAAAAGCAAACAGTCTCCCCCCTCAGTACCTGCATCAGCAATCAGGAAAAAGAATTACCCATGTCTCCCCCTCAGATCCAGTCTCAGTTAGTGGATACTATGCTGTGTGATCTTTTTCCAGCCATTTAGTCCATATTTTTTCAAACTTACGTGGGCAGCCCCTGTTGGCATAAGTGGACTTATAGAGAGGTAGCTGTGAATTTACCAGTTGCCTCCAGTAAGCAGCTGTCAGGGCCGAAGGCTTCCTCCAATTAAGCACTAACGCCTTCCTGGTGTAGTAGAGCAAAAGACCTATAAATGTCCTGCCGACATTTGTGTTTGACAGACCCTCCACCAATCCTACCAAACATATCAGAGGCATGGGGGAGAGTGAGATCTCAGCCACCATGCTCCAAAAAGGCTGGAGCACCAAACATGTCCAAAAAATGTGGAAGAAATCCCCCTCGGCCCCCTGACAACGCCAGCACAGTGGTGAAACCTCAGGATTTAAGTGATGCATTCTAGTAGGGGTAAAATAAGCCCTATGAAGAATTTTGAATTGGATTAACCGATCCCTAAGGGAGACCAGCTGTTTAAATGGTACATCCCACATGTCCGACCAATCATCATCCATCTCTGGTATATCTATCAACCATTTAAGCCTATGTGCGGTGAGGTCAGGCAGTGCCATCATTGACAAATGGAAGTATAACTCGGAGGTAGGCTTTACAAGGGGGTCCGAACGGAGGAGGGCCTCCAGTTCTGAACATTTTAAAGTTATAGGCTGATGGGAGAACTGCCAAAAGCGTGAGCAAGCTGCATATGTCTAAAAAGGTAGAAAGGAGGGATACAAAATTTAGCTTGAAGGCGTGGGAAAGGAAGAATATCCCCATTCTCTGTTATGTCCGATATGGACCTTATCTTAAATTTGGCCCAGACCTGTAGTTCTGGAAGTGCATAGAAGTGAGGCAAGAGAGGGTTATTCCAAAGAGGGGTATGGGGAGACATGACATGTGGACTTCTAGATTCCAGCCGTAGCAGGCCCTAATTGTGGTTAGCATGGAGGGGGTAAGAGGGTACGGGGCACTAAGACCTCGGTACAGTAGTAACCTTAATGCCTCTAATGAGCCTACAAAGTCTGCCTCAAGTAGGGTACATGAGTTAGTGACTTTGGGTTATAATCACCAGTGGGCAGTCACCAGCTGTGCGGAGAAATAATATTTGTGACTATCTGACAAAGCTAATCCCCCATGTAGCGTGGGTCTCATCAAGGTGGTTAGTTTATACCGTGGGGCTTGGTTCCCCCAGAGGAAAGAGGATGTTATACTGTTTAATTGCGTAAAGAAAGTCTTTGGAATCCACTGAGGTGAGTGGTGGAAGAGATAGTTGAGCTTGGGGAGCAGTTTCATTTTCACCATATTTATTCGACCCAACAGGGGCAGTGGCAGCCTGCTCCACGCCTTCAGCCGCTCCCTCATTTCTTGTAACACCGGTATCAGGTTAAGCGAGATATAATCAGAAGCCCTTCTTAAAACAATCACTCCTAAGTATCGAAATGTTTCTACCCACTATAATCGGAGATCAGGTGGAGCACGGGATATAGCAGCCTGATCTACTGGGAACAAGACTGGTTTATGCCAGTTTACTTTCAATCCAGTGACCCTTCAGAAAGTGTTCAACACATGAAGCGTGCCCTGCAATGATGGGCCCACGTCCTGTAGCAATAATAGAAGATCATCAGCGTACAGGGCCACCCACTCCTCCACCCATCCCACCCTAAGCCCACGGACATCCGAGGATACCCGTAGGGCCTCAGCTATAGGCTCAATGGCCATGCAAAAAGGGTCGGAGAAAGAGGGCACCCCTGCCTAGTGCCATGAGTCAGATGCAGAGGGGCCGACAGGGCACCTCCAAGCCTAATCGAGGGCATAGGTTGCGAGTATAGAACCTTGATCCATTAAATTAACCTTAGTGGCAATCCCATCCTGCGTAAGACCTCCCACAGAAAAGGCCATTCGACCGTGTTGAATGCCTTCTCAATATGGAGCGAGGCAATGACCCTGGTACCAGCATTAGAGTGTTAGGCATGAATGTTTGTGAAAAGTCTGCGAATATTGATGTCAGAGGATCTGTGAGGCATAAAGCCAGTTTGGTCAGAGTCAATAAGTGAGCTAATTACCTGGCTAAGTCTCGAGTTCAATAGTTTTGTCAAGATCTTCATGTCACAATTTAGCAGTGCTATAGGCCGGTATGAAGCACACTATGTTGGGTCTTTAGGGGGTTTTTAGATTAAGGTAATATGTGCGTTCTGCATGGAAGGGGCAGTGTATCGTCAGCCAGACAAAGCGTGTAGAGTGCCGCCAGCTTAGGGGCCAAAAAGGGACAGTGGGCCTTGTAGAAGTCTATGGGGATACCGTCGGGGCCTGGGGATTTCCCAGTAATGGGACGCACCAGAAACTCTCTCTCCCTGTCCGACAGCCAAGCCAAGGCCAGTGGGTCAAGGAGAACATTGAGCTGAGAGAGCTCGAAGTCCTGCGGGATAGTGATAGTGTACAGTACAGAAATTCATTCAGTATTTCTTCCAAGGTAGTTACCTTCGTGCCGTCTGAGGTGCAGAGTTTGGGTATTATGGTGGAGGGCCTATCGTTCTGGGCAAGCATGGCAAGGAACTTCCCGTTCCTGTCCCCCTGCTCAAAAAACGTTTGTCTGCTATCCTGAAGGTCCAGCCGAGTTATCTAAGTCATGTGTAGATGCAAGTATCTCTTGGCTGCCATCTCTTACTACTATAACATTAGGTATGAGTGACATGCTTTGGCGTAGCATATTAAGGGTTGCTTGTCTTCAGTCTGGGAGGGGACCGCAATGTGTTACATCAAAAATGGAAATGTGCCCTTGTTACACGAGAGAGACGGAGGGTTTATTTACTAAAGGCAAATCCACTGTGCACTGCAAGTGCACTTGGAAGTGCAGTCACTGTAGATCTGAGGGGGACATGCAAGGATAATAAAAAACAGCATTTTTGCTTGTACATCATTGGATGATAAAAGCAGCAGAGTTTTCCCTTGTTTTCAGATCTTCCCCTCAGATTTACAGCAACTGCACTTCCAAGTGCACTTGCAATGCACTTGTAGTGCAGAGTGGATTTGCCTTTAGTAAATCAACCCCTAAGGGTATTGAGAGTATGATTCCTTAAAGCGGTTGTATCCCCATTATGAACTTTTTCCTGTAAATCAACAATTACAGGTTATACTATTGTGTTCCAATGTTTGATCTCTTCTTCCCCGCTTGCTTTGCGATAAATCTTTATTTTTCTTTTAGATGACGTCACCGGTGCATGCGCCGTTACCCCTAATTTTCTGGCAAGCTTATGCTGCCGGAAAAATTCAGGGTCTATGCCGGGGCTGCGCCATCTCCTTCTGTTGGCATCAGCCCCGAGATAACGTAATACTCCTTCCACATTGAGAAGTTTATCCTGGTCCCCTTGTGACTCGCTACTTCACTCGATGCGGCGAGTAATGCGCATGCGCGGAAACACAGTGCTAGACAGACGCGGAAGACAGTAGTAGAAATGGGGGTGGCTAACAGCAAGCAGGAGCGTTTAGAAAGTACTTCTTTATGACAGTAAGAAAGATTTTGAAGTATGCTATTTATGGCTTGTAGATTACAAATAACTAGTGGAATTTAAATATTGCTCAAATATTGTATCTTTGTCTGAGTTTACTACCGCTTTAAGCCTAATCAGAATTCTGGTACACTCCTCTCATTCTTCGAATTAACAGTACCTGGATACCCTCCCCCATGGTTCTATGTTTGATTCATCTCTTGTGTTCTCCTCATGCATATGTATTGTCTAGTGGAGGTTCCACTTAATTGTCAGTTTTTGCCTTTGGATTACTATTGGTAATATGTCTATTTTATAACTTTTGTTAAAATCTTTAATAATCAGATTGAAACAGAAAGCTGATGATTCTCGTGTGAAAGTAATGAACTTTGTTTATGTAAGAATGTTAATTGTAGCACAGTAAATAGGAGTATTTTGTGTATACAAGGTCTGTGGCATGAAAAAAAATTGTGAATGAAGTGAATGTCAAGTTTCTCACTGAACCTAAAAAAGTAGGGTAAGTTTATTTTTTACAGTGACATTTGTTTTTTTCTTTAAACCAAACAATATTTTATTGCTGTCAAACAAGAAAGCGCATGGACTTATTACAGTATCCATAGTAGAGTGTACAGCATTACAATTGATTTGTCCAAAATAGCAAAGTAACATGCATCAAATGGGTATAGTCATTGTAATACATCTCAAGAATGGCGGCATTTAATGAATGAGAAAAGATAAAAGAAAATAATACATGACTTCCAATCTGTGCTTGTTCCCTCCTTTTCCCCCCCTTCCCTGGGATTTCCATAAAGTATTACAAGGTGGATAAACCTTGTAGACTACCTAGGTTTATTATCGGGCTTACTAGGGTACCTAAATCCTTTTTGCTCATATGTGTTAAACATACTATGCACAGCCAAAAATTAGTTATTTCCTGCGCTAAAGGAGAGGATCTTCTCTGCAGTGGTGAGGGAGGGGATGTCTAATATTGTCAAAACCAGATAACGTGCCGCCGTGCTGCCATCTGATGGACTGGGGTAGTCCCGTAAACTGAAGAGACAAAAGGCACACAAGGGCACACTGGCCTAGCGCATTATCTTTGATAAAATGTATTTAATAAAAATCATAAAAACATACTCACAAAGATCGTAAACAAGCATTTTCAGTATTGGAGCGGGTAAAGTCCAATCCACCGTCTCCTACTGGTATCCTGGATGGGCTGGCTAACGCGTTTCGAGGCCATGGCCTCTTCCTCAGAGCCTCTGCCCTAAACCTAGTTCATGCTCAAGACTTCCTGTTAGACTTACATCAGCAGCAGTCTGTCTCTAACCAACCGGGGCTACTGAGGTACTAGATAGCCAGTTTTGCCATATAAGATCAAACTTTTGAGATGCATTGCGGTGACAGTAAGCCAGCTGTTCTCTAAGGAGGGTGTTGTTAACGCAATGTATCAATTGGGCTTTAGTAGGCGAGGAATGCAATATCCATAATCTTACTATCAACTTCCTGGCTAGATATAGCAGTCTTGTGATCATGTAGTATATGCCTCTAGGGAACATCTCCTCGTCTATAGCTCCCAACAGGCACACCAGTGGAGTAAAGGGGATAGGAAGTTGAGCTACTTCAGTAATAGTTTTAATGACCTCAGCCCAGTATCTTGCCAGTTTGGGACATCTCCAGGTCATATGTATAAAGTCACCTGTGTGAGCTACACACTTTGGGCAGAGAGGAGTGTCTCTTCTGCCCCAAGCAAACAGTTTGGCCAGAGAACGATATGACCTAAGAAGGATGAAGGGTCGAGAAAGTTTTTGGGAGACAGAAACTGAGACTACTGAGAGGGATTCTAATGCCATGTCCCACTGCTCATCGTCTATCTCTTCTACGTCTGTGACCCATGAAGACCTGCATTTAAGTAAGGAGGGATTTTGGATGGTTGACATAAGGACAGAGTACATGTGGGAAATTAGACCCTTACGGGAAGTGGCCCATATAAGATTTTGTATCGTGGGGGAGGAGGATATAGCGAGGGGTGTCACTTGCGCTTGGGCTTGCAAGGCATGTCGAAGCTGGAGGTATTGATAAAATTGGCCAGTAGTGAGCAAGAATTCATTACGCAACTGTTCAAAAGTTTTTAAAGTGACATTTGTATTATTATATTTCTCTAAGTTTTCTTCAATTCTTTCTTACTTTTTATTGAGGCCTTGCTAGTTTATCTGATAAAAAGCACAGCACCCATGTGATCTTTGATTTCTTCCAAGTCGTTCAAGTAGATCTCCACCTCTCCTACCCTTGCTTTATACAACTTAGTTCAAGACCATCAAACAATCTTATGTTGTATAATTCATAATGCCCTGCTCTAAAAATAAATACAAGTCAGTTGAACTTCTGGATCTTGTCTGAATTTAATAAGAAAGATTCAACAATCTTTGACTTTTGTATACTGTTCTGATCTTTTATGAGTTTTCGCAGTTGAAGTGCAAGTATAAAGAGAACCTCTATGCTTGAATCCCCCTAAAACATTCATCACCCCTCCAGCTTACACTACTCTTCAACAGATTTATAAAATATTGATCACACATCTTACCCATTGGGGTTTATCTTCAAGTCATTGTTTCATTGTCTGCTGTATTTTTTTCAGAGTCTGAACATGTCAGCTAAAATAAGATTGCTGAAGATATCAGGTAACTTGTGAGACAACTTGTATTAATAGATATCGAACTTGGTGCTATAACCCTGCTGTTTGTGCATTAATCATATAGATTTTGCTAAAAATTCTAACTTAACCATTCTTTTCAACATCTTCAGACAGAAAATAAGCAGAGATAAAACATGCAAAGCATACCATGTACCTTTGAACATTAAGAAATGACCGTTCATGAGTTTAATAACTTGGATATTATTCAGTGTTTTTGCTGTAAGATTGTAAGATAGAGTTAACATCAGCAAGTCACAGTTTCTAGTAAAGATAAAAAGGAATGTGGAACAGAAGAAGACAGATATGTTACAAGGAAGTACTGAACAGACAAAAAAACCCCCAGAAAGGTCTAACTAATATACTCTTCCCCACTCAAGGCAAACACGCAAAGATAGAGGCAAAAATAAATAAAGTTCCTCTTTATGACTGTGTAGAAATGATAGGTACAGTCAAAGAAAAAATGCTTCCAGTAAGACCTGAAATGGAGGTTTTCATGATACCCATGGGTCGCAAAATAGATAAAAAATATGTGGTTCATCTTCCATTAGACTGACCACTTCAACTAGTACTTTGTGCAAACCATTAATGCATCTTCAAAGGCATATTTTGAGGATGATTTTTATTTAATTTTTTTTTGGGGGGGGGTGTTTGTAGGGTAGTTCGGTTTATTTCATAGTGTTCTTTGTATTTGTGTTTTTTTTTTTTTAATTCTTTTTAGTGTATTGTGTATTTGATAGTTATCTAATGTCGCTTTTTTGTTTTCAGGTTCTTTTTTTTCCTTCTGTAATAATAAGGCTAATGAGGGGCCTTTTTTTTGCCACAAGAACAGGTTCAGGATAGTTGAAAGGAGCTTCTACAATTGTCATATGTCATTTAAATCACATTCAATGCCCTCTTAAAACACAACAAAAACCACTCTATTTTTCTTTACCCTCCGACTTCAACACATTTCACCAAAATGTCTACATTTTAATTAAATCTCAAAATATATGGCAACATTTCATGAAAATGAACATTCCAAATTGCACTCATCACTACACAGCATTAATAATAATAATTGATAGCAGTTTTATAGCAGGTATTGGGAATAGCAATTTCAGTTTGTTTGACATTGCTAACCAATTAATTTAGGACTAATGAAACGCCTTAGTTGTCAGGAAGTTTGTTTGGCCGGGAGGAGAATCAGGAAGACAATAGCGATTATTAATTAACTATTGTCACACAACTGGGTGGGCTCAGGGCGCAGTGCTCTGCCCCCCGAGCCCACCCTTTTTTTAAGCCAATTATCCAGGCCGCCACTGTCACTACTAATGATTTAAAGCAACATAGGGTGCCTACACACTGGCACCCTATGACCACAGGCAGTCTCCCACCAAAATAAAGGATAGGTAACGTGGGCTGATGTACTCTGTAAACTATACTGTATATATCTTAGCACCAGTTAAGCCCAGCCTCATTAAATGATTTGACCTTCTTATCAATGTAGTCATCTGAATAACATGTAACATAGGGTGTTTAGTAAACACTGGCACCCTATGACCACAGTTACTCCCCTGCCCAAAAAAATTATAGGTAATGTGGCCTGGTGTACTCTGTAAATTACATATATTTCTTAGCACTATCTCAACCCAGCCTACATGAACTTGCTTAACCTTTTTATCAATTTAGTCATCTGAAAAACAAGAAATGTAGCACTTGCGTTTTGAGTAAGTCAGAAATCAGATTAGTTGTGACACTTATTTATTTCATTATAACACTAGAAGCACAAGGAAATCTAGGGGTAGTAAACCACAGTTAAAAAAAAAATCCCCTGCATGACAATGTCATGATGTGCTAGTATACATTGCTATCTAAGGACTGTGTGCTATAAAGGAAAACACTCTAATCCTCTTCTGTGCTGAGCCATCTTCTGTAATCTGGGCTAAGATTCATGGCTCTGCTTAATTCTTGAGGTGCATCTCAACTCTCCCCATCCTGAAGCTAAGGCAAGTACCATGCATCACAAGCGGCAGGAGTGAAGCAAGAAAAATGTACACAAACAAAAGTGTGAGAAAAAAAAATGAAATAAGTAACTAGATCGGGGTTTCATTTAGGCCAGTTTCAGTGTTAGGATTAGGTTCAATGTCAGGGTCAAAGGTCAAGTTTAGAGTCAAAGGTCAGAGTCAGTGTATTTTAGGTAGGAATTTGAAAAAGCATTTTTAAAATTAGTATCAGTTAGTTTCAGTGTCAGTGTGCCTTAGGTAGGATATTTAAAAAGAGCAAAATATATGCTATTGTTTTTGGACCCTACTTCAGGTACAAGCAACAAATAACATACACATACTGTATGTGGTATCACAGCGATCCTCAGGAGGAGAATTTGCTATGTGTTGTTCCTTTGTGGTAGATTATGGTAATAGCAAGAAACATAGTTATTTTTTTTACTATTTTGGGCCAGTTTTTCTATGATAAAAAAGTAAATGTCCATTAACATTTACCACCAAATAAAAAGCCCAATTTCTCCTACAAAAAATAAGGTATAATCTACCTGGATACACTAAGTAGTTGCAATGATGTGTACAGTTTTACTAACATATGTCAAAGTTACAAAAGTGTGTTCAGGCGTTAGGATTTGTTTTACCCTCCATCATGAAGGGGTTACCATCAGATTCTCTATATCTTCATAAGAACAATAAAATGGGGAACCACATTGTTGTGGGCAATAACAATAGTAATATCACTTCATAATAGTGGCAAAACAGAAAGAAAGGCAGACAGACTCAGAGGCTCATAATGCTAAGCAGGTTGGTAGAAGCCATTGGGGAATCCTTGGTTGTCCTTAGAACTAATGTTTCCACTGGAAAAAATGTTTGATTTTCTTTCACTTTCAGTCCCAATGATAGGAGTAATCATGACACATAGAGAGAGTGACTCTCCCTAATGGGGCACAAACTGTAATAAAAACTGACAGGTTCTAACCCCCCCTCCACTCCATTCAAAACGAAAAAGATTTTTTTTTACCTTCAGACATTTAACCAGCTAGAACTCAAGCCAGTGTAAGGTTTTATTCGCATCTCAATACTTACATCACTGGCCAGGCCGACCTTGATTTAGGAATGATGTGTAAAAATGAGCTTGGGCATACTCTGAACTTATATCTAACCATACTCCAAACTTGAACAGTTTTTTTTACTTCAGCTCATTAAACAAAGATGCGGGCTGCGGGTGGGAATGACCCAGCCAGCAGCTCATTGGAGTAAAAAAAGAGAGTGAGTTCTGAATTCAGCTAGAGATGGGTTCAGAGCATGCCCAAGCTCATCTCTAATGATGAACACCTATGGCTTATGTCAGAGTTAGGGGTTAGGATTAAGGTTTGGGGTTGATATTAGGGTTAGGGGTTAGGATTAGATATTAGGGGTTGGGGTTATTTTATTGTATTTATTTAATTTTTTTATTTATTATGTATGACTATTATTATGTATTTATGCATTTCATGTATTATTATTTTTTTTGTAATTCATTGTTGTTATCATTTATTTTTATTTCATTATTTATTTTATTTATTTATTTCAGGTACTTATATAGCGCCCTCAATTTACGCAGCGCTTTACATATACATTGTACATTCACATCAGTTCCTGCCCTCAAGGTGCTTGCAATCTTGCACTTGAGCAGGAAAACTATCAAAAATGCGTGGTTAAACACGCTAAAAGATACTCTATCGGAGGCCCACAACTCCCCCAAAATCGCGCAATGGCCCTACTTTCAGATCCGTCACTATCTTACTAGCACAGCAAACAAATCAGCCGTGTCGAGACCACCGCTTCCACACCACAAGATATGGTCACACAGTCTTGGAACATCAACACAAGGACCCAACTGTGTAACTCCCACGGGAAGTCCCGACAACTTGTCCGGTAAGAGGTAACTAGACCACACTCCAGACCGGACGAGCGCCTCCAGGTCCGGAACTAATCACCCAAATCCCTAAACCTCAGTCCTCACCTCTCTTCCCGTATTTAACAACGATAGTTCACAAAGACTCCTCCCGGTTCTGTCTCAAAGAGCTTCGAGCAGCCACCAGAGCTGTGCCGACTAAACAAACGACACGATCATTCTATCACTGCCTAGACTTTCATCCCGGTAACGC
>BLSH010193110.1:2681721-2695852 GCA_018402905.1 Glandirana rugosa | reverse complement strand
GTACTGTGTTTATTGCCCCAAAGATACCCCCACACCCACTAAGTTAATCTCTGACTTTCCCTTGACCCATCTTCCCCGACTTCAACAAGTACACCTCCTTATGCTATGCTTCCACATCCTTACAACAATGTGAGTACACTGGCAACCGGTATATACCCACTATCTTTTCACTTAAATAAGCAATGTGTCCTCAACTGAACCGCAATGGTTTCGTTCTTATGCTTTATTGTCACCATGTACTTGTTTTTCACTGTGCTCTGACTATTTATTCTTCTAAAGTCTTGGCAATGAACATGTATTGTATTGTTGAATATTCAATAAAGCTGTTTGTGGAACTAAACACGCTAAAACGCTCAAAAACATGCTATTCCATGCATTTCTATGGAACAAAAAAATATTTAAAAATGCACCAATCTGCTTGATTCGAGCTAAAAAAGAAGCTCCAGGACTTGTTTAAGCTTCGTGTATTTGGCTTCAGGCAACCTTTTAGTGGAGATGTAATCCATCTCCATAGAGAATAATTAATTTTTTTCTGCTCCAGCATTTTGGAGCTTCGAGTGTCAAGCTACAAAACACTAAGGTGTTAATGGAGCCCTAATAATTGAAGTGGCAATATTTTTTCTCTTTCGTTCATTGACGGACACAGCAGCTCATAGACCATTGGGTTATGCTGCCCTCTTCAGGAGTGGACTAGGCAGAACTTGCAGTTTAACAACAAAAACAGACACTGCCCCTCCCAGGGGGCAGTCCTCACTGGCAGTAACCCTCCACCCTGCAACAGCTAGCTCAGTTTTATCTGCCTAGTTCAAGGAGTAAGGACCTGGCTCCCTGCTGGGACCTGTGGTACCTCTGCTTTGGTTCCACTTCTGCTGTTTTTTCGGATGAAGACTGCAATCAAGTGCTGGGCTGGGTGACAGGCTGGATAATATAGATCCAGGTAGTCTCCCCAGCCCGGCCATCGAGCACGCGCAGACCTTAGCTCCGCACTGGGTCAGCTGCGACAGGCCCCTAACCGGACGGGGCGGCCCGCGGGTTAAACGTCCCGCCTGAGCACATATGACCGGGCGATTGGGTCCGTGTCACAGTGCTACTATGGCCGAAAGCTCCCCCCCCAGAATGGACGGGGAGGCAGATCTGTCTCCGGTGGGACACCCCCTACCGCCCGACTGGATGGGTAAGTACGCCCCCCACTCCTGCTGGGGTATGGGGGGAGCAGGCGGGTTCTCCCCTGGGATGTTAGGCTGGTGGTCTGGTTTTCCCTCCTCCCCCTTCTCTTCACCCCCACCCCTCTTCCTGTGCTGTGCTGCCACTGGTCCCCCCTGGGGTCCCCTTGTGGTGTCCGGGGTTTTAACTGCAAACCTCCTGCCTCGTGCTGCTTCAGTCGCCATGTGGATGGCCGGACCGGGCGGCCGGACTGGGCGGTAACCGTGTCCGGCAGCCATTATGGGGTAGTCGCGGCTGCTATTTTGTTGTGGTCGGCTAGAGGTTTGGCCTCTAGTGTGTCCGGTGGCCATTTTCTTGTGGCCTGTGCACATGATCTGACTCCTGTGTGAGGGGGGTGGTCCCTGAGCTCAGGCTGGCACAGTTTCTCCCCTCAGCAAGGCACAGAGACACAGCAGCACATGTGTAGCAGGCAAGGCAGCAGCAGCAGTGGGCAGCAGCAGGCACGGTCTCCTCTCCTTGGGACAGTTGAGCAGGCAGGCAGTGAGTTCCACTGGGGTTACCCTCCTGCAGGAAGCCTGCGCAGCGTTTTGGGGTGGGGATGGTGCATAGTCTACCTGGTACCTAGGCCTCAGTTAAGTGGCGTGTTACCAGGGTGGGTGACATAATGGCAGCCGATGTGGGGTGCATCCCCACCAGACCTCTCCATGGTTGCGGCCAGAGCCTCAGGGACTGTGGTCCCCCTTGATGCTCTGTTGGCGGTCCTGGAGTCCTTTGTCTCCCGCGTAGAGACAGCCTGTGGGCGTAAGGTGGTTAAAAAGCTGCCCCTACCCCCCTCCTCTGGTGAAAACTCAGACCCTGAAGGGGGCTCCACCATGACGAGGACCCCCCTTGAGCTGTCGGATGGCGAGGCCCCGGATTCCTCTGATAGCGAGGAGGAATCTTCGGCGGCCACTGCTGCGCATGAGAAGGCACTAGTAGGCGCCCTGATTACAGCGGTGAACGATACTCTGAAGCTGGAAGAGGCAGCTGGAGCTTCGCAGGAGGTGACCATTCCCTTTGGGTCACATAAACCGGCCCGTGTGGCTAAGGTTTTCTTATTTGTCTTACTTTGATAAGTTTGTCTACAGGGAGTGGGAATGGCCTCAGAGTTCCTTCCCCATACCAAAACGGTTCTCTGTGGGCTATCCTTTTAAGGGCAGCCTGGTAAAGAAATGGGCATCACCCCCCATGGTGGAACCCCCAGTGTCTCGCCTGGAAAACCATGATTCCGGTGGAAGGCACACCGTCTTTTAAGGACCCGGCTGATAGGAAAGCCAGATCTATGTTTTTTCTTGGGGGTCAGCTATACGGCCTGTGTTGGCCTCTGCTCTGGCGTCGCAAACGCTCACAGAATGGGCAAAGCTATTGCACCGCGAATTGAGCAATGCAAAGGTTCCTCCTGAATGTGTGGCGCTCGCTGGCCAGCTCGTCCAAGGGGATAAATATCTGTGTGACACAGCCCTGGATATGGCCCCCTGTTACCAAAATTGTCCGCCTTCTCTGTGGTTGTCAGGCGGTTGCTCTTGCTAAAGTGTTGGTTGGTGGACCAGACATGTAAGAAGGCCCTGGCAGACTTGCCTTTTCAGGGTGGGCGGCTCTTTGGAGCCACCCTGGATGAGATCATAAAGGATCTCACCGGTGGGAAGAGCACCTTTCTTCTGGAGACTAGGAGGAGTAAGGAGCCCCGTCGTAGGCCGGGTCCCTCCTTTTCGGCCCAGAAGAGGCTTTTTCATACGTCCCGCTCGTCGGGCAAGGGCTCCCAGCCCGCCAACCTCCCGCGGGTGGACAGAAGCATCCCTGGGAGCGCAAGCGTGACAAGCCAGAGGGCAAGTCCTCCTCAGCATGAAGGGTTGCCCCCGCCCGACCTTCTCGTGGGGTTTGCGGACCAGTGGACTTCCGCATTTCGGACCCCTGGGTGTACGAGGTGATTTTGTCTGGGTACAAAATAGAATTTCCTTCCCGTCCTCCGGACAGGTTCTTTGCCTCAAATATGCGGGCAGGCTGCAGGCCTTGCTGGGGGCGGTGCAGGACCTGCTTTGTCAAGGGGTTATGATCCCTGTCCCAACTTCGGAACGTTTCCGAGAGTTTTGCTCCAACCTGTTCATGGTTCCAAAGAAGGATGGGGTACGGCCAATCTTGGACCTAAAGGCCCTCAACTGCTTCATACATGTACGAAAGTTCAGGATGGAGTCTGTCCGCTGTGTGGTGGTGGCACTTCACCAGGGTGATTTCCTGGCTTCCCTCGACATCAAAGATGCGTACCTGCATATTCCCATATGCGCTCAGCACCAGCACTTCTTGTGCTTTGCGGTCAGGGAGCATCACTATCAGTTTGTGGCTCTCCAGTTTGGCCTGGCCTCTGCGCTTCGGGTCTTCATCAAGCTATTGGCCCCGGTTCTGGCCCTGTTGAGAAAGAGGGGCATCGCGGTAGTGGCGTACCTGGTCGACCTCCTCTTGCGGGTGGAGTCGGCTCCAGCCCTGAGGGACAATGTGACCATCACCATGCGCACTCTGCAGGAGTGTGGCTGGGTGATAAATCTCCCAAAATCGGTGCTGACTCTGTCTCACCGATTGGAGTTTCTGGGCCTGATCCTAGATGCAGCCCAGGCGAAGGTTTTCCTTCCACCGACCAAGCTACAGATGCTTCAGTTGGCGGTTCGGTCCCTGCTGTTCCAGAAATGGTCCTCCCTACGCTTTTACATGCGGGTCCTGGGGCTCATGGTATCCATCTTCGAGACGGTTCCGTACGCCCAGTGTCACACCGGTGCTCTGCACGGGAGATTCTTCTGAAGTGGGACAAGTCCCCATCGTCCCTGGACCACCAGATCAGGACTTCACTGCTCTGGTGGCTGCAGGCTCCGGCCCTGCGGTTGGGAAAGTCATTCCTCCCCCTTCATTGGACGGTGGTTATCACGGATGCCAGCCTGACCAGCTGGGGGGGAGTCCTAGGGTTGTTGTCGGCCCAGGGCCGATGGTCCCCGGAGGAGTCTCGTCTCCCGATCAATGTCCTGGAACTTCGGGCCATCAAGTGCTGCCTCTCCCACTGGACGAGGAGGCTGCACGGGTGCCCCATCCGGGTACAGTCGGACAATGCCACAGCAGTGGCATATGTGAATCACCAGGGCGGGACAAGAAGCTCGGCTGCGGCCTCAGAGGTGGCTCACATTCTGCGGTGGGCAGAATTCCACGTGCCGGCAATCTCCGCCGTTTAAATTCCAGGCGTAGAGAACCGGCAGGCGGACTACCTCAGTCATCAGGGGTTGGCCCAAGGAGAGTGGTCCTTGCACCTGGACGTGTTCCATCAGATTTGTCTGAGGTGGGGTACACCAGACGTGGACCTGTTAGCGTCTCGTCTCAATTGGAAGGTGCAGACCTTCGTGAGCAGGACAAGGGATCCCTTGGCGGACACGGCGGATGCTCTAGTGGCTCCGTGGGCTCAGTATCGGCTCATCTGTGCCTTTCCCCCTCTCAAATTGCTTCCATGCCTCCTGTGCAAAATAGAAGCAGAGGGCATACCGACCATTCTCGTAGCTCCAGACTGGCCAAGGCGCCCTTGGTACGCCGACGTGGTATGAATGGTGGTGGACGTCCTCTGGCGACTCCCACTTCGCGAGGACCTACTGTCCCAGGGGCCCATTTTGCATCCTGCTTTACCCCCTCTGGCTTTAATGGCCTGGCTATTGAATCCCAGGTGTTGAGGGATCGAGGTGTCTCGGACTCAGTGATCCCCACCATGCTCAAGGCACGTAAGGCCACTTCCTGGAAGATATACCACAGCACCTGTAGGGCTTACATCGCCTGGTGCGAGAATGGGGGGGTGGAATCCCCAATCTTTTTTGGTATCTCGGGTTCTGGCTTTTCTGCAGAGGGGTCTCGACCAGAAGCTGGCGTTGAGTACGATCAAGGGTCAGATTTCTGCCCTGGCGATCTTTTTTCAGCATCCATTGGCGACGCACTCTTTGATCCGTACCTTCGTGCAGGGGGTTCGACATGTCGCCCCCCTCAATTTTAGTCACCTCTGGTGCCATGGGACCTTAATCTGGTCCTCTCGGTGCTTCAGAAGCCGCCGTTTGAGAATATCAGGGAGATCTCGCTACAGTTGCTTTCGCAAAAAGTGGCTTTCCTGGTAGCTATCACATCGCTCGGCGGGTGTCCGAGTTGGCGGCTCTGTCCTGTAGGTCTCCATATCTGGTCCTACACAAGGATAAGGAGGTTTTGCGACCGTCACCTTCCTTCCTGCCGAAGGTGGTGTCGTCTTTCCATATCAATGAAGACATTGTTCTTCCTTCGCACTGCCCGCACCCGTCTCATCCTAAGGAGGTTGCTCTGCACTCGCTGGATGTTGTTTGGGCCCTGCGGGTGTATCTGGCGACCACGGCCTCCTTTCGGAGGTCGAATGCACTGTTTGTAGTAGTGGATGGTCCACGCAAAGGCCTGGCGGCTTCGTCTGCCACTATTTCCCGTTGGATTAGAAAAACGGTGACCCGAGCCTATGCTGTTAGGGGTCTAGAGCCTCCCTTTCCGGTCACGGCTCACTCTACCAGAGCGGTTAGCACTTCCTGGGCTTTCTGACATGGTCTTCCGTGCACACCTTTTCAAAGTTTTACAAGGTTGATGTTTTAGCATCTTCAGATGCTGCATTTGGCCGCAAGGTTTTGCAAGCGGCCGTGTAAGATGCATTTTCTGGTTCCTCACATAGGGTTCTGTTGGGTGAAGTTTGGTTGTTTCGTTACCCACCCCTCGTTTTGACACTGCTTTGGGATGTCCCAATGGTCTATGAGCTGCTCTGTCCGTCAATGAATGAAAGAGAAAATGGGATTTTTTTACTTACCGTAAAATCCCTTTCTCTAAATTCGGACACAGCACCCACCCCTCCTGTTCAAGTTTGTACTGCTTGTTAAGAACTGAGCTAGCTGTTGCAGGGTGGAGGGTTACTGCCAGTTAGGACTGTCCCCTGGGAAGGGCTGTGTTTGTTTTTGTTGTTAAACTGCATGTTCTGTCTAGTCCACTCCTGAAGAGGGCAACATAACCCAATGGTCTATGAGCTGCTGTGTCCATCAATGAACTCAGAGAAAGGGATTTTACGGTAATTAAAAAATCCCATTTTTTCTGCTAATAACAGAAGTTACACTACATGCTCTTGCTGTTGTTTTTATAATTGCTCCCTGGCTATGCTGCCTGACTCCAGATATATGGTTGCTCCCTGTTCCTGCTGGAATCTAAGGAGTCCTGCTGGAGTCCCCACTATTTGTGTGCTCCTGTTTAAGGGCCGGTTCACACTGGAATGCACGCATACCCGCACTGGCCCTTGCGTTCCAACTTTCACAGCCCATTCCCATACAGCTCTCACAAAGTGTTCCCGTACAGTTCCTTACGTTCACAGACACCACCCCATCCCCGCCAATGGTGGCAGTAAATGCTGTGGTTCCCAGACTCTCCTGTACCATCAGGGAAACAAACCTCTGTTCCCCAATCCTTCCTGCAACTAATCACCCCAGAAGCAACGTATATTACGTCAATTCCTGGGTCATATCTGTCATTCCATGGCTAGTGTAGCTGAGAATGCAGCTAAATAAACATGATCTGTGTTTGATTAGCTGCACTGGATGGCAGGAGAGACATTGAGGGTCTAATAGACCCCCATGTCTACATAAAGAGAACCCGTCACATGCCCATGGTATCGCAATTGCAGGCTTGTCAGCCCCTTGTGATGGCGATAAAGTAAAATAAAGTGTAAAAAAAATGGAGTTTGATACAAAAAAAAAATGAAAGCACCCCCTCTTTCTTGCACACACCACATATAAAAAGCACAGTGTAGGACGAGCTCGCGTTTTAAAGACCAATTGTACCACACATGTGAGGTATTGTTGCGATCGTCAAAGTGAGAGCAATAATTCACAAATAACTCTAAACTGATGATCTGTAAAGGCTTTTAAAGCGTCACCTATGGAGATTTTTGTGTACCATAGTTTTTTTTCTATATCAAGAGCACACGCAATTTTAAGACTCAACATGTTTAGTATCTATTTACTTGACACAACCCCATCTTTTATCTCACTGAAAAATGATGTATAATATTGTTTCATTTTCTCTAGAATTCCTTTAAGTGTATTTTTTCCTGAAAATCTGTATTCTATGCAAATTCAGATTTAGAATACTTTAATCCCAAAGGGATTTTTTTTTCTTTTTTTTGAAAATGTAATCCTCTCAATTTGCATTCTTTTATTTTAAAGTGATTGTAAAGGTTAGTTTTTTTTAAAAAAAATAACAAACATGCTATGCTTACCTGCTCTGTGAAAGAATTTTGCACAGAACAGCCCCGATCCTCCTCTTCTGGGGTGCCCCGGCAGCGCTCCTTCTCTTCGTCTAGTGCCCCCACGGAGGGCTGCTTTCCCTGGGGGCACCCGTGAAGACGTGCTCATGAATCTCTCTGTTGCGTCCATTGAGACAGAAAGCAGGACTCAGCCCCACCATCCGCGTCCAGTGTCACTGGATTTTCAGTGTTAGGATTAGGTTCCATGTCAGGGTCAAAGGTCAAGTTTAGAGTCAAAGGTCAGAGTCAGTGTATTTTAGGTAGGATTTAAAAAAAGCATTTTTAAAATTAGTATCAGTTAGTTTCATTTTCAGTGTGCCTTAGGTAGGTTTTAAAAAAAAAAAGAATATAAGAAAAAAATATGCGCTGTTGTTTTTGGACCCTACTTCAGGTACAAGCAACAGATAACATACACATACTGTATGTGGTATCACAGCGATCCTCAGGAGCAGGAGAATTTGCTTTGTGTTGTTCCTTGGTGGTTCCTATGGTAATAGCAAGAAATACACAGTTATGTTTTTTGTATTTTGAGCCAGTTTTTCTTTGACAATAATAAAAAAGTAAGTGTCCATTAACATTTACCACCAAATAAAAAGCCCAATTTCTCCTGCAAAAAATGTATCAAATGTGGACCCATGACAGCAGCTGGAGGTGCTGGGCTTGTATTTGTCGCTGGAACAATCAGGTTTAGGTAAGAAAAAGGGGTGGGGGTTTGGGGGGCAGCTACAGCACAGAAGGTTTTTCATCTTAATGCATAGAATGTATTAAGGTAAAAAAACCATGAGACTTTACAACCCATTTAAAGTGGTTGTCAACTCTTGACAACCACTTTAAACTACTACTATAATAAGGCTTACCTGTAGGTCCCGGGAATATCTACTAAACTTGCATAGTTTAGGAGATATTCCCTGTATCTGCATGAGCCGACGCCATTGGCACATGCGCACTAAAGAATTGGCACCCAGGATAGCCCAGGGTGCCGTTTCTTCAGTAAATATGCCGTAACTGGTGGCTCCCGTGCGCATGCACTGGAGTGACATCATTGCGGCTTCGCCATTCGCAGTGCTGGAGCCTGTGCTGTGATTGGCCGGAGCCGTGGGTCCTGAAGCAGTATGACGCCGGTCACATCGGTGTGCCGAGACCGCAGCAACAGCTTTGTTCCAAGGTAAGTATTTCATAATGAGCTAGTAATGGGGGGGGGGGTTGGGGGGGGGAGAGGAGACTTGACAACCACTTTAGGAATGATTACAATGCAAGTAAAGCATATAAAGAGCACTTGCAACTAATAACAAAAATATATGCGCAGTAAAAAAAAAAAAAAAAAAAATGCCCCATTTTATGGATAAGAAGATAAAAGAAAGTAATGTTATAATAAACAGAACAGGAAATTAGATTACACAAGAAATGATGAGGTAATACAATGTATTACCAATGAAAAGAAAATGTATGTAAGATAGTGATGATGTTTATTGATAAAATTTGATATAATTCCAAAAAAAATAGAGGGGGAGGGGTTAGGAAAGAGAGAGGTAGGGATAAAAAGAGGGGAGGGGAGGGAAATGATTATTTAATCCCAAAGGGAAATTATTAGACGAAATGAGAAACTACAAATTATTGTGCAATATAAAAAATTGCAACAACCACCATTTTATTCTCCAGGGTCTCCCCTTTCAGAAAATGAGATCATCTTTGAGGTTTTTTAGTAGAAAAATGCAGATTTTAACATGTAAGTAAATAATGTCAGAACTGCAAACAACAAGGGGTTAAGTAATTCTCAGCAACCCAAGCAGCAATAAAAACAGAACACGGTGTGCAGTGTAAATCTGCTGCCCCCCCATGCACAACTTACTACTGAAAAACTTTATGTAGAGTGACACTTTAACACACAGCCCTGTAAACAGCGGAAAACCACGCCCACCTATCAGTTACTCCCCCGCCCTCTTGTCACCCAGCGAGGCCCTCCAGTCTAGAACACTCTGCTGGGCCCCGCCCTCCGGTAAAGTCTATCATGCGTCATAAGCGCTAAGCCCCGCCCGCCCTGTCAGACTGCACGATACTGACGTAAGGGAGTCCTCGCGGAGTGATACAGAGTGATCCGTCTCCGCTGTCACTGCCTGGGAGCCGCCCTCTCAGCCTGCCCTGACCTCACTTATTAGTAAACCCCGCCTCTCCGGCACCAGGCCCCACCCACATAGCCAGGAAGCGAGCCCTGATCGGTGACTGGCTGGATGTAGGTCTCGCGAGACCAAGGCGCAATGCCTGTGATATCGGCTGCTGGTGTTCGCCGAGCTTAGCGCGGACAATGAGCGAGGGAGCGCGGAGAGCGGAGTCCGGCACTCAGGTGAATGGTGACTCCGGTGTGCAGGGGGGAGCGGCGCCCTCTTGTGGTAATGTGCCGCCCTCAGCGCTCCTCCCCTGAGTGCGTTATTATGGAGGAGTAAGTGTCTATGCTCCGCCCCTGGGCTGAAGGGGGCGGGCACACAGCTATGGAGGCGTACAGCCAGACTTCAGGGCGCACTGCACTGCTGACAGGGGAGTCATGGTTCAGTAGGGAGCTGCCATACTGAAAGTGGTCACGTGATATGTCTGTGGCTGTATTATATATGGAGATCAGCCACTAGATGGCGCTGCCAGTGCATTTCCCCCTCAGGAGATGAGGAATACTCCCAGGGGTGGTGCATTCCTGCAGAGTTCTCAGTGCCACTGTTATACCAAGGTCTGTCCCCCCCCCCTCTGTCTGCAATGGTTCCTTCCACTGACCCCTAGCTCACTGTTGTGTCCTGTACTGATGTAGGGGTTAGTGGAAGGAACTACAGCATTGGCGGGGGACGATATCCAACTAGGGTTGCCACATCTGTGGCTGATTAAGGTGGTAACTCACTTGGTGCCTTGTCTGCATTAAATTTGCATCAGAACCTGTGTAATTCATATGTGTCCTGGATTAAAGGGATGATGTGACAACCCTATATCCAACACACCCAAACATGTGGGAGATCTCCTGCACTTGGAGCTCTGCAAGACAACAAGGATTCAACACGCCCCCATTTAGTCCCATGCACAGCAACAGAATATCATACATAAATAACGCTATTGAAGCGATAATCTGATTGGTACTACAGAGCTTTCATCTGAACATTTCCAAAGGGACAAACACAACATTTGTTTGTCATACGATACCAGATCATACCATTTTCCTTTATTCAGCACAGATTTCATCCGAAAATACAATAAATACACTTCTGAGTTTTTATTCTGTCCTACTTTAGAAACCAATTCGTTTTCAATATGAGACTAGCATGCAAAAAAAAAAAAAAATGGATGATCATTTGTCCGATAATCTTATTGTGTGTACTAGGCTTAAAGAGGATCTCTGGTCATTTCATTTAAAGTCAGCAGCTACAAAATGTGTAGCTGCTGACTTTTAACCACTTGTCGACCACCCGCCGCAGACGTACTGCAGCAAGGTGGCTCGGCGGCGCAAATCGGCGTACCGGTACGGGCTATTCGTGCACTGGCTGTCGTGGGCACACGCATGCTCCGATTGCCCAGCGGGGAAGCCAGCTAGCGGGTGGGGCGGACTCGATGTCCGCTGGCCACCAGCAATCGTTCCCCACAGAGACAGAACAGGGATCTGCCGAAGTAAACACTCTCACCTGTCCCACGATCCAGCAATGTGGCCGCCTGAACAATCTATTCTCTCCCCCTGCTGTGCTGGAGCTGACATTACAACTGCAGGCATCCGGCTGTGACAGCTTGCAGCTTTACAGCTGGGTGCGCACTGCGCCTCATGAATGGCTGGGCAATCTTCTGTGATGTCTCCCAGAAGATTTCAGGGAGGGAGGGGGAGAGGAGAACTTCCACACAGGGCTGGTGCAAGGATTTTTGACACCCTAGGCCAGGGGTAGGCAAACTGTGGCCCTCCAGCTGTTGTGAAACTACATTTCCCATGAGCCATTGCAAGGCTGGCGTTTACAATTACTCCCAAAGGCATGATGGGACTTGTAGTTCTGCCACAGCTGGAGAGCCGCAGGTTGCCTACCCCTGCCCTAGGCGAAACCTCATTTTGCCGCCCCCTTGACTCCACCCCCTTTTCCCCGCCCAGCCTGATCAACGTCAATGAATTGCAGCCTGATCAGCGCCAATCAAATGCAGCCTCACCAGCGCCCATCAAATACTGCTTCACCAGCGCCAATCAATACAGCTTCACCTGTGCCCATCAAATACAGCCTTACGGGGGTGGGGGCGGAGGGGGGGTATTTGGCAGATCAGTCACTATTTCTATATACATTTACAAATTTCAAATCCTATAAGGATGCACTCCTGCAATTCACTTACAAACTGCAGCTGCATCCTAAGGCCTGTTTCACATGGGAGGCTTCACCTTGTATAAAAACATTGTGAACGGCATGATTTCACAAAACATTTGCAACTTTCAGCAAGCTGTATTGAAGCTTTTACAGTACTATTAAACTGCAGTTTGTAAGTGTTGAGCACAGATCCCAATGGGAGTACTGATTGCCACGTTAAATGAACTGCTAGGCTTCATTATTTCTTAAAGCTTGTTGAAAGCCTGCTAGAAGCTTGCTTAAAGTGGCAATCAACTCTCCCATTAGGACGTGTGTTCAGCATTTACAAACTGGAGTTGTATAGTACTTTAAATGCTTCAACAAAGTTTGCTGAAAGCTCTACAGATACTTTATCAAATTAGAGCTAAAGCCCTCAGGAATGTGTGGCTAAGAATTTGCCAGTTGCATCATAGTTTGATGGCACAGTTTTAAGCCCCCTTCTATTGAATCCACGTATCAAAAAGATAAGTAGAATCAGAGAGACGGCCAAATCACTTTGTCGAATTGGGCACCACTCCCTCCTTCCTCCTAAGACTCTTTATTGCTCTTGCGTCTTTAATGTGATGGACAGTCTCACTAACCAATAGGAAGGCTCAGGGCTTGGAAGGGGTGGGGCCAAACTTTTAGGACCCATTTACACCATTGTGCTTAAATGTTACAAATGTTAGTGCACTGTTCTTCATTTTAAATGGCACCCCAACAACCTCTGCATAGCACACTTCAACATACAGCAATGCACTTTCATGCATTGTGGTGGGCTACAGTACAAAACAAAATGCAGCAGGTTTTTCGATTTTTTGTGGCGCATTAGGCAACCTGTGCATTCAATACATTTCAACAGACTATACCAGTGTGAATGAGCCCTTGGTGGAACACCCAAGAATGACTCATCCCTTCAGCTGCCTCTATCTGCTGATCATTTGGAAGTTCCATTTTTACTAAAGATAACTTCAGATTAGGGATGCACCGAAATTTTGGCCGCCGAAAATTATCGGCTGAAAGAAAAAACGTCCGATACCGAAAGGGGGCGCGGTCCATTGCGGGGTATCCGCGCGTGTTGGTGTAGCTGTATGCAAGAGAGTAAATAGCCCGCGCTGTGGAAGGTTTCGCATTGAGCAGACAGCGAGGCTTGTAAGAGCTGCTCAGTGCATGAAACTGTCGTGTACTGTAACTACTTGCAGAGACTAGCTGTCAAAACTCTGCGGTGATGTTGGGGGTGGGCGGGACCAAACAGCTATCAAACACCAGCCAATGGGATAGGGGCTGAGCAGGCCACCTTGTGTATGTAGCTCTGCCCCCTTTCTTAAGCAGCCCAATCATTGGCTGCTGTTTCATTCCACCCACCGCCGAGTTTTGACAGCTAGTCTCTGCAAGCAGTTACATTAACCACTTGACCACTGGGCACTTAAACCCCCTTAACAACCAGACCAATTTTCAGCTTTCAGCGCTCTCACACTTTGAATGACAATTACTCAGTCATGCAACATTGTACCCATATGAAATTTGCGACCTTTTTTCACACAAATAGAGCTTTCTTTTGGTGGTATTTAATCATTGCTGGGTTTTTTATTTTTTGCACTATAATTAAAAAAAGACAGAAAATTTTGTAAAAAAAATGAATTTTTCTTCGTTTCTGTGATAAAATTTTGCAAATCAGTAATTTTTCTTCATAAATTTTGGCCAAAATTTATACTGCTACCTATCTTTGGTAAAAAAAAAACAAATTGGTGTATATTATTTGGTCTTTGTGAAAGTTATAGAGTCTACAAGCTATGGTGCCAATCACTGAATATTGATCACCCTTGATATACTGAAGGCCTATCTCATTTCCTGAGACCCTAACAAGCCAGGAAAGTACAAATATCCCCCAAATGACCCCTTCTTGGAAAGTAGACATTCCAAGGTATTTAGTAAGAGGCATGGTGACGAACAATCCCAGAGTCCTTTACTCTATCCGGAAGTCATATAGTTCCCACTAGTTATAAGTCACTAACCGTGGTATCGAACATCTGAGATATTGAAAGTGTTTCTGGTTTATTATATGTGGTTAAACAAAAAAAAAATGGTTTCTATCCATCGTCATATTTAAAACCGGTTTTAAATACTTCTTTTTAATGACTAAACGTTTTAAAATAGTGTCTTTGCTTCTTTTTAAGTAAAAAAAATGTTTTAAAAGACAGAAAAAAATTAATATCACGTTTTTTATTTTTTGGGTCGTTACTAATTTATGGTGGTTTTCTTTCGAGATAAACACACTTTTTTCCAGCGT
>BLSH010193110.1:2656764-2677650 GCA_018402905.1 Glandirana rugosa | reverse complement strand
TTTCCGCCACCGCCCCCCCCCCCCCCAGACACAGTGAGCGTGCGAGCACGCCTCCGGCGGCATGCGCGCTCACAGCACTAGTTATTGCAGCCAGTGGTTTGCGATAACGAGCCACTCTGTTGCCGTCAGACTGTGGTCGGCAAGTGGTTAAAGTCTCTGGGGAAAAAAACTCCTCATCAAGAATAACCCAATAAGTACGTCTTGGGATCCGTATCAATAGGAGTATGAAAAACCTCATTAATTGTAGTCACCACCTCTCACCAGTATCTAACCAATTTTGGACACTTTCATAATGTGTATTAAATCAGCTGGAGATTGTTGGCAGCATGGGCAGTCCGGGGTATCACACCTGCCCCACTTAAATAATCCTTATGTATAGTACGTAGTTGGTAAGGTTGAAAAAAGACACCAATCAATCCAGTTCAAGTAGAGAGTGTGTGTGTGTTTGTCACTACCATTTTCCATATACATCAGGGATAAGCAACATTATAGAGGTGGAGTTTTATCTGAACAACATGAAAGCAATCAAAGATCACCAGAGTTCTGCACCTTTTTTAGGCTACCTTAAAAAGTGGACAGTCAGTAGCACAGTGGACTTTGTCAGTAGAGACCGTAGTGTTTTTTAACAATTTTTTTTTTTCTGGCAGACCTGTTGGAGGGCTTTGGTAAAGTATCAGGAGTCTAAACAGATCCCTGATGTCTCTTTTTTGAGACAGAGAAAAAAAGATTGAGGACACGTCCTCAATCTCCATCTCTGCAGTCTCAGCTGCACAGAATGAATGAACAGGAAGAGCTCTGCACATTCTCCCTGTTCATCCACAAACCGACGCACAGTAAACACAGTTATTGATACCGATCACTCTCTGTGTTCATTCAGAAAAAGAAGGGACTGGTAAATTACATATTTACTGGCCCCTTCCCCTGCTCTCCAGCCTGAAGATCCCAGGCATAAAAGGAGGAGAGCGGAAGCCGGCAGCACTGCGGGGGGAGGGGAACCAAAGGAGCACAGGTAACAGAAGCAAGGGAAACTGGAACCGACCCCCTCTATTTTCCTCCCCTGGCAGCTGAATGCCGGTGGGAGGGAGAGGAGGAGGAGAAGCCAGCTTTTAGCTGCCAGAGGAGGAAAATACAGGGGATCTGTTTCAGTAAATGCTGCCCCTGCTCCTGTCTAGGTTCCAGGGGTTAGCAAAGAAGGGACGCAATCTGCCCGTCACCTGCCCATAATTGAGGGGTTGCTGACCCCCTGCTGTACATTGTGTTGACTAAGAAATACATCTAGAATTTTTTAAATTTATCCATACTCCCCACTGACACCACCAACTGCGTTAAGGAGTTCCACAGTCTTACTGCTCTAACAGTAAAGAATGCCATAGCAGTTTAAGATTGAACCACTTTTGTCCAACTTCATTGTATCCACCTTAAAGACCTTAGTTGAAATAATTCCCTCCCAATGCAAGATTTTCGATTTAAAGATATGTAGCTCACTATCCTATCCCCTCTTGAGCGTCTCTTCTTCAGGGAGAATAAATGTAGTTGTTAAAAACATTAAAAGTCATTGGAAGCGAAAGGCAAAGCGGGAGCTACCATGTGGGACTGGAGACTGATACTGTGTCTCTTTTGTGCACTGTAATGTGAAAAAGCTGGAAAACCTACGGTGCATGAAAAGGAATATGAGGCCATAGCATAATGTCATATAAGAGTAACCGCAACTAGCAGAATGATTGATGCTGAAGACTATTGTGTTCACTATTTTGACTGAAAAAAATAACAGGCTTGACCTGAAAGTGTTCACATTGGCCATAGCAACCAGTCATCTTCCAGCTGTGATATTTTCCAATACTGAAGCTGCCAGCTTTCTTTTAAGCCTCATTTAGCAGCAAGCATTAGAACATTATTCTTCACAATATTAATTGCATGTCAAAAATGTAATTGCCTATGTATGGGTACTTTCTCATGCATCTTACTAGTAACTTCTTCTCATAAAGCAGCATTTAAAAAATTTTAAATCCCAATTAAACTTCAGTTTTAATCAGCTAAATGTATTCCACTTGTATTAAAACAAAAGGTGTTCAAAGTCTTACAGTTAATTTTCTTGAGAAGAAGAGGCTGTACCCTGACAGCATAATGCAATAAGGAACCATTGCTATCTGTGTGGAAACAGTAGTCTCTCTGTAGAGGTCTATCACACCCCTTCTGAGGCAGGCCTATAGATCTCCAATCACCAAAGCTCCCTGGTGATTTGAGAGCTCTAGCTCTGACTCAGCAGGGGGCATGTAAGGTAATTTTTGTAAAAAGCAGCCCCAGTCGGAGCGGAAAAGCTTGTCCCCTGCCAGCGTGCTGTAAAGGCCCATGAGCAGAGAGGAGTGAAGTGTCGGAGAGACGTGAGCGGACAGAAGGATATTTGGGGGGCCGCCGTGCTTTCCTGTCCCTGCCAAGGAGGTTGATGTGAGTGGGAGTAGGTTGGAGAGCGGCGGGCCGTCTGCCAGCGGCACAGGTTGTGAATTAATCCAGCCCACGGCCTGAACCCCTGCCCCCCGTGTCATCAGACACATGGATTACCAGGGAATTAGCGCAAGGGGGGGAGACAGCCTAATAAGGGGAGGGGGCAAATAGTTGCAAGACATTGTACGCTCCCCTCACTCTGGAGATTTGGAGGAGGGGAGGGTTTTTCACCCTCATCAGCCCCTGAATTATTTGCAGCTGCCTGCAAGCCCCTTTGATTTTTCATGTCGGGGCTTATTTAATAGCTTCTGTAGAGCTGCCGGTTTCCCACATCTAATTTCAGGTTAATTTCAAATACATTTCTCCCATTGCCTACAAGTGCTGCGTGGGGATATGCTGTACACCCTAGTTCCCTCCTCCCATCTCCACGATGCCTGCAGGAACTGTCAAGTCTTTCAAACCCAGCAAGTACATCCCTGTGACCGCAGCAACTGTGTTTCTGGTGGGCTCAGCAACGCTCTTCTTTGCTTTTACAATGCTATGGTGAACTAGGACTTGCCCTTAATTGGAGGAGAACATCCCCCCAGATTATACGTTTAAGCAACTCACAACATGCAGACCTGACTTGACCATTAAGGCTCTAAAGAACAGGACTTTCCTCGAAACGCGTTAGCCACCCCGGACACGGGTGGTATCCTTTGGATTGATTTTAATATTTTTTAACCTCTTGTAACACTTGAGTATCATTTTTACTTCTGTCATTTCAATAAAACAGCCTTACCAAGCATAATGCACTAGGCCATGTGCCTTCCATGTCATTTTTTCATGTTCTCATATAAAGGACACTTACTCTGTGTGGAAGCAGTGGTCTTTCTGCAGAGGTCCGCCATGCTTCCTGCTGAGTCAGACTTATAGATCTTCAATCAGCAAAGCTCATGCTACCTGCTGGTTGGAGAGCTCTAGCTGTGGGCATGTCAGACCTCTCCAGAGAGACCACTGCTTCTACACCGCAAACAAAAGACCTTCTCTACAGCATGCCTGCAGGAAACAGACCTTTCAGCTCAGACTGTGGCTGCTTTCTTAAGGAAATGGCGTCTGACATGCCCCCTTCTGAATCAGAACTAGAGCTCTCCAATCATCAGGGAGCATGAGCTTTGGTGATTGGGGATCTATAGGTCGTGTGATAGACCTCTGCAGAGAAAACCCTGCTTCCACACAGAGAGCATTGATCCTTCTTTGCAGCATGCTAGCAGGGGGGGCAGGCTTTTCTACTTACAAAAAGAAAATTCATGCCGAAATTCAGTACAGCATTCAGCTCTGTCCTGCCACAGCCTGCCATAGACTTTGACAGGCTTCAATGACTGGACTAAAGGCGGGTGCACTAAAACACTAGGAGGGACCGACTGCAGCTAGACGACCCCATGTGCAATGGGCCTAAGACTTTGAGCACATTTTGTTTTAATATATTTAAAATGTATTTAGCTAATTTAAGGTTCAATTGTGCTTTAAATCTTCCTTTTAGCTACCAAGTGTGATACACTGTTGGAAGCATTGGCATAAAGAGGCGTTTTTATCTTGTGCTTACTGAATGTTTTAAAATAGCCATCTGATATTTTCCAAAGAAACATTAAGCTAACGCTCTCCTTTTTATACACAGGTGATATAATTGAATTTCATGGTGCCGAAGGCACAGGGAAAACTGAAATGTTTTGCCATCTAATTGCACGGTGCATCTTGCCCAAATCCGAAGGTGGTTTGCAGGTGGAAGTGATCTACATAGACACAGATTATCACTTTGATATGCTTCGGCTGGTGACTATTCTTGAACACAGATTGGCACAGAGCAATGAGGAGACAGTGAAAGAGTGTTTGAGTCGTTTCTTCCTAGTCTGTTGCAACAGTAGCGTTCAGCTGCTTCTTACTCTTTATTCTCTAGAAAACATGTTTTGCAGTCACCCCACACTGTGCTTATTAATCATAGATAGTCTTTCTTCCTTCTACTGGATCGACAGGAATAATGGAGGAGATAGCATTGCCAAGCAAGAGTCGAACGTGAGAAAATGCATTGAGCTTCTTGATAAACTGCTAAAAGAATACAAGTTGGTGCTTTTCGCTTCAACGCAAACGCTCATGCAGAAATTTTCTAATGATGTCAACAAAGGATCTTCTCATTCCGCTGAACTCGCTGCTCCCATCTTGAACTTTAAGCCTTACCTCTGTAAGTTGTGGCAGCATGTCACTACACATAGGATCCTCTTTTCAAAAGACACAATGCAACAAGACAATGTCCAGACATTTTCCATAACCTCCCATCACCTGAAGACCAACAGTGTCACCAGACACACGTTTATAATAGCTGATTTTGGAGTGAAATTTATTTCTTGATCCTGTATTTATTATAATGCATTCTTCATTTTTGTAATGTTTTTATTTTAGACATCAACAATTTTCACAGTATCTGTGAGCCTTTTTTTTTTTAATTGTAGAACCTTAAATTTAAATTAAAAATGGAATTCTTTGACCTAATTAGGACTCTCAAGTGTAATGACACAGATAGAGATCCTACCACCTCCAACATTACACCTCTAGTCTTATGTTGTCCTTACTTGGAGGATCGCAGTGAATACACATTAGTTCTTATAGGGAACCTACATCTGTTATAGCCATGCAACAACATTAGATTTCACCAGCGGGTGGCTATAAAAGTAAAATCTTTGTTTGCAGATTTGTGTCTTGGGAAAACCATAGAGGATCCCTCCATGTTTGGAGGGAGTTGAACAAACCTTTAGATTTGTACCCCCTTCCAGATATCTACATTAAATATTAAACCATATAATTTGATTTGTTTCATTAAACCTTGGTCCCTAGCCCTCAACTGCTTCAGCTAAGCAAGGGTCAATGCACTCTGTGTTCTTAAGGGATCCTGGGAAAGTTGAAGATCTCAAATAATGTGTTCAGAAAAGTGTAACAATGCTGGTCGGATGGTGCAATTTCCCTTGGTTTGTTTTAATGCTGCATGTCCAATACTCATACCTGGAATTAATACTATATATTGCGTGATGATTTATGCTCAATTTATAAATCCAATCCTACTTTTATTACTGTAGAATGCACCTGTTTGCTGTTTTATTTCCTCCAGGAATGTTCTTTATAAGTGCTTTTATAATTATTCTTCATCCTTTGTGTAAACAAAATATGTTGCCACCATTAATTAAACTCTACATCAAAGAGGAATAGAGTAAATACTTCCCTTCTCCTAAACAGTACGTTGGTTTGTGGATTATGCAATCATCTCTGAGTGCTTTTCAACTTATTATGCGGAAAATAGTATTATAATAATATTTGTTGCACTTTGGTCATAATGTGCACATATGCATAGTAGCCTTCTACATTGTGAAGACTTGCCATTAGTTTACCCTATTCAGTACTCATTCCCAACCTCAGCTATTCTTCGGAACTTGGTCATTTCTTTTCTATCATTGATGATGTAATGCCCATGGAAAGGTCTCTCTGCCAAAAAACTCTTAATTAGCATTTTTAAAAAAGTTTTAGTTACATTTTAATGGCAAAATGCAAGGCGCCACTTTTAACCTTTTGACCTCCAGAAGCTTTTACCCCCTTAATGACCAGAGCATTTTTTGCTTTTCAGCACTGTGCTACTTTAACTAGCAATTACTCAGTCATGCAACACTGTACCCAAATTAAATGTATATCATTTTTTCACACAAACAGCTTTCTTTCGGTGGTGTTTGGTCACCACTACTTTCCAAAAAGGGGTAATTTGGAAGGTGTTTATACTGTCCTGGCATTTTAGGGCCTCAGAATAATGTAAAAGGGGGACAGGAAATTCAATGCTTAAAGCAGAGTTCCACCCACATTTGGAACTTCCGCTTTTTGGATTCCTCCCCCCTCCGGTGCCACATATGGCACCTTTCGGGGCGGGGAGGGGGGAGAGGATACCTGTCTTTGACAGGTGTCCTGTCCCCACTTCCGGGAGCCTGGGCCGCAGCGAATTACGTCAGCAGCCCAGCTCCCTTTTCCTTCCCCCCCCTGCCTAGCCAGTGAGAAAGCACAGCAGTGCCTCGTGCTTATGCAGTAGGGGCCAGGCGTGAAGCCGTACTGTTTCACTGTCAGGTTCCCTTACCTGCAATGGTGGCGGCAGCACCCAACAGCTGATGGAAACATCAGCTGCGGTGCCAACATCGCTGGACTCCAGGATAGGAGCGGACCTCCGCTTTAATTAACGCCCCTTGAATGCCTAAGGCCCCTTTTCACACATGCTGTCCGATCAGGTCCGCCTGACGCTCCATTCACCTCTATGGAGCGATGGTGACATGTCCGCTAACATTTGCCAATATCCGGTCTGCTAAATCCAGACGGATGGAGACCCTATTTTCCATCCGTATGGCAGATTGGGTCAGATCCGCCTGTCCGTTTTCATCCGATCTCCCATAGAGGACAGCGGGGCTCTGACAGGTCCGCCTCTGCACAGTGAGCGGAGACGGACCTGTCATCTGCCGTCTCAGGGGATCAACGGATCGATCCCTGCTGAATTTTAGGCCCCTATATGTGGCTAGGCTGCCAAAAAGTTTCACACGTGGTATACCTAGAGTTGTAAAATTTTTGGAAATTTTGAAGCCATGGGGAAAATAATTTTTTCCCTGTTTTTTTTCCAGAAAAAAAATCAGTGTGGAGTAGTTTTACAAATTGAAAGTCATTTTGTTACACTGGGAACATGAAATGCAGAGTACAGTGCATCCAGAAAAGAATTCAAAGCGCTTCACTTTTTCTACATTTTGTTATGTTACAGCCTTGTTCCAAAATGGATTAAATTCATTATTTTGCTCAAAATTCGACAAACAATACCTTTTAATGACAATGTGAAAGTCGTTTGTTTGAAATCTGAAAATGTATTACAAATAAAAAACAAAAAAAATCACATGTACGTATTCACAGTCTTTGCTATGATACTCAAAATTGAGCTCAGCTGCTTCCTGTTTCCACTGATCATCCGTTCTACAAGATGTTACTACAACTTGATTGAGTCCACCTGTGGTAAATTCAGTTGATTGGATATGATGTGGAAAGGCAAACACCTGTCTATATAAGGTCCCACAATTAACAGTGCATGTCAGAGCACAAACCAAGCCATGAAGTCCAAGGAATTGTCTGTAGACCTCTGAGACAGGATTGTATCGAGGCACAGATATGGGAAAGGGTACAGAAACATTTCTGCAGCATTGAAGGTCCCAATGAGCACAGTGGCCTCCATCATCTGTAAATGCAAGAAGTTTGGAACCACCAGGACTCTTCCTAGAGTGGGCCGCCCGGCTAAACAGTGATCGGGGGAGAAGGATCTTAGACAGGGAGGTGACCAAGAACCCGATGGTGTTTGATAAACACGCTTAGCTCCTAATGGATATGTGGAAAGAATGCCCACATACCTAATTGCAATCCTAGTAGACAAACCCTCTTGGTTGGGACTTTAAAGGGTATACATTCCACAAAAAGAATTGATTTATATAAAAGAATCTCATGTTTTATTTAGCAAAAGTTAAGAGAAGGGGAGGTTAACACACCCAAAAGCATAAATACAATAATGCATTAATAGTGTCATATTCATAGTACTTATTTTACAAACAGACCACTTAAGGGCTCTCAAATCATGAGATACTAAAGTCTCTGGTCTGATGAAACAAAGATTGAACTGTTTGGTCTGAATGGCAAATGTCATGTCTAGAGGAAATCAATATCTACAGTGAAGCATGGTGGTGGCAGCATCATGCTGTGGGGATGTTTTTTAGCGTCAGGAACTGGGAGACTAGTTGGGATTGAGGGAAAGATGAATGCAGCAATGTACAGAGACATCCTTGATGGAAGCCTGCTCCAGAGCGCTCTGGACCTCAGACTGGAGCGAAGGTTCATCTTTCAACAGGACAACGACCCTAAGCACACAACCAAGATAACAAAGGAGTGGCATGGGCCCAGACTTGAACCCAATTGAACATCTCTGGAGAGATATGAAAATGGCTGTACACAGACGCACCCCATCCAACTTGATGGAGCTTGAGAAGTCCTGCAAAGAAGAATGGGAGAAACTGCCCAAAAATAGGTGTGCCAAGCTTGTAGCATCACTCAAAAAGACTTGAGGCTGTAATTGGGGCCAAAGGTGCTTCAACAAAGTATTGAGCAAAGGCTGTGAATACTTATGTACATGTGATTTTTTTTTTTTTTTTTTTAAATTAATTCAAATAAGTTTGCAAAGATTTCAAAAAACTTCTTTCACGGTCATTATGGGGTATTATTTGTACAATTTTGAGGAAAATAATGAATTTAGTCCATTGTGGAATAAGGCTGTAACATAACAAAATGGTGAAAAAGTGAAGCACTGTGCATACTTTCTGGATGCATTGTATTTAAAAGTAGTATGCTTGCGATTGAAATAAAAGTACAACTTATTCAGTAAATAAAGTAAACTTGCTTTTATTTTTTTATTATTATTACAAATGGAATAACAAGGACTGTATATGTTAAGAACATTTCAACTATACATGAGAACAGGTAACCACCACCCCCCCCCCTTTCTCATAATTTAAAAGCTTCCTGTCAATATGCATTTTCAGTCATTGACAATGCTGATTCAAAAGCATATATTGCTCTATGAAGAGCTTCGGCAATGTTCTGTTTTTCAGGTGTCATTTTTGTGTATTTTTGGGAGGCAGTGGATTGTCACACTTCCTTACTTGAAGATGTTGCTGGTGAAGAAATGCTTTGTGATGATCCAAAATCAGCAAAAAGTGTGTTCTTTGAATGAGAACTCTGGAGGGAAAAGCTACTTGCACTTTCATTCTGGTCCTCATCATTGTCTTGTCTTTAGGGCACCTCTGGCATGCCATGGTGTGTTTTGTCATCCTTGCAGCATTTGGAAAATAATATTTCTCCTCACAATATTTGCATATTGCAGATTTGCTCTCAGCATAAATTGCACTGTGGAAATATTTCCAAACTCTAGATGGTGGTGTTAGGAGAAAATTGGCACCCTTTGGGACTTTGGCGCTTGTGCACGCGCCTGTGCGCGATCGTGCGCGCACGTGACGGAAACGGCGCCAAGCGGTGCTATTTAAATCCCTGCACCTGTCAGCGAGTGCTGTCCGTTCTACAGCGTCTGAGTACCTGTGAGCCCTAGCTCTGTTCCTGTGTTACTACCTGTTTTCTGATCCAACCTGGCTTGACCTGACCTGCTGATTATCTGCCTGCACTGACCCCGGCTATCCACGACCATCCGATTGTCTGGCCTCTCTGCATTTCTGCTGCCAGTCTGTTAACGAACTTTGCTTGGACTTGACCACTCTCTTGCCTGACCCCTTGTACCGCACAGTCTGCCAGTTGCCGACCCAGCCTGCACCACCACCCTTCTGATCTGCACGGCCACCTGGAGCATCACATCACCACTAGTGACCATCCAGCCCTCGTGCCATACCGCACTCTGGGACTTCCTGTCTACTCTACCAGGGGTCCCTGAATAAGGTGCGCAAGAGCAGTTGTTCCCTGCATAAGCCAGACTCCACCACCAGGATAGTGACAGTAACGGACAGCCATGTCCAAGTCTGCGCAGGGAGCACCCTCTGCTATGGGCGAGCTGTGCGTCCACTTGACCGGGCTCACGCAAGTGGTGAAGAACCTGCAAGATGGCTACACCTGGCTGGAGGAGCAAGTGCGTGAGTTCTCCGCCCCCTCTGCATCTGGAGGTGGAGCTGCAGCAGCCTAGCTATACTTCGGCCTGCAGCCTCGCACCTTCTCATTGGAAGCCACTAAAGTGGGCCTGGTGTTTTCCCTGCTACAAGGTGAACCTCAGACCTGCACCCATTGGCTCTGGGTACCAAGAGCGCCAGAAGTCGCAACCCTGAGTACCTTCTTTGATACCATGGCCAGGCTATACCAGGATCCCCACCTTGCAGCCTCAGCCGAGGCCACCCTGCATGCCCTGCAGCAGGGCCAGCGCACCGCTGAGGACTACGTAGCGGAGTTCAGGTGCTGGAGTGCTGACACAGCGTGGAATGACGCAGCACTCTGCTACCAATTTCACCTGGGACTGTCACAGCCGTTAAAGGACGAGCTCGCCCCCATCGGGGTGCCTGCGACCCTGGATGCCCTGATAAACCTAGCCATTCAAATTGACCGGAGGCTCCGGGAACGATGGGCTGAACAAGCTGCTGGAACATCCGCTGTCCAACGCCTGACTTGGATGATGCCCCGGGTCCCCAGTCACACTGCTTCTGCACCTGCCACGTCTGCACCAGTTGAACCGCCTGAGCCGATGCAGATTGGCCTTCTACGCCGGTCTCTCACCCCAGAAGAGAGACAGCAGTGCCGTGCTTTGAATCTGTGCCTTTACTGTGGGGAACCCGGACACATAGTGAGTACCTGTCCTGCCAAAGTCAGTAAGTGGCACCACTGGGCTAACCATGAGGCAGCCTCTGTCAGTAGTAATGTATCTCACCTGACTCTCCTTATCTCTTTGCAGTTGCCCGGAGGGAGCATCCAAGTACCAGCAATTATTGATTCAGGGGCATGTAGCTGTTTCGTGGACCAGATCTTTGCCACGCTACACCAGATGCCCCTGCTCCCCAATGAGCATAAAATGACTATTCGCCTGGCCGAAGGGACGACCATCAAATCCGGCCAGGTAACCCTGGAAACCCAGCCTATACCTGTGTCCACAGCCGAGGGGCACCAAGAACTGCTTGTCCTTGACGTTATTGCCTCACCACTTTCCCCCATCATCTTGGGGCTTCCTTGGCTCCGGGCGCATAGCCCCAACATAAACTGGTCCTCTGGGCATATACAATTCCCATCCCCGTACTGTGGCCAACACTGTCTGCTTCCGTCCCGGGACGTTGGCCCCTCACTCCTGAGCTTGGACTCTGAGCCTGACCCAGAAACCCACCAAGCTGTTCCTCCAGTCTACCATGAGTACCTAGATGTCTTTAGCAAAAAGGGGGCAGACCAACTACCACCACATAGGTCTTATGACTGCCTCATTGAGCTGTTTCCAGGAACTGAGGCCCTTTTGGCCGTATCTACCCTTTGTCTGAACTTGAACTGTCGGCCCTCAAGGCCTATTTAGACGAAAACCTGGCCAAAGGGTTCATCCGCCCATCTACGTCCCCCGCCGGGGCTGGCATTTTCTTTGTTGAAAAGAAAGACCATACTCTCCGCCCTCACCCATAGACTACAGAGATCTGAACCGGATCATGGTTAAAAACCGCTATCCTCTCCCGCTTGTTCCAGAACTCTTCCAGAGGCTAGGGTCGGCCACCGTGTTCACCAAGCTGAACCTCAGAGGGGCTTACAACTTGATCCACATCCAAGAGGGCGACGAGTGGAAAACCGCATTCCGGACTAGTTTTGGCCACTACAAGTACCTCGTCATGCCCTTCGGACTCTAAAATGCCCCAGCCACATTCCAGCACCTGGTCAATGAGGTATTCGGAGACTATCTGGACCTTTTCGTCATTATATATCTTGACGATATCCTGATTTTTTCCTCCTCCCTGCAACACGTCCGCTGTGTTCTCAGCCACTTGCGGCAACACAGATTGTACCCCAAGGCAGAAAAATGCGCCTTCGAGCGCTCTAGTATCCCATTCCTCGGATTGATCCTGTCTGTTACTGGAGTTACGATGGACCCTCAGAAGGTCACAGCTATATTGGACTGGCCAGCACCCATGGGTAAGAAAGGGATCCAACGTTTTGTAGGCTTCTCCAATTTCTATAGGAGATTCATCAGGGGGTCCTTGGCCATCATCGTCCCCATCACCCAACTTACAAAGCTGGGTCAGCGGTTCCACTGGTCTTCTGAGGCGCAACACGCCTTCCAAACTCTGAAGAAGCTCTTCACCACAGCACCCATTCTGAAACATCCGGATGCTACTCTGCCCTACGTCCTGGCGGTTGATGCCTCCTAGATGGCCGTGGGAGCTGTACTTTCCCAGAGGCAGGGAGCTAAGGCACTCCTTCATCCCGTAGCCTTCATTCTCCTGCAAACTCTCAGCTCCGGAGAAGAATTATGATGTTGGAGACAGGGAGTTGTTGGCTGTTAAAGCGATTTTTACCTAACCCACTCATACGCTTAATGATAAATAAAATAAGTGATTACAAGTTTTTGTCTATACTAGAATCAACCAGTGCTGTTGCGGTTATTACAAATAAAATCAATAATGACACCTTTGCTAAAGAAAAATAAAGATCTAATTTATTTTTACAGAAAAGAAGCTAGTCACTACTTAAATATAACCAAACCTGGGGTAAATGTTACAATCTTAAAATCATCAAAATTATTGCTAAAATACAAAGTGAGGATTACAAAAACGAAAATAGTTGTTCCATGTAAAAACAGAATGTCACTAAGGAAAGAAAGGAAACAGAGACAGAAAAGAGCGGGAAAAGGAAGAATTATGGTGACAAAAATAAAGCCTTACGTCTCCATGTTGTAACGAACCATCAAAACAGAAATTGTAATGCTGTTCTCCTGCTTTTATGCCCTCGCTCTGCCCACGCCCACCCATCCAGGTAGAGGCCTTCCCTGATTGGCTGGAGTTGCATTGACTCGTGATTGGTCAGAATTGAAGCTTGTTGGTTTTTAAGCTCAGCACAAAAGGCCAGGTATTAAGACCACCAACAGTTTCTAAATTAACAGATTAAGAATCTGCCTTAGATGGAGACGTGATGTCTGACTGCCCCTCCTGAAGACAACAGGGTAACTTCGTTACCAATGTTCCAGGGTATAGGAAGAAGCCCTCCCACTCTCATTATTTCGCCTTCAAAAGACAAGGGATACACTTAATTGCCCTGCATTTAAATAAGCTATTGAAGGTACCAGACAATGCTATATTAAACCAGCCTTGTGAACAAACCAGAAGCGTTATATGCAACCATGAAATATATAAAGTACATATTTTTCCTGTAAAATATATATATTTGACTGGGCACGGTATATTCAGAACTCTCTATCTTAGGGGACAAATTCTGAATTAAAAGAGACCAAACAAGGGATATCTTTGAGCACCTGAATGCAAATATGGATTTCCACAGTCCTAATAAGGGTCTGATCAAAATATACATCACTTCACCAAAATATCTAAAATATTTCCACATCAGTTCCCCCTGAAGTTCATTCTTGAACTTATGTCCTCCCTCAAAGATTCTGCACCCACAACCGCCCGGAAGGCCCAACCACCACCACTGTGGCCTCCTCTTCTTATTTTGAGCACGACGGGACACATCAAGGTAGACTTGAGACTGCAAAGAAATCCTGGTGCCTTTGAGACTTCACATCCGGACCATGAGTACCTGTGCTGCGATGTTTCCACGCCCCTCTGCCTTGGAAGAGTGGAACTCCAACATCGATGGCGGGATCCTGGCATATCTAGTCCTGTAGCTATAGGTATGCTGTGTAATGATTGGATCAGACCGCGAGACTGCACTCTTCAGCATGGTGATGGAAAGTTCAGGAGAGTCTAGTCCTTGCACCTTTGTCTCAAGATATGGCTTGGTTTGTTGTTGTAGCTTCTTCAGGTAGTGGTGGGATGGGCCTCCGGACAGCAGTGCATGAATACAAAAAGAAGAAAAGAATGTCAGTGTACAGTTATTGGAGGAATTCCAGACAGGAGCAGCGCTTTGGCCATTAATAAAACTGTAGATGGGTAAAGTGGGATCCCCACAGGGTACAGAGTCTGAGAGACAGACAATATCTACTAGAGCCCCTGAAGGTGGGGATAGTCGACACTGCATGCCAGTGCCAGTTCCCTGGGTTGACCACACTTGCCCACGGGGCTCAGGTTAAAGCAGTAGGCAGACTGGGAGATGTATAATTACAATAAGACATAAGACCTGGATGTCCAGGGATACTTTGGTTTTAATTTTTGTGAAGTATGGTGGTACGATGTTTAAAGAAAACCCTATAAGGCTGTGGTTCCCCAGCCGACTCGAAATTGAGTTGGACAGGAACGCCAAAACCTCAGGATTTACAAAAAAATTATAGGGCTGATGTGTTGGTTACATTATCTAAGCACATCTAAAATAGAAAACAAAAGAACGACCTAGGGGGCATAATATTAAACAAAGAAAAGGAAAGAAAGAGAGGTAAGTAATGAAAATGAACAAGAACAGTAAAAATGATAATGAGAAAGAAAGGAAAAAAACAAAACAATAAAAAGTAAAAAGCCATACAGGTTTAATGCTGCTTCAACCAAGACCATTTATCACACATATTTCACTTTATGTCAAAGAGCATTGAATCTGTATTCCTAAAAATAAACAGTTAATACGCTGCTGCTGTTGCAGCAACAACTTAGCAAAAAAGTAAAAAAAATAAAACAAGAAAAATAAATAAATAAAAGTAGATAACTCCTCTCCCACATTAGGGTTCAAACAGTACATTTGCAGGTCAGGTACACAGATCTTAAAAAGGAGAGAGAGAAAAAAATGATTAAAAACTTTTAGAATTTAGGTAGACCTGACTGCACTTTATGATTACAATTGAGAGGCTTGTCCCAAAAACAACAAAAAACAAAAAAAATAATAGTTCTAGGGTCCTCTCTTAAATGCACACGCTACTCTACATCTGTATCCTTATCGTTACATCAGGACAGCAACAGGGTGGAGTTTACTAAAGCTGTGGCCCTAGGGCGGTACCTGAATACATTTTTTCTCATTAAGAAACCTGAGCCTGAGATATTTGGATTCATCTAGTTTGATCTTAAGATATCACCCAACTCATCCACTCCACCCCACTTAAAGCGGTTGTCTACCCATCGATTTGATAGTGTCCAAAAAGAGTTGATATTCCCGGCATGCCAAAAATGCTAGCTGTCTCCTTAATTGTGCTTTCAACCAAACTGGCAAACCATCCAATGGGTGGTGTCATAATGGATCACATGTGCAGCATCATGGCAGTTGCAGATTAAACAGAGGCTAAGATGTCAGCTTCCTTAGCTGAAAACGATAGGAGAGTATACAACCACTTTAAAACATCCTGCTTCCCAGCTTTCTTGTTACCTCCTCCCATGCTCCACATGAGGACTACTCCAGAACCTTTGGAACTCCTTACCCCAGTATGTCCTGCCAGGCCCTACCCTTTTCACCACTAGGTGATCCCTGAAAACTCATCTATTTAGGGAAGATTACGCCTCCACCTAAAACTTTACCTCAACCAGCTCCATCAGGTAATTCCCCACAGCTATTAATTTTGTACCACCCCCTCCTCCTGATTATGAACTCCTGGAGCAGGGCCCTTCTATTCATGCCCTGCACAAACTGTGGGCACTATCTAAATCCTGTTGCCCCAAGTTAAACTACCCAACTCTTAACTCCTCCCCAACTCACAACCGAAGTTTCAGTACGTGTAAGGGGGTGTCCGGTTAGATTTAAGGGTAATAGGGATACTCACCGGTGTTCCTACTATATCCATGCCAAGGACAAGGGAAGATGTATAATAGACTCCTGTAGGTAGCGTACTGCACTGAGTACACGTTAACCTGATGCTGAATACCGTGCATCACTAGCATGTGATACCAGCACCAGTACCCTGGTCTCAAGTATTTTTAACTTTGTTTAGGACCAGTTGGGACACTACCTTGGCATCCATTAGACATGACCCCTCCCTGTGCCAGCATTGCTGTCACATGATTCTGCCCTTTTCCATGGACATAGCCCAACCCCTTCCTTTCTCCAGCACCCACCAGTAACAATCACCGGAAGTTGTCCAGACTCATAAACCATCAGAACAAGTTGGACTCTAGGGTATAACACAGTAGAGTCTGATAGGATAGTACCCAAATTGACTGAGGTATATGCACAATGTTCAGCCCCTGCACTCAGGGATGAGAATAATGCAAGTTGGGTTTTGACAACCACGGAACTGAGTCATCCACCAATTCATAGGACTTGTAGCAAACTTGGATACTACCCCCACCTGCCTGTCTTTACAAAGTGGAAATTGTTCCACTGAGAAAGAGGCAATCACCTCTCCGAGGTCCTGGAACACCTCTCATAGTACCTGGGTGCTGGACCAAGCAAGGTGGATGTCCTAACCCTTGTACCGACATATAGCACCAGATTTCCCAGTGTGTTCCTGAGTACTTCCAGCTCCATAACATTTAAGACACCCAGTGCCCCGCCCCCAGCTCCTCCAGCAGTCTCCATTAAGCCTCTCTTTAACTTAAGTATGGGAAATAGTCTACATACCCATATTGAAAACGACCTTCCCACATACTCTTCCTTCTTTCTAAAGGCTGCACACCTTTTGATCTGGTTATCAATCCGGCAATCAGACAATGTTATCCTTCACCCATACAACATAAACTGCCTACACTGATCAAACTGGACTCAGGGGCATAGTGCAGCACCAGGGCACTGTTCTTGCTGGCATGCAAGACACAGACTACTAGTTAGGGTACCGGAGAAGTCTAGGACAGGAAGGACACCTATGGGTACTAACTAAGGAGAATACAGCAGGCCCATACATATAATGAAAGCCAAGGCACAGAGTCCACATCTGGCCACACACCATGTGACTCCTGTACAACTCTCCTCCTAATTCACCAGAACCAGACAGTACGAGGCCCGAACAAAACACTCTCAACTTGTATACAACCAGGCAGGCCCTCGCACTACATATCTAAACGCAGGGTGTGTTCAGCTTAAGGAACTACTGCTATTGGACACAAACTGCCAACAGAAAAAAAATATCCCTTGCAGCACTGAGGCTCCAGGATCACTGAACAGTAGGGGGTACAATTCAAGCCGAACAAATAGCCACGTCAAAACCAGACAAACAGGAGACCCCTAACAGTTAGACTATGGAATTAAAAGTATCAGCATGGCTACCTATCCTTGGGAATAACAAACAGATATGTAACAGATCTATGACAGATCCAATTCCAACTCTGGACATTACAAAAAAAAAAAAACACTTACCACTAAAAACAGTAACAATAACAGATATATATCACATTTCTTAGCCTAATAGAGTGACAATTAGTCACTGCCTTCTTAACTAACTTTTCATTTAAACTAAAGAAGACTCCATACACACTGTACAATCCCAGCTGTCTGATTTCCCCCAAACTTACCAGAACCATGCAGAGCAAGGGCCCGCCTGACAACACACAAATCAAAACCCTCAAGGCCCAATCTCATATTACACGGTCCCAGCAAATCCAAAGGACAAAGAACCCACAGGATATTGTACAGTGTGTGTCCAGCTTTAGACTGGAGATGACCAATGATATTGTCCCTGGTAATAGGGGATTGCCGACTTTAGCCTGTTGGTTCTGCTAATCACTGGAGCAAATAAACTCATTCATACCAGAGCTCCACACCTGTTGGACCAGAACACACAACCCATACAAGGTAGACAAAACACTTTCAAGCAGAAGGACCAACTAAATAATAATGATGTAAACCTAGTAAAAACCTCCACCTGTGGAATCAGACAAACCAGGAAAAAGAAAAAACAATGTTATATAAAGTTGCCTGTGGAGGCCATGATCTCCTGTTGTTCTGAGAGCCATGAACCCCAATTATGGAATCTAAGGGATGAAACACATAAAATTTAGTAATGATCATTCAATTTTTCCCCTAGAAAAAAAATAAACCGCTGGTTAGATATCTGATATAGAAAGCATTAACTTACCAAACACACAAACATACATTACATCATATTCCACAAAGAAAGTCTTATTCATTTTGAAACACTGCACTTTCCCCAAATACCAAAAAAATTGTTGAGCTCAACGTAATTATTACCACGTGGATTTTGTTGACGGTATACCATTAATTTCCAAAAAAATTCACCATGGTTAAAAAAATGAGCAGCTCGTAATACCTTTTAGCAACACCGTTTAGCTACCAATTATAATACCTTACCAAAAAACTCTTCAGAACTTTGTCTCTGAAAAATAAAACACATTACATTGAATACACAATTTTGCATGTTAATACAGTGCCCTTCACACTCTCACAGGCCTGGCTAGAAAGAAGGGGGGTCAATTTCCAGTGGGCTGTCAGCTGCTGGGACAACAAACGGAACATATGTTGTGTCATCTGATTTACCTGTCTATGTATTGCACACCATATGCACGCTCTCACAATCAGCTAGCTTGAAGGCAAACTCTAGACACCCCAAATTCCAGCCCCTTGTCTATACTGACCTGAACCTCTTTTTAAACCCCTAAAACTTGTTTTGTTGGTTTGACCTTCTTCCAAAGATCCATCCCATTAGCCCATACTCAGCCTGTATGGACGCATTCCTTACCTTAGGATCTTGGAATGGGACCCATGATCTAGGCCTTTCATACTGATTACCCCTAGACCACGTTGCAAAGCGCGCTGAGTGCACTTCAAAATCACGTCTCTTTGTTCTATAGGGATTTTGCTTCATTTTTTCAATGGGACTGCATAGACAGAATTTAGCTATGTGGCCAAAGAGTCCACATAAATGGCATTTAATCTTATCTAACGTTGTATAACATCTCTTAACAAAAGGTTTTGTTTTAGATGACTGAGGAGGTTCAGTAGCTGATAGTGGGATGGCTTTTCCTGGATTAGTAGTTCTTTCTTGTGACTTACAAAATATAGGGGCAATTTTTAAAAAGCTCTTACCTTCTGTGGATTTATTCCTATTGGTACATACCTTAGGTGTGGAGGATGTCCCACTGACCTCAGAGATACCCAAATCTTTTGCTCTGTCATCCACTCTATCTGAAAACTGGGCAAGTTGCTCCTGGCAGCTGACAGATAATCCCCTCACCTCACTTTTTGCATCCTTCAGTCTTTTTCCCAGCTGACAAATTTCTTCCTGTAATCTCTGGTTTTCAATTACTACTTTCTGGTGGATAGCATCAGAATTTGCCATAGAAGCTTCTAAAGCACTAACCTTACCTTTTGATATTTCTAGAGCGTCTTTTAGGGATGTGTTTTGCAACTTCAAATGTTCATACTGTTTTGCCAACCACCTGGATGCAAAGATCAGCAGGGTCCTTCCTGCACGCTTACTACACCTTTTACCAGTGATATTTAATGTCCCATCCTCTTCCATCAGTGGGACAGAAAGTATCCCTTCTGCCTGGAGACTTTTCTCCCTTAAGGCCAGCATAGCCTTCCCTTGGCTGGTTGCTTGACCTGCCTCTTCCTGTTCCTGTGCCACGCCCTCCCCCTGTAATTCACATTTTACTGGGGTATCAAACTTGTTACTTTGTGGCTTTCCCTTATTTTCAGCCACTGAAAGGTGACTGTTCATATCAGCACTTAAGCACTTTGCTGATATGGACTGGGCATCTGCATTAGGCCCAGGCCCTGACAATTGCTCCTTGTCCCCCTGTTTATCACTGCAACTTTGGGTTGTCCCTACCCTCAAGTAGTGCTTGGAATGATTTCTCCTTAAATCCCATAGTCAAGACATTCCCTTCCTCTGCCCTATTCACTGACTCCAGCATCCATATAGCCCAAGCATCTCTTTCCTGTGGCTGCGTCATCTTCTTGTGATGACCAGACCACAGCTGTTCCCATACTTTAGGTTTAAAACTACCTCTCTTCGAAAGCTTCATTCCAGTCCAACGTTCCCAATCACAAATATATGTTATCATCCAGGGTCCATATTTATCATCTCTTCCCTTGGGGTCAGTTGGTAGGGTTTACCACACCCAGACCCCCTCCTTGAAGTGATTTGATTTCCCATCCTAACGGATTGAACCCTGAACTGATTTCCCAACCTTTAAATCGGTTGCCTCAGAGGTAGCTAATCTCTGACTGATTGGTTGAACAGGTTTCTCCCCTGTCCCCGTTGTTTTTTCTTTTCACTACTTGTCAAAACAATATTGTTTTTGACTATAGTCCCTCACAAAAAAAAAACCTGGAGATTTCCCAAACTCGTTAATAGTTCAATCTCCCCCATGGACTTTTCTGAAGTATTCTAAGAGAAAGGCCTAAATTAGGGCTACTCCTGTTATCTCAAGAATGATGAGATCAAACTTGGATAATCAAGAAACTATATGACTGCTTGGAGTACAAAAGGCAGTTACTTGAGGCACACCTGAACTCTATTGTCCTCATCGGGATTAAATCCGGAAAGAGAATCTTATGAAGTCTTTTCAGGTACCCCCTCTAACTTGATAATTGCTCAAACCCTTTAGAGGTCCAAAAAAAAAACACTCCCTGATATCAGTTTTTGTTATAACAAAACTGTTCATCACTTTTCTTTTTTGTTGCCCCTGTCCCCTCTTTGGACAAGTTGGTTAGTCAGTCTCTAATCGATGGAGACTCCGTTGGCTAAATTTCCAACCCTTTAGTCAAGTCCCAAGTTAGGCAATCCTACCCTTTAGTTTAGTGAAGTTCCTCCCCCAGACCCACACCATTTGGGATGGTTGACTGGGGTTCCCTTCT
>BLSH010193110.1:2624214-2656754 GCA_018402905.1 Glandirana rugosa | reverse complement strand
AAATTTTCAAAAACAATGCATTTTTCTGCGTTTCTGTTATAAAATTTTGCAAATAAGTAATAAGTAATTTCTCTTCAGAAATTTTGACCAAAAATGATACTGCTACATTTCTTTGGTAAAAATAACCCAAATCGGGGTTTATTTGGTGTTGGCGGACAGACAGATGTGACGGGGACTGTGACAGATGTGACGGGGACATACAGAGGTTTTGTGTATGGTGACAGATGTGACGGGACAGACAGATGTTTGGGGACTTAGACAGATGTTTTGGGGACATACAGATGTTTTGGGGACTGTGACAGATGTTTTGTGTATGGTGACAGATGTGATTGGGGACATACAGATGTTTTGGGGACTGTTTATGGGGACACTTATATGTATGGGGACAGGGGTATCAGTGTGCTTGGTGCACTGTGTGGGGGGCGATCTGTGACAGCTCTCTGCATGAACTCATCATCATGCAGAGAGCTGTCATATTGCTGCAGATTCCCCCTCCCCCCCGCACTGAGCTCTCACTGAGCTCGGTGGGGGGAGAACTGTCACAGAGACGTTCGTCTCTGTTTACAATGTGACGGCTGTGATTGGACACAGCCGTCACATGATCGGGAGGGCCAGTCACTGCGCCCGTATCCCGATCTCTGCTCAGCTGGATCCTGTGATCATAATGATCACAGGATCCAGCAGCAGCGCGCCGCGTGGCCACGCTGCGAGCTCCCGTTCTGCAGGACGTAAATACACGTCCTGTCAGAACGGGGAAGCTCCCACCCGGCCGTATATATACAGTGGCCGGGTGGGAGGTGGTTAAACCCCTAAAACTTGTTTTGTAGGTTTGACCTTCTTCCAAAGATCCATCCCATTTCATTAGCCCATTCTCAGCCCGTATGGATGCATTCCTTACCTTAGGAACTTGGAATGGGACCCATGATCTAGGCTTTTCATATTGATTACCCTTAGGCCCCATTGCAAAGCGTGCTGAGTGCACTTCAAAATCACGTCTCTTTGTTCTATAGGGAATTTGCTTCATTACTTTTTCAATGGGACTGGATAGACAGAATTTAGCTATGTGGCCAAAGAGTCCACATAAATGGCATTTAATCTTATCTAACGTGGTATAACATCTCTTAACAAAAGGTGTTGTTTTAGATGACTGAGGAGGTTCAGTTGCGGATAGTGGGATGGCTTTTCCTGGATTAATAGTTCTTTCTTGTGACTTACAGAATTGATTCTAGTATAGACAAAAACTTGTAATCACTTATTTTATTTATCATTAAGCGTATGAGTGGGTTAGGTAAAAATCGCTTTAACAGATGTGAGATTGGGCCTTCCGGGCAGTTGTGGGTGGGTGCAAAATCATTGAGGGAGGGACTAAGTTCAAGAATGGACTTCAGGGGGAAATGTAATGGAAATATTGATATTTCATCTGAAATGAACATTCTGAAATGATATAACCCTGGAGCTATGTGGCGGGTTTTCATTAAAAGACAGAAGAGAACAGGTGATGGGGGTAGATGTCTTTTGTTTGTAAGGGCCTCTAGTTTCTTCAAACCCCCCAACGGAATGTGGCATTGTCTTAGCATATGTGAAAGGGAGTGTCTTTACCTGGGAGGGGGCTGAGTGGGTTTTTTTTGCAAGTGTATATATCAGGGGACAGACTCCTAGGGTTTCTCTCTGTTTTGCTGGTGATCCTACCATGGTGACGTAAGATTCCCTGTGTCCATATCTCCATTTTGCTGTGTTCCGTTTCTCTTTCCTTACTTTCCTTAGTAACATGCTGTTTTTACATGGAACAACTATTTTAGTTTTTTGTAATCCTCACTTTGTTATTTTAGCAATAATTTTGATACTTTTAAGATTGTAACATTTACCCCAGATTTGGTTATATTTAATTAGTGACTAGCTTCTTTTCTGTAAGAATAAATTAGATCTTTATTTTTTTTAGCAAAGGTGTCATTGATTATTGAGTTTATTCATAATAACCGCAACAGCACTGGTTGATTCTACTATAGATAAAGGTTGTAATCACTTATTTTATTTATCATTAAGCGTATAAGTGTGTTAGGTAAAAATCACTTTAACAGATGGTGCAGGGCAATTTTTAAAGAGCTCTTACCTTCTGTGGATTTATTCCTATTGGTACATACCTTAGGTGTGGAGGATGTCCCACTGACTTCAGAGATGCCCAAATCTTCTGCTTTGTCCTCCACCTTATCTGAAATCTGAGCAAGCTGCTCCTGGCAGCTGACCGATAATCCCTTCACCTCACTTTCTGCATCCTTCAGTCTTTTTCCAAGCTGATGAACTGCTTCCTGTAATCTCTGGTTTTTGATTACTACTTTCTGGTGGATAGCATCATCATTTGCCATAGAAGCTTCTAAAGCACTAACCTTACTTGTTGATATTTCTAGAGCATCTTTTAGGGACGTGTTTTGCAACTTCAAATGTTCATACTGCTTTGCCAACCACCTGGATGCAAAGATCAGCGGAGTCCTTCCTGCACGCTTACTACACCCTTTACCAGTGATATTTAATGTCCCATCCTCTTCCATCAGAGGGACAGAAAGTATCCCTTCTGCCTGGAGACTTTTCTCCCTTAATGCAAGCATTGCCTTCCCTTGGCTGGCTGCTTGGCCTTCCTCTTCCCGTTCCTGTGCCACACCCTCCCCCTGTAATTCACATTTTACTGGGGTATCAAACTTGTTACTTTGTGGCTTTCCCTTATTGTCAGCCACTGAAATTTGACAGTTCATATCAGCACTTAAGCACTTTGCTGATACGGACTGAGCACCTGCATTAGGCCCAGGCCCTGACAATTGCTCCTTGTCCCCCTGTTTATCATTGCCACAACTTTGGGGTTGAGACCATTTCTGATTGTCCCTACCCTCAAGTAGTGCTTGGAATGATTTCTCCTTAAATCCCATAGTCAAAACATTCCCTTCCTCTGCCCTATTCACTGACTCCAGCATCCATATAGCCCAAGCATCTCTTTCCTGTGGCCGCATCATCTTCTTGTGATGACCAGACTACAGCTGTTCCCATACTTTAGGTTTAAAAGTACCTCTCTTCGAAAACTTCATTCCAGTCCAACGTTCCCAATCACAAATATATTTTATCATCCAGGGTTCATATTTATCTATCATCTCTTCTCTTGGGGTCAGTTGGTAGGGTTTACCACACCCAGACACCCTCCTTGAAGCGATTTGATTTCCCATCCTGACGGATTGAACCCTGAACCGATTTCCCAACCTTTAATCGGTTGCCTCAGAGGTAGCTAATCTCTGACTGATTGGTTGAACAGGTTTCTCCCCTGTTCCCGTTGTTTTTTTCTTTTCACTACTTGTCCAAACAATACTGTTAATGACTATAGTCTCAAAAAAAAACCTGGAGATCTCCCGAACTCGTTAATAGTTCAATCTCCCCCTGTGGACTTTCCTGAAGTATTCTAAGTGAACTACCTAAATTAGGGCTACTCCTGTTATCTCAAGAATGATGAGATTAAACTTGGATAATCAAGAAACTATATGACTGCTTGGAGTACAAAAGGGAGTTACTTGAGGCTGCATTCACACCTGAGCGTTCTACGAGCTGAAAATGCTTAGGTGAGAACAGGGTCTTAGCAATAAGGTATACATCAGCCACAGTATAGTATACAGGTCTAATTACAATTCCCAGTTATTAATTGCAAGGAAGAAAGATTCATACTCAAGTACATTTAGTGGGATTTAGTCTCTGTTTCCACAAGTGCGACTGGTCATGCGACCTTGGACATAAAGTTGCATTACAAGTCACAGCCAATTGATTTCAATAGCTCCTGTTCCAGTCTATGCAACTTAAAGTTGCAGCGAATTGCAAAAGCTACCTGCAGTACTCTGATGTGACTTCCCAATGCGACCTCAACCCAGCGTGTAAATTTGTATCAAAGTTGCATTCAAAGTCACACTAAAGTTGCACTTCACAGTCACTCTCTAAATCGTGTGACTTTGGAGATGCACTAGTGGAAACACAGCCCCCCATCCCACATGTGCCTTTCAATCACAAAGCCTGGCCTAATCTCATTCAAGGGTCACCTGGAACTGCTTTTTGGTAAACAAAGGCACCACTATTAGCAATAAGGTTTGTAGCAGTTATACTATAACCAGTGTTCACAAAACTACAACGTTTACAATCCCCAGTTAGTAGATTACTAAGAAATACAGATTAATACACATCAAGTTCATTCAAGGTGACCTAGTCTCCGTTTCCACTAGCGAAACTTGTCATGCGACTCTGAACACATAAAGTAGCATTACAAGTCACAGCCCGTTGATTTCAATGGCACCTTTTCCAATCTATGCGACTTAAAGTTGCAGCAAACTGGAAAAGGTACCTGCAGTACTCTAATGCGATCTGCCGATGCAACCTCGACCCAGAGTGTAAATATTGGATCAAAGTCGCACCCAAAATCGCACTTCACAATCACACTCTAAATCGTGCGAGTGGAGTTGCACTAGTGGAAACGCAGCCCTTATCCACACTTACAATCTTATTTTAATTATACTATTCAAAATCAGTCTCATCAAAGTGTTAGTTAGTACAGATAAAAGGTAAAAAAAAAAGTTCTTAGAAGTTTAGTAGTTTAGGTGTTCAGACAGAGGTGAAAATCAAAGACATAGATAAGCCTTAGTGAACCCACAATCACCTAAACGTTAAACTCCTCACTAAAGGGGTACCATCTGTTAAAGCGATTTTTACCTAACCCACTCATACGCTTAATGATAAATAAAATAAGTGATTACAAGTTTTTGTCTATACTAGAATCAATCAGTGCTGTTGTGGTTATTACAAATAAAGTCAATAATCAATGACACCTTTGCTAAAGAAAAATAAAGATCTAATTTATTTTTACAGAAAAGAAGCTAGTCACTAATTAAATATAACCAAACCTGGGGTAAATGTTACAATCTTAAAAGCATCAAAATTATTGCTAAAATACAAAGTGAGGATTACAAAAAGAAAATAGTTGTTCCATGTAAAAACAGAATGTTACTAAGGAAAGAAAGGAAACAGAGACAGAAAAGGAAGAATTATGGTGACAAAAATAAAGCCTTACGTTTCCATGTTGTAACGAACCATCAAAACAGAAATTGTAATGCTGTTCTCCTGCTTTTATGCCCTCGCTCTGCCCACGCCCACCCATCCAGGTAGAGGCCTTCCCTGATTGGCTGGAGTTGCATTGACTCCTGATTGACCAGAATTGAAGCTTGTTGGTTTTTAAGCTCAGCACAAGAGGCCAGGTAATAAGACCACCAACAGTTTCTAAATTAACAGGTTAAGAATCTGCCTTAGATGGAGACGTGATGTCTGACTGCCCCTCCTGAAGACAACAGGGTAACTTCGTTGCCAATGTTCCAGGGTATAGGAAGAAGCCCTCCCACTCTATTTCGCCTTCAAAAGACACTTAATTGCCCTGCATTTAAATAAGCTATTGAAGGTACCAGACAATGCTATCTTGAACCAGCCTTGTGAACAAAACAGACGCTTTATATGCAACCATGAAATATATAAAGTACATATTTTTCCTGTAAAATATATACATTTGACTGGGCACGGTATATTCAGAACTCTCTATCTTAGGGGACAAATTCTGAATTAAAAGAGACCAAACAAGGGATATCTTTGAGCACCTGAATGCAAATATGGATTTCCACAGTCCTAATAAGGGTCTGATCAAAATATACATCACTTCACCAAAATATCTAAAATATTTCCACATCATGGCCATCAAGGCCACTCTGGAGGAATGGCGCTATCTGCTGGAGGGAGCCCAACACCCCATCCTGATCTATAAGAATCTAGAGTATCTCAGAACAGCCAAAAGGCTCAAACCTCGTCAGGCTTGCTGGGCGCTCTTTTTTTCTAGATTCCAGTTTCACTTTACATACAGACCTGGAGCGAAAAACACCAAACCCGATGCTCTGTCACTCTGTGCAGGGACGGACCTGTCAGAGTTCCATCTGTCCGTTTTCATCCGATCTGATCCACCAGACGGATGGAAAATAGGGTTTCCATCCGTCTGTATTTAGCGGATCGGATGTCAGCGGTCCATTGCTCCATAGAGATACATGAAAAACTGATAGGCGGACCTGAACGGTCCGTACGTGTGAAAAAGCCCTATAGGGAGGGTTATAACCCCTGTTGTTTTTTTTTTTTGCCATCTGTGCTCCATTGAGGAGGTTTATATTCATGTGAGAGGAAATCCCTGCAAAATAAGGGCATCCCTTGGGAACTCCCAGGTCACCAGAACCATTGGAATTGGAACCATTGTCTTCATTGGAAGTTTTGTTTATTACTTTTCTGGGGACAACCCAAAATTTGGGATTTTCTTTTACTTTCACTTTCGATGCTAAAGGTACACTGGACAGATAGAGAGGGTGAATCTCCCTCATGGGTTCGCAGACAGCAATAAAAACTGACAGGTATTCTAATCCATCTCCACTCTATCCAAAGCTAAAAAAAATTTTTGCCTTTAGTTATGCATTAAGACTCTACATAAAGTCTCAGAAATCTTTCATTAAGGTCTTCATGTTATATACTTTGAATGACATGTCGTAGATATATTATTTATCATTGTAAAAGAACGTATTCAACACTTCTTTCTTTTTTTCCAAATTGTTCATAAAAAAAATAGGGCCTTGAAAAAAAACATTTTTATTCCCCCAATTTTTCTGTTTTTTTTCTAGGCCTTCCCATCTCTAGTTATACGCATACTCCCAAGAAGTAGCAGTATGTGTTTTGGTGTTTAACCACTTCCCGCCTGGCCTATAGACAAATGACGTCTGGGCGGTGGTTCAGTTACCCTGACTGGACATCATATGACATGCAGTCGGATAACCCGCAATCGCGCGCCCACGCATCGCGGTGATCGGTGCGGCGGTGTGTCAGTCTGACACAGCACATTACCGATCTTGGTAAAGAGCCTCCATCTGAAGCTCTTTACCATGTGATCAGCCGTGACCAATCACGGATCACAATGTAAACAGGAAGAGCCATGTATCCCCTTCTCCTCTACTCGCATCTGTCTCCTGACAGGGGGATCTACGCTGATTGTTTGTCAGTGCAGCCCCCCCGAGGATCCCCACCCAGGACCACCAGGGAGCCCGCCCAGGGACCACAGGGGAGCCCTCCCAGGGTCTACCAGGGAGCCCACCCAAGACCACCATGTAAGGTACACACACCATACTCTAGAGATGGCACTGTGCCCATCTGTGATGCCTGCCAGTGCCTCCTTATCAGCGCCGCCTAACAGTGCCCTCTATCAGTGCTGCCCTTGAGTGCCCACCAGTGCCACCTATGAGTGCCCATAAGTGCCGCTTATCAGTGCTGCATATCAGTGCCCATCAGTGCTGCTTATCAGTGCTGCATATAAGTGCCTCATCATCAGTGCCAATCAGTACTGCCTCATCAGTGCAGCCTCATCAGTGCCCATCAGTGAATGAGAAAATGTTCTTATTTATAGTTTTGTGACAAAGAAAAACTTTTTTTTTCAAAATTTTGGGTCTTTTTTTATTTGTAGCGCAAAAAATAAAAACCCCAGAGGTGATCAAATACCACCAAAAGAAAGCTCTATTTGTGGGAAAATCTTAATTCAAAATGTGATAGCGCTAAAAGCTGAAAATTGGTCTGGCGGGAAGGGGGGTATTGAAGTGGTTAAAAAATAAAATCTTTCATGGACTCAACATGCCTCTCAGCAAATACCTTCCAGTGCCTACTTTCCAAAAAGGGGTTATTTAGGGGATGTTTGAACAGTCCTGGAATTTTAAGGCCTCTAAAAACATTACGTGTATGGCCAACATAAGGGGTTTCTGCCACACTCCTAATGTTGGGCATACATATAATGCTCTTTCTTTCAAAAGGTTCCTTCATTCACATCATTCAATGTAAATGAAGAAATCTCTGCCAGAAAAAGTGTATACCTAGCATTAGAAGCTTCCGCCACAAATCCACCCCACGCTTCTAATGTTGGGCATACATGTAATGTTCTTTTTTACGAACAATATCCTTTTTCCATCCGTCTGTATTTAGCGGATCAGATGTCAGCGGACATGTCACCACTGACATCCGTCGCTCCATAGAGATACATGGAGCGTCCGGCCGCTCTCAAAATGTGATGGACAGTTTCCTGACTACCTAAGGCTGGCCATAGACGAGTAGGAAAAACAAATAGATGGCACATCACTTCTTTATTCAAGATGGCCGTGCGCTCCACCACACCGGAAGGGTTGTCATCGGATGTGACATCAATAGCGTGGCTCCGCCTTAACATATTTGATTCGTGTGACGTCTTCAGAGGATGGAAGTGGTCTGCCATTGAACTATATTAAGGCTGTTATCAAATATATTCCCTGTAAGTGCAATGATTTAGCATTAATTATTTGAGTAAATGGTGTTACACTATTGGGCCTTTTTCTCTGGTCTACTATCTGAGTGTGAAGGTGAAAAGGAGTCATGAGGAGGTTCACCATGTACCAAGCAGAGAAATCCAGGAGGAAGGAGAGATCTTAAAGTGGTAGTAAACCCTTGTTTATTTTTACCTACAGGTAAGCTTCTAATAAATGTACCTGTAGGTAAAATAAATCTCTCCTAAATGTGCAGTTTAGGAAATACTGTAGCGAGCATCAGCTAGTGACGTCACCGGCGCATGTGCTCTGAAGGAACGGCATACCCATATGCCGTTCCTTCAGAGCTTTGTGCTGCGACCAAGACTCCAGTGTGCATGCATGGGAGTGATGTCATTGCGGCTTTGCCAGTCAGACGGCTGGAGTCCATGAACCCGGAAGGAAGACCAGGTGAAGATAGAATCCTCTGCAGCGGTGACAGCGTGCCGATGAAGGGCTTCGTTCTAAGGTAAGTCTTTCATGATGGGTGCTAGTATGCTGTACATTCTAGAACATTATGATATTACCTTGCAGGGGAAGGGGCCCTTGTCTCCATCAACATGGACACCCACCCCCATGTTAAGGGCCTGTGGCCTGGTATGGTCCAGGAGAGGGGGGCGCTGGCCTGGCAGGTTGTGTGCTCGAATAAGGGTCTGGTGTGGATTATGGGAGGGACCCCGCACCGTTTTTTTCCCTCAAAATCCATACCAGATCCCTTTAACAAGGGGGCCCCCAGACCCCTACCTATGTGAACGAGTATGGGTTACATTGTACCCCTACCCATTTACCCAAAAAAGTCTAGTGTTACAAAAAAACAGGTGCTTTGGGGTGGGGGGCCCAGAGCCTCCCCTACTCCAAAGCACCCCCCCCATGTTGAGAGCATGTGGCCTGGTATGGTAAAGGGGTTCGGGGGGGCTTGCTCGCCCCCCCTTTCCTAAGGGTCTGGTATGGTCTTGGGGGGACTCCACACCATTTTTTTGTCAACTTTGCCATGGGGTTCCCCCTCAAGATCCATGCCAGACTCAAAGGGACTGATATGGAGCTGGGGGGACCCCATGGCATTTTTTTTTAAAATAAATTCGGCATGAGGTTTCCTCCATACCAGAAGCAAAGGAATTGTTTTGATTGGTCAAAGGACAAGTCGCAATCATCTCGGACCCCGTTTATTAAAATTGCATGTCAAGTCGGATATGAAGTCGCAGGGCAAAGTTGGATTGGAAGCCGTACGACTTTCGTGTTGGATCAGTGTGAACATAGCCTAAAGGCATTCCAGACCACAACAGGGGAAACAGACTACATTATTGGCCCATTACTGCTCCAGAATATCAGAGCTGTAGGATGTGTTAAGCCATTGAGTGCTCAGTCTCCACGTGGCTCCATTCTTAACCTCATAGATCTGTATGGTCAAAGCTAAGGAGCAGTGGTCTAACAATTCCCCTAGTAAATAGTCAATGTCAAGAACATCTGTTATGAGGGAAGGGTTTGCAAACACAAGGTCAATGCGATATGAGGTTTTGTAGGTAGGGGTAGACATGTACACGGCCGAAAAATGAGTTGATTTAATTTTAGTTTTTTTTGGGGGGCTTCCGTTTGTTTCTGTTTTTATCTATTTTTTCGGACTTTTCATTATGATCGAAATTCGTTATTTCAAATAAATTCAGAAACATTCTAATTTGGTTCATTCCATTCGTATATATGCGGTATACATTATTTTCGGGAATTCTGAAAAATTTGAATTCGGTTCTTTCCATTCGTATAGATGTGGTATCTGTTATTTTCGGTAATTCGTGAATTCGGAAACATTCAAATTCGGTTTGTTCCATTCGTATAGATGCGGTATTCGTTATTAGCGGGAATTCTGAAAAATTTGGTTCATTCCATTCGTATAGATGCAATATTTGTTATTTTGAAAATTCGTAAATTTGGATAAATTCGTATTCGTTACTTTGAAAAAAATATAGAATATATAGGAGTGATTAGGGCCAACCCAAAGCAACATTTTAAACAGTGCGACAAAGTGTAAAAGGAAAAGTGTATATTTATGTACTAGACTTCAATTGATAAATAAATTCAAAAGTGCTATTTTGAATTTATTTATCAATTGAAGTCTTGTACATAAATATACACTTTTCCTTTTACACTTTGTTGCACTGTTTAATGCGTTGCTTTGGGTTAGCGCCAATCACTTCTATATATTCTATATTTTTAAAATTTTACACTTAAGTATATACTTAAGGAGGAGTGGGCTGCATGACCATATGAAATTCATTTATTAAATTCAAGATTACTCTGGTTTGTCGCCACTCCCTGTTCACATACACCTTACTTGTATTTGTTACATTCACTAATAGGCAGACAAATTTGAAAGGAAATTCCAATACCTAAGGCCCCTTTCACACAGATGTGTCCATGTGCAGGGTCCGTTTTGCTCAGCGGGGATCGCTCTGCTGATCCCCGCTGAGCAGGCTGATGACAGAACCATCTCTGCTCTCGGTGCGGAGACAGATCTGTCAGAGCTCCACTCTCCTCTTTGGGAAATCGGATGACAATGGACCATTTGTCCATTGTCATCCGATCCCCAGACGGATGGAAAAATAGGGTTTCCATCTGTCTGACTTTACGGGACCGCTGACATCCGTCGCTCCATAGGGCTGCATGGCGCGTCCGTTCAGGTCTGCCTGAAAAACGGACAGGCAGACCTGAACGGAACGTCCGTTTGAAAGGGGCCTAACTCATTTAATAGTTTATAACTATTATTATAGTTTTTATTTTTATTATTAATAAATAATAATAATAATAAATATATAATAATGGTTAATAATTAATTACGTTCACTAACAGCCAAATTTGAAAGGAAATTCCAATACCTACCTATAATTTAATAGTTTATAACTATTATTATAGTTTTTATTATTATTATTATAATAATAATAATTTTAAAAACTATAATAATGGTTATGGTTAATAAAAATAATAAACTTAATCATTTAATTATAATAAAAATTATCCATATTTTTGTTGTTCTTTAAGATTTTCAAATTTTCTAATCTTCATTCTTATTTTTGTATTTTCGTTCTTTTAAATTTTCTGATTTTCGTTCTTATCTTCGGATTTTTGTTCTTATGAATTTTCAGATTCTTGTTCTTATTTATGGATTTTCGTTCTTTTTAATTCTCAGATTTTTCTTCTTACTTTTGGATTTTCGTTCTTTAAAATTTTTAGATTTGCGTTCTTATTTTCAGATTTTCATTCTTTCGAATATTCGAATTTCGGATTTTCGTTTTTTCCGATTTTCTTTTTTTAGGATTTTCGAATTTTCGTTCTTTCCAATTTTCGTTCTTTTCAAAAATTTGTTTTCGGAGAAATTTGTAAAACGGTTTTCCGTTATTCGGATGTTTCCGAATGAACAAATATTCTGAATTTTGACGAAAAAACTAATTCGGATCACAACAAATTGCACATGTCTAGGTAGGGGAGAAGCATGAATACACCATACGGGAGGGGCCCTGAACACAACAGATCTGCCAAGTTAAGGAGATAAACTGGAAGCAAAGAAAAGTCTGTTCAGAACAAAGGGGAGATTTTGTCATATAATGCGTACACCACTTCCGAGGAGAGTACGTGGAATGAAATGCCCTCTGTACCCAGGGGCACTTGTGACAGGATCTTTCCATCTATTAAATGTGTCTTCTGCAGGAGGAGTATATCAAGAGCAACTGTAACATCAGAGCAATCTTTGAATGTAGAGTTTAACCTCCTAACATTACAGGTCACTATTTTGATACTTTCCAGATTATGCCTACCATGGTAAGGATAGGAGGTCATCAAAAGACGATAAGACACATTGCCCCGGTGAAGCAACCAGAAAGGTACACAGTACCCATCAAGAATACCTAACACATAATACTCTGTCTGCACAATATCCAACTAAATTAAACATTTGCTATGCTCAAATGACACAAATGACAAGAAGTCAATAGAAAAATGTCCCCTGCGTGGTAGATGTCCAAAGGAGAGCACTACTGCCCCCTTCAGATGTATATGATCTTCACTGGATCCCAAGGTGTAGTGCAAAAGACTAAAAAGAAGACAATGGGCTCCATAATATAGTGCAAACAATGGCTGTAACATTAGAAAACATAGACCATTAATAACAGAAATCAAAAACAGTGTAAAAGACCAACAATAAGGGGCTCATGTACACTTGCTGTTAGCAGCATTCATGGACCATGGAGCTAGTAGCAAGGTTTAGTAAGCAGTGAAGAAGTAGATGGAAAATCAGTCTGAGTCAAGCCAGGCTGATGCCACAGCCTCAGTGTCAGCCTTCTCTCCATCCAGGATGTGGTGCCTACTAAAGTAGATAAGGGAGGACTGCAGTGTAGGAGCATCTGCGTTGCATTTCCTGAAAATAATCAGGGAGAAGAGGGATTTGTGAGTTTTCAAAGGTTAGCTATGAAATCCTTCTAAGAAAAATCATAACAAACAGGGTTTGGGACTTTAAATGAGGCTTCGGACTTACAGTGTGTATGGTACAAAGGAGGCAAAGTTTTAATGTATAAAGGTACAACAGTAAAAACAATGCAGAGTACATCAGTGTTCCACACATATTAAAATGGTACAGAATAGAATAAGACAAGTTAACCAATAGAATACCCCCAAAAATGGCATGGTTTGGCCAATGAAGGAGTGCAGCAGAATTGAAGAAACGGTAGATGCATAGTTCACATCAGTGAAGGGCCCTACGCATTTCGTGGCCCATGCCACTCATCAGGAGCCAATGGGACTTGCATCGAGGTGTATCTGTAAGATCATACAATATTGCATAACCATATGGGTTGGTATTAAACCATAGGATAGGGGAGGAATAATCATCAATGGAGACACCTACCATGGCACCCACGGGAACCAGAAAGGGCCACCCCCACCGGGAGCTGAGGGAGTGAGAACCTGCAGCCTGCAAACCAGCACAAAGGAAGGGGCATCAGGTGGCATGAAACACAAAAAGAACAAAAGGAACAGGGGTGCAGACAGAATGAGAAAGAGAGGAGGGGAGGTGGGGATAGTGCAAGGTGAGAGGAATGAGTGTACAGACCAGAAAATGGAAATTACAAAAAATGCAAGGTGGGCAAAACAGACCTGGTGGAGCAGAGGACCAGGAAAGGAGTAACTGTCATTAGTGAGAGATGCCAGAACCCATCACCAAATGGGGACCTACCAGATAAACGTGAAGGTCCTAAGAAGAAAAACCACAATGTGCAGGAGACACAGGAAGTCAGGCAAGATACTTCCAAGAAAAATGATAAAAACCTTAAAAAAAATTAAAAAAAATGATATTGTTAATACTGAATATAATAACTAAAGAAAATAAACTATAGAATCCCTTTAAAGAGGTATCCTTACAAATAATTTATCCAATCTACTCTTGAATCTCTTCACAATTAGATAATACGGGTATCACCACGTTTTGGAGGATTTGAATGCTTTTACTCATTCTGAGCTTTCCCAGTTTGTGCTTTTATCAGTATGTTGGTGGACTGACAGCTCTTGCAAAGCAGCAGAAACATCCAATTGATCATGATTATTCTTCTCACACTTTATAGAACTATCATTTTGGCAGTTTGGAGTTGCAAAAGTGATAACAATGCCCTGAGAAGAGAACTGCAATGTGAATAACCGCCATTTATCCTGTTACTTTGTTTTGTGTTGTGTTTGGAAAACAGCGTCATGCTACACACAATGTTTTAGGCCTGTAGCAACAGATGAAGTCTTTACTGTAACAACAACCTGCCTGCGTGTTTGTGAACACAAATAAGACACTGCGGGCAATGCAGTTCCAACTAACCAACAAGCCGTAGCTGGAAACGTGCATTTGTTTGTTGGCAACTGATTTGTAGCCTTCAGTACAGGTACTTTTGATGCACAAAAAGTATTTCACATAACCTGATGAAGTAGATATACAGGCAGATTTTAGACAGTAGCACATGAGCCTAATGTGTGCTTTTATATGAGAGTATTATACCAGGAGCCCATTGAGTTCTTGATAAAAGCAGATGTTTTATTGCTTATGTATCCAGCATTCAACTGCTGTGCACTGTGAACAGCCAGAGTAAATCTGAAATGTTATAAAAATGTTGGCGTATATCTGTGCGGTACTATTATACCAATATTTTTCTTTAACCTCTTGCCACCCACATAACGTATATACTGTATGTGCAGTGGCAAAGAGGGTGGACTTAACTGCTTAAGGACTGCCCCACGTACATACACTGCGGCAGGGCGACCCTTACGTGCAAATTAACGTACCTGTGCGTGATTTTCTTCTTCGGCTCTGGGGCGCGGTGCACGCCATCTGAGCCCCGCTCCCATTGGACACAGCGGGAGCCAATCAGCAGGTCCAATGGATGCTATGTCCTCCGGGAACCCGGCGATCATTTGGAGAGAGGCAGAACGTGGTCTGCCTATATAAACAAGGCAGAGCACCATTCTGCCAGAGAGGAAAATGGTTTGTGTTTCTGCACTGATCACTGTATTGGTGTCACTGATCCCCAAAAAGTGGCACTTAGGGGTTGATTTACTAAAGGCAAATCCACTTTGCACTACAAGTGCACTGCTAGTGCACTTGGAAGTGCACATAGAAGTGGAGTCGCTTTAGATATGATGGGAATATCTGAAATGAGGGGAAATCCTGTTGATTTTATCATCCAATCATGTGCAAGCAAAAATGCTGTTTTTTATTTTCCTTGCATGTCCCCCTCGGATCTACAAAGTGTAGTGCAAAGTGGATTTGCCTTTAGTAAATAAACCCCTTAATGTCAGATGTGTCTGCCACAATGTTGCAGTCCCACTAAAAATCGTTGATCGCCACCATTACTAGTAAAAAAATATATAAAAAAAATAAAAGTCTCTAAATCTATTCCATAGTTTGTAGATCCTAAAACGTTTGCGCAAACCAATCCATATATGCTTATTGGGATTTTTTACCAAAAATATGTAGCAGAACACATATTTGGCCTACACTTATGAAGAAATTAGCTTTTTTACATTTTTTTATTGGGTGTGTTTTATAGCAAAAAGTAAAAAATATATATATATTTTTTTTTCAAAATTGTCTGCCGTTTTTTGTTGATAGCACAAAAAATAAAAACTGCAGGGGGGATCAAATACCACCAAAAGAAAGCTCCATTTGTGGGGGAAAAAAAGGACATTTTATTTGGGTACAGAGTCGCACGGCCGTGCAATTGTCAGTTAAATTAACGCAGTGCCGTATTGCAAAAAATGTCCTGGTCAGGAGGGGGTAAATCCTTCCAGAGCTAAAGTGGTTAAAGCTCGCACACCACACATATGTGTTCATGGCCAGCCAAGGTTTCTATAGTGAGAGTGCACTCAATGCCCTACCAGTACAGTGGCTTAGTAATCACAGACAGTTCTCAATCTCTAGTCACAATCGGGATCAGGATGGGCTTCCAATCATATCTCTATTGTGACAGCCAATCACAGTGGTCTGGGGGACACCGGGGCCTGGCTGTGAGGGGTTAAGGGGACTTCCTCCACAAAGTTAATTTTTTGCCTTTCTCCAAACACCAGTTGTTTAAACCTTGAACAAATTGATCCTCTGAGAGATGAAACCAAAGCAGCAGATAATGCATATAGGTTGCTCACTGGCGTCACGTGTCCCTAATGTGTGAGTGCAATGTACACGGGCCCCAAGAGAGAGGAAGCCCACTGCACACATTAAAGTTTTGATTCAGGAAGCACTCCTCACTGTGATGTTATCCTTTGAGCTGCAGCCATGCCTATCGCTTGTGCATAGGTGTGTGCAGCCTATTGCATTAGGTTGTGCACCCCAAAGCTCAAATGACCGTGTGAGCCACCAGAAGAACGGGGGCTGGGCGTGATCTCCGAGGCCGGATGCATGACCATACCACCTGCTCAAACGTAATTGCAATGCTAGAAGAATGCAAGGAGGACCGGGTCTATCTTGGGGATGTTCCTGCGGTCCTCCTGAGAGGCGTGAGCACCTGAAACTGCTGGGGAGGAGGTAGGGGGAGGGATTTGTCCACATAATGTGCATGTCATTCAAGACAGTTGCCAACTATGGGCGATTAGGGTGTGCCCAGGTGATCCAAAAATGCCTGCTATGCACCCATCCTTTGAAGGGGAGTGTGCAGCGTGTCAACTAGTCTATTACATGGCATTGGCGAGTACTATGATGAGGGGATATGATGGAGGTGTGCAGTGATATTGGAACTGATGGAATGGGTAGCTTTTGGTGCAGACACTGGCTATACAGGTTAGGGAGTGCCCTGGGATATGGGTCACCTTCACTTTCACATTGATAAGTGCTAGGGCAGAGTGTTCAGAGCCTGGGGGATCAGTGCTGAATGGTGTTCTACTGGAGCTGCCAGAAAAACAGTTTGGGGATGCTCTACAGCAGTAGTTAATGAATGATGTGCGAGATGCTCTGCAGAAGTAGTTATACTGAGTGCAGGGAAACTCAGCCATGCACTGCTGAATTTACAAAAATTAAAGTAAAACTAAAGGCTAAACATTTTCTTTCAGTTTTGGATAAAGTGGATTACAACATCACAACATACAAAACATTTCCCAGCACACTTACCGACCAGCCTGCAATACAAACAAATTGGCCCTGTCTAACAATTTATGTTAAAAACAGAGGAATTTTGTTTACACACATTTGCAAATATATGCGTAAGCCACAGTGCCCATGCCAAGGGACCTCTGTATATACTGTGGTTATAACTTATAACTCTAAATTTCCATATAAATTAAATATACTGCGTGCGGTCTGGAACCAGTTAAAGAACACCCAGCAAGAGTGCAATGGCAGCGAAGGCATCCCGTGCATCCCTCACCCAATGCAGGCATTATTGGAACACCTGTGAGGTTTTTATTGCTGACTGTGCACCTGTTAGGAAGATTCACCTTCTCTATTTGTCCTGTTTACCAATATTATTGAGAGTGAAAGTGAAAAAATCCCACCTTTTGGTTTGTCATCAGACAGGCAGAGAGAGGGGATCTTCCAATGGGGACAATAGTTCTGGTCACCACCAGAGGTTAATTTGCTTTGGAGGGATTTCCTCCCTGTTTTGTCTAAGATACAGGATGTAAAGGGAAAGAATGGTGGCAAAAATAAAATTGACAGGGGTTATAACTCTTCCTGTCTGTATTCAAAATGAAAAATAAAAAGTTGGTTCTACTCTAAGCTGAGGATGTGGTGTCCTACATGGCATGGTGTGAATAAAAGGAGTGACAGTCAATCCCCTTCCATGTGGGGGCCCAGAGATGACATAGATCATGCTTTCCAAAATTAGGTTGCTGGGGTGGTGTTTGAGAGGAGATGGTCTACAGTAAGAGGACACCATGGCAAATTGATGCTCTGCAGTAAGGGGATAGTGAAGCTCTGAAGTAATTGGACACAAAAATTACACTTGGTGAAGCTCTGCAGATAGGGGTAGAAGATGTTAACCTGTGCCAGAGGATGCGTGGACTAGGTATGTCCTCACCATTCCCACTAATGATTTGTTCAGTTTTTGTCTTGAAGAAGGGAACCCAACTTATGATCTGTCTTGCACACAGGCCCATTGCAGGCTCCCGCTGCTGTCAATTAAAAGCTGTGACACGGGGGGGGGTCCTGCTGTCTGTGTCAATGGATGCATCAAAGGGACTCGGAAGCAATCCCATGGGGACACCCGATGAAGAGGAGGGGCTTGGAGCGCTGGCAGGGGACCCAAGAAGAAGGGGATCGGGGCTGCTCTGTGCAAAACCATTGCACAGAGCAGGTAAGTATAGGCATGTTTGTTATTTTTATTTTTTTTAAAAACAAAGGTTCACGAACACTTTAAACAAAAACAAAAAGGTTTACCTGAGCCCAGTAGCGGTCCTTATCTGGATTTGACAGGCTACTTACTTGTTCAAATACTACATGTCCAAAGCTGGCCATATACTGTTCAAGTTCCTGATGAACCATCTGAAATTGTAGGTGTAGGTGGCCCAATGGCCCTAGGTGTTGCCACCTCTTCCCTTTAAACCTGAAACCATTTGAATTACACAGGTTCTCAGGCTAATTTAATCCAGATAAGGCACCAAATGGGTTTAATTACCACCCTAATCAGCCACAGGACCTGTGTAATTAATATGTGTTTGGGTTTAAAGGGATGAGGTGGCAACCCTAAATGGTCCCCTTCACCTTGACATCCTTCCATTCAAAAATCAAAGAAGCCAGGCAAAAAAATGTTGATCTAACAGCACCTGCATCCAATCAGATATAACAGCTGTTGGTGCCTGTCACAATATGCTAACTCCCCTTTCACATGAGAGGTCCAATTGGGTCCGCCTGTCCGTTTTTCAGGCGGACCCAAATGGACCCTCCATTCTCCTCTGTGGGCAGTCTGATGTAAAAAGACTTGTGTCTGTTTACAGGCTACTACCTCCAATCCGATCTGGCAAAAACAAATGAAAGTTCCTCTCCATCTGGCCAGATCGGATCAAAGGGCGGTTGTAAACTGACAGCTGGTCCGTTTACATCTGACTGCTCATAAAGCAGAGCGGGACCTGTCATCCATCTGAGTAGAAAAGCAAGGTATGCCGCTCCAGGTGAAAGCAATATCCCCCTTCACTCTACAGGTGTAGATCCAGTCCGCAATCTGTATACGGATCTTAGAAGCAGGAAAGAGTTGACCGCACTCCAGAGTTGAAGGAAACATACATAGTTTTTATTGAAGATTAAAATCCATCAAAAAACATCCAATACATAGTTACAGATGCAGCAAAGATTGACACGTTTCACGAATCATATTCGCTTACTCTATAAATATCTATGGTTGTGCTATAAAAGACAAAGAAAATCTGAATAGAATATAGAAAATATTATTTGTACAACATTAAAAAACTGATATTATAGTGACTATTTTTTATAACTAGTATATAATCTCCGCTCATGAGATATACATAAATTATAAATATATGATGAAATATCTAGAAATATGCGGAGATCAATGGATACACCATATGAAGGAGCGATGTAATTATTTCCTATTTTTGTTACCACTTTGCAATCAAGAAACACAAAGTAGCAATCCTCCTTTTGTTTTGCATCAATAAGTTTCTATTTATATTCTGTTTTTTGCATTAAAGAGTGTTTTAATTAATTTTTTTTTTTTTACAAGACAACACTCATTATATACAAGTGGTTCTTTTATGGAGAGGAGCGTCTTTTTCCTAGTGAACATTTGTCCTTTGAAGGCTACTATGTGGAAGATATGACTCCACTCCATATAAGAAATATGCGATGGAAATAAATACATCGGCATGTTATCACGTGCACAAAAGTTTTTATCATTATATGTATATTGATTTTAACAACCTAGTGTGTGTTTTTCTTTGTGGTTTCTGCTCAAGTTTTCTTGCAGTAACCGCATGAAAGGGTTAATCAGCATGATTGAAAACCAATTTTTCAGCTGGCTGTATATCTTTATAACATGTCAAACAAGTGGTGTTCTTTAGATTATGAGTAAGCGATAATGATTTGTGAAACGCATCAATCTTTGCTGCATCTGTAACTATGTATTGAATGTTTTTTTGATGGATTTTAATCTTCAATAAAAACTATGTTTTTTTTCCTTCAACTCATGGGACCTGTCATCCAGCCACTCCGCTCAGCTCAGCTAGGGATCAGCAGACCTGCTGAGCAAACAAGAGTTAAGCAGAGTCCAGCCCATGTGAAAGGTGCCTAACTGGATTCATCCATCCTCACTGTATAGCATGGATGGAAAAATCTCTTAGATTTTGTGTATAGCCAGCTTAATGCTACGGTCATGAGACCAGAAATATCAGATAATTATTCACTGGTTGCTCAGACAGAAGTAATGGTTCTCACTTCAGGCCCCTTCAGTATGGCCTTAGACCAGAATTAGTAGGGAGCCAAAGAGCATGTCAATCCTAGAGGGAGACCACTCTTCTTCACAGGTCATTGTTTGGGTGTTGTTTTAGCTTTTATTGAACATAGGCAGAGGATGTAGGTGGACCTAAAGTAAATGTATGGCTCTAGGACCACTGTGTGACCTCCCACCCTGTGGTTGGAGTTTAAATTATGAGGAAAGATTGTCCTTTTAACATCCCAATGAAGAACGGAAAAGATGGAGACCATGGCCAATTCTTGAAGTCAGGATACACAGCCACCTGGAGACCAGCAAATATTGGCACTCTACAACACTTTATTAATTTCAGCAGGATTATTACTTCTTATTAATAACAGAGACTTTTGTTGAACTTCATTTTAGAAAAACACGCTAAACCTGTTTAATCCTGCTTCAAATCATTTCTTTGTCACTGAAGAGCCCTCGACTCTCAGCAGTGGACGTAGAATTTTCATAATAATTACTGTTGACTTTTCAGACTTCCAGGCTATGTTTTCAAGAATGGAAAATATTTTCCCCTTGAATTAATTGCTATTTCATGAAAGTTTCTACAGTCCTGCTGTATAAGCAACATAAAAAGCTCAATTTAGTGTTTATGTATGCACTAAACAATAGCTAAACCTATTTTTAAAGGGACGCCATCATGGTTTTGAGTCATTTTTTTAATGTATAATTTTTTAAACTTAGTTCTATCTGTGATTGTACTATACATACTGTGTATATATACTGTACAGCCATTATTTTGCAAATAAACATTTAACTCGTGACAATGGATTCTCAGAGCCCTATTGATTAACTAAAAAGCACATCAGTGGCTGTCTACCTTGTGGTTCTGTTTGTCTGACTTAAACTTCAGAATGAGGTGTACAATATGGGATGCATCACCACTAATGAGTCTTCTACTTTTATATATGAATGTAATGCAGCCTGTAAAAAAATAGATTTTTCCCCCACAGGCTGCAGATAGAAATGCATATGTGAAAAGCACCCTACAGCAAATTTTCATTTTTCAAAACTGATTATAATAATTAAAGTAATAAATGTGTACAAACTGTGTACATTCTCTCTAAAATTCGTTATGCATAATTACTCTAGAAACAGATTAATAAATAATTCACAAACCCAAGAGAGATTTTTAGTCAACCCAATAAAAATAAGGTAATTTGTTTGTGGAATCTTTTACCCTTGCGTTGATACATACTGTACATGGCTCTGCCATGTTGAGGCCATCAGGCCGATGGAGAATCTAACCAGTTCTCTGAAATGAGTCTATTTCAAGTTGCAGAAGACCTGATTTCATTGGATACAGTACTCTTCCACAGACAAATTTAAGCAGCTTTTTTTCTGGCTGAATCTGTTTGCTTCTTTGCACACCTCTCTGCCAATTCCCTTTCCATCACTACTCCCCTGTCCTGACCTTACTTTCCTGTGTCCTATACCCTGTTGTCCGCTGCCTCTCCAATATCATTAGGTAGTGAGGGCTGGTGTGTCCCCCCCCACCCCCCGCCACCAAACCGGCCTTTCCTCTTCCCCTTCCGGAAAATCTCCCTTAGTCTCTGCTCCCTTCTCCCTTAATTACTATTTAGTAGGCATCTTCCCTTACATATAACTCTGGAGAGAAGTTTCCTCTCCCTACTCCTGTTCCATCCCAAATTTAGTGTATCCCTTCCAGTTCAGGAATAGACTAACTGAACACAATTTTGTGTTTGTGATGTCAGTGACCTGCCTTGTCCACATTTAACAAAGGCGCCTTCAGGCTTCAGACATAGCTCATGTATTTGTATTTGAAATTCTTTCTAGATCAGTGATCTCCAAACTGTGACCCGGGGGCCTGATGCAGCCCTTTGCTTGCTTTTATCTATCCCTTGGGGTAATGTTTCATCCTCTGACACAAACAATAGAGCATAATTCCTCCTACTGACAGCAATGAATGGGCACAATTCCTCCCAATGACACCAACGATGGGGCATAGTTCCACTCAATGACATCGACGATGGGACACAGTTACTCCCAGTGACACCAATGGTGGGGCATGATTCTTCCCACCCAATAATACCAACGATAGGGCACAATTCCTCTCATTTACATAAAAAGAGGAGCATTTTTTACTCCCGTTTATGTCGGGACATTTTCTACTTCCAATGGCCACATTCCAGCCCCCCTAAAGGACAGTAAACTGGCCTTTTATTTAGAAAGTTTGGAGACCCCTGTTAGAGATTAAAAAAGAAAACAAAATAGATGCCGTCTGTAGCACCATGAGTGATGAGCCTCCATTCCTAAATATATATACAAAAAAAGGATACATTGGTCACGGGACTTTAAATGAGGCAAATCACTTCAAATGTTTTTGTCGTTTCCTGCTGGTGGACATGGTAAACCCTTTTCCCTATTAAGGGTCTTTACATATCACTGCTGGTTAATAGGGCCATCACCTATGTATGGATTCATTCTGCTATGGAAACTTGCTCCGCCCTCCATTTGCCCTCGAGGTCCATTTGGGTCATGTCATCACAGCCCCCGGGGCACACATTCCCTGGTATCCCCCACTAACAGGGCTGCTAGCCCCCCCCCTCCCCCTTTTGAGCTGGCCTATAATTTTCTTGCATCTACTCCTGAGGAAGTGGACAGAGATCCATGAAACGTGTAGAGTTATAGTGTGCCAAGAAATGTGTGGATCACTATGTATTTTGCAATCACGTATTTCCATTTGCTAATAATCATGTATTTCTATCTGGAAAAAATATCACGTATACAAATATTAATATTTTTCATGAATTTACAGTGTATATTATGGTAACCTATTATGAATCAGCTCATTAAATTTTCTTTTTAATTGGTATTTTATCGTTTCTATATATTGTCAATATGAAATTTGCTACCATGCAATAAATTTATAATCATGTGTACTATTACGGTTTGAAGTTATTTGCCTCATGTAAAGTCCTGTGACCAATGTATTCTTTTTTTGTATACCTGTTCTAGGTTGTTGTTGTATATTATACTGTAGTGTAACATTCATTTGCTAAGTATTCTGTGCCTGGTATCTCTACTTGGTCACCGTACTTATGCTGCAAGGTATTTTGTTATTTGATATTGGTTGTATTGGAAAAGAAAATTGACTGAAAACGATAGATTGAGAACAATTTGAAAAATTAAAAATGTGCAGTACTTTAAAAAAAAAAAAATGCACATCAACACAATGTTTGAAAAAAAAAGCATCAACAGTGTGATTATTCCATGGGGTAAAAATAGTTTTTTGCTTTCTGTTTGTGTTTATCTGCAGCCGGAATGTTACACAGTCCGTTTCTACTGAATCACTGTATGACTCCAATGACGGGAAGAGTTAACTTGCCAAAGGAAATGGCAATCTTTTAATAATGTTTCATATATAAATTGGCACACCATTACACAAACAAAATGTAATTTTCCCCAGAGTCGTTATTGGCATCCATGCGCTGGAGTCAGTGTTTTACTGCAACCGTTTTCAGTCCCATTTTACAGCCAAGTCCTTTAGGAGCGGAAAGTGTGACACAGTCACACTAAGAACTTTTGCATGTGTACACCAGTACTTTATTAATGATGTAGCTGCTTCCCCCATTAAACGGCCTCCTATATAAAAGGCCCACAGTGCACACAACAGAACCATTCTCAGCTACAGCAATTATTTCCAGGCTTCTTCATTAAACTTCTAAGCAGGTTTGGCCTTTGTTTTTTCAATACTTATAACCAGAAGATTTATAGTTTTGGTATATTCCAGAATCTATTTTTTATTTGAAATATTCCCAAATTTTGCTTCCAAATGCATTTTAAATATTACAGAGGTAGTATGGTGTTACACTGGCTGGCGTGCTCAAAGGAAATTTACCAGCTGTGCCAATGAATGTGAATATATGATGAGGAAATCATACATTTGATTTACAGTGAAATATTCCAAAGGTATTGTTATTCATTTGGTCAGAGTGGTGGTGTTAGAATCTCTATCAGATTTTTATTCCTGCCAGTGATCACATTGGGGAGATTTCCCTTAAAGGGTAACTCCACTTTCGTGGGGAAAAAATTAGCATATAAATGTAAAAAACATATTGTGTATATAATTGCTATTCAAGTCCGTTTGTAATTGATTGTTATTAAAAATGACCTTTCCTTTTCAATCTGCAGATCTGTAATTTTCTGTAAAATGCAATGCTATATGGCTACCTGGAGGTGTTCTCTGCACAGACTGTGTACAGAACACCCCTTGAAAATGTCACTTTCTGCTTGTCTGATTGGCTCGCTGATTTTCCCAGAAGTCTGCTTCAAATCAGATTTCAGGCATCCCCTGCAACAAAAATGTAATTTTCGTGAGATACTCCCAAATGTAAATCATGACTAAAGGAATGCAGACCCTGCCACTTTTTTCATTAGAGCCCTGCTGTCAGTGCTGGGCTCTCAGCCCTTCATTCTCAGTGCTCAGGTTGCTCAGCTGTCGGTTAATTGCCTTAATTGCCAGCACTTATCACTCCACAGTGGCTCACCTGGTGATCATTTCCTACCGATCAGGTCCAGCCTACAGCCAGCCCCTTCTGGCTATTTGAACTGCCTGGTTCATTCCTTCTGTGCCTTTGCCTTGGTCAAACATATCTGGAGACTCTCTGCTGTGTTCCTGTTGAAGATTTGCCTGGCTGACGTCCCTTCTGGTTCCTGATCCTGTCTGCAGCCTCCAACTACACTTATCTCTGGCTTCCTGATTTACTAGCTTATTCTGACTATCTGCTTTGGCTACTGTGCCCTGCCTATGTTTTGACTATGTTTACTATTTGTACCATTTTTACCATTTTATTAAAAGGTGTGATTTTACTGCATTTTCTGTCTCTGCCTGATTCATGGTTCCTGACACCTGCAGGTGCAGCAGCTGACTAATAATTATAAAACCACTTCCATACAGTTTCACTCACTTGCACATGGACACAGACAAACAAATAGCTATTCCTTTAGAATAAAAAAGGGAGGAATCTGCAACAAAGTTTGATAAAATCCTTGCAATGTACATAGATCACCCAGAGGGGAATGTTTTTTCTCAAAAAAAGGGGAGTTACTCTTTAAGCACTTGCCGACCAGCTGCCATACTGTAGCGAATACTGTAGCTGTACGTCGCTTTGTGCAATATATGGGCACGCGCGTGCGCCCTTAGCGCTGGATCCAATGCATGTGGCAGGTGGCCACAACGTCTGCTGGCCACCAGCGATCACTCCTCAGAGAGCCAGAACGGGGATCTGTCAATGTAAACAAACAAACAGATCCCCGTTCTGTCAGGGGAGTGATTAGGAACAGCGATCTCTCTCTATTCCCAGTCAGTCCACTCCCCCCACAGTTAGAAACACCTCCCAGGGAACGTGTTTAACCCCTTGATCACCCCCTAGTGTTAACCCCTTCCCTGCCAGTGTTATTTCTATAGTAATCAGTGCATTTTTATAGCACTGATTGCTGTATAAATGTCACTGGTCCCAAAAAAGTGTCCACAATGTTGCAGTCTCGCTAAAAATTGCTGTTCACCACCATTACTGGTAAAAAAAATAATATTAATAAAAATTCCATAAATCTATTCCCTATTTTGTAGACGCTATAAGTTTTGTGCAAACCAATCAATATACGCTTATTACGATTTTTTGTTACCAAAAATATGTAGAAGAATACTTATTGGCCTAAAATGATGAAGAAATTTGTTTATTTTTTACATTTTTTTGGATACTTATAGCAAAAAGTAAAAAATATTGTAGTTTTTTTTCAGTTGTATGCCTTTTTTTGTTTATAATGCGAAAAATAAAAACCGCCGAGGTGATCAAATACCACCAAAAGAAAGCTCTATTTGTGGGAAAAAAGGACATAAATTTTGTTTGGGTACAACGTCGCACGACCATGCAATTGTCAGTTAAAGCGACACATTGCCGTATCGCAAAAAAGGGCCTGGTTATTAAGGGGGTAAATCCTTCTGGTCCTTAAGTGGTTAAAGCTGAACTGTGGTCTTCCCTTTAGGGCTCATTCAGACATGTGGTGAGGCCCATCCTCCGTGCAGAGCCGCATTTTGTTGCATCTGCATCCGCCATAAAGCTGCATGCAGGCAGCCCATACAAGTGAATGCAGACACAGCGGCTGCACGGACACAGTTACATGTCAAAATTTACCACATGGGCAGGAGTGGGTGAACAGATCTGAATACAGACACTGTGATCTGTTCAGATCCATGCACCCTCTTCTGCCCTCATGTCCAATTTTGACACGTGACTGTGTCCATGCCACCGCTGTGTCTGCATCCACTTCTATGGGCTGCCTACACACAGCTCCAAAGTGGGGTCAGATGCAGCAAAATGCGGCTCTGCACAGAGGATGGGGCTCATCGCCCACCAGAAAAAGCCCTTATTGTCCTTAGCCAATGCATCTCATTCATTGGATTTCAGTTCTCTCAATCATAGAGGCTCAGAATCATAATGAGTGTTATCTAGGATGCTTTGCGTGCAGATGCAGTCTACCTAGGAATATCCACTCTTTTAACAGACATCCACCCATTAATGCATTTTGATATTTGCATTGCGCCTCCCAATAGCCAACCCGCTGCTTATATTACGGCTGAGGGCAATTGAGAAGAGTACTGAGTCCCCAGGGTGATGTTTTCAGTATAGCACCCTGCCCCTCCTACTAGCCATGATCTGTCTGGATTGCATTGAGAAGCACAGAAAGTTCGGTTCGCACCAGAACTTGTGAACAGGCAAAAAATTTGTGCGAAAACGCAAACCCTATTGAAGTCAATGGGACACGAACATGGAAAATCAAAAGCGCTCATTTTAAAGGCTTATATGCAAGTTATTGCCATAAAAAGTGTATGGGGGCCTGACCTGCCCTAGGGGACATTTTAAAAAAAGTTTTTAAATCAATGTTTTTTTCAGGAGCAGTGATTTTAATAATGATTAAAGTGAAAAAATAAAAATGAAATATTCCTTTAAATATTGTGCCTGGGGGGGTCCCCTTAGTCTGCCTATAAAGTGGTGCATCTGTGTGATGTTTAGAACAGTAAAAACACAAGAGAGGGGAGCACCGACCTAGTGCAATACCTTTACAACGTTTATTAAAAACAAAGAAATAAAATATACTCACAAACGGAGCAATATAAAAGGCATCATAACACGAAGTGGAAAAGATTCCTCCAAGGAACTAATTAATCTCCACCTCAGCAGGGGGGCCGGACAGCGTCCGTATGACCAGGCTGACGCGTTTCCAGGGCGAACCCTCTTCCTCAGAGCCTCAAAGTCACCTCAGAGTGGCTCTGAGGAAGAGGGTTCGCCTTGGAAAGCGTCAGCCTGGTCATACGGACGCCGTCCGGCCCCCCTGCTGAGGTGGAGATTGATTATTTCCTTGGAGGAATCTTTTCCACTTCGTGTTATGATGCCTCTTATATTGCTGCATTTGTGAGTATATTTTATTTCTTTGTTTTTAATAAACGTTGTAAAGGTATTGCACTAGATCGGTGTGCCCCTCTCTTGTGTTTTTTCTGTAGTACCTCTTAGATGCCCATGGTCCTGAGGAGGGCAGCAAGGCCCCTCAAGTGCAGAGTGAATGCTACGTTTTCAAAGGTTTTTTCTGTACTCTCCATTCTTCGCTTGTCTCTTGGTTGATAAATCCAAGCGCAGGAGTTGTTTGGGTTTTCTTCTATGTTTAGAACAGTGCCAGAGCAAAATTACATTTGTAAAGGAAAAGTTGTCATTTAAAATTGCTCGCAGCTGTAATATATTGCCGGTTACCGGCAATATAGATAAAAATCACTGACTAAAATTGCGGGCCCCCCCCCCTACCAAAATGCATACCATTGCTGCCTCCCCTCCTGTGTTCAGATCAGCTGGTAGCTGCAGATATGTTAATGCAGCCGAATTTGGCTTGGTTTTTCTTTCAAAATACATCCAAGAGGACCAATTGTTAGTGATCTAAGTATCCTGTTTATAGAACGAACATGTATGGCTTATTTGGATCCTGGTTGTCCACTGCATATGATATGATGCAGTCCATTCAATAAAGGACGGTGCAGAGGCGTTTGAACGTCTCCTGGTACCTGTTGGATACTAAGGTTAGCATTGCTTTGGTATTTAGGGGTATATCAGACGCTGTAATTCTGTTGTAGAGACCCTGCATATATATAATATAGCAGGGAGGTGGCTATTCAGCCCAATTTACAGTCAGGTCCGTAAATATTGGGACATTGACACAATTCTAATCTTTTTGGCTCTATACACCACCACAATGGATTTGAAATGAAACAAACAAGATGTGCTTTAACTGCAGACTTTCAGCTTTAATTTGAGGGTATTTACATCCAAATCAGGTGAAAGGTGTAGGAATTACAACAGTTTGTATACGTGCCTCCCACTTTTTAAGGGACCAAAAGTAATGGGGCAATTGGCTGCTCAGCTGTTCCATGGCCAGGTGTTATTCCCTCATTATCTCATTTACAAGGAGCAGATGAAAGGTCCAGAGTTCATTTCAAGTGTGCTATTTGCATTTGGAATCTGTTGCTGTCAACTCTCAATATGAGATCCAAAGAGCTGTCACTATCAGTGAAGCAAGCCCTCATTAGGTTGAAAAAACAAAACAAACCCATCAGAGAGATAGCAAAAACATTAGGTGTGGCCAAATCAACTGTTTGGAACATCCTTAAAAAGAAAGAATGCACCGGTGAGCTCAGCAACACCAAAAGACCCGGAAGACCAAGGAAAACAACTGTGGTGGATGACCAAAGAATTCTTTCCCTGGTGAAGAAAACACCCTTCACAACAGTTGGCCAGATCAAGAACACTCTCCAGGAGGTAGGTGTATGTGTGTCAAAGTCAACAATCAAGAGAAGACTACACCAGAGTGAATACAGAGGGTTCACCACAAGATGTAAACCATTGGTGAGTCTCAAAAACAGGAAGGCCAGATTAGAGTTTGCCAAACAACATCTAAAAAAGCCTTCACAGTTCTGGAACAACATCCTATGGGCAAATGAGACCAAGATCAACTTGTACCAGAGTGATGGGAAGAGAAGAGTATGGAGAAGGAAAGGAACTGCTCATGATCCAAAGCATACCACCTCATCAGTGAAGCATGGTGGTGGTAGTGTCATGGCGTGGGCATGTATGGCTGCCAATGGAGCTGGCTCTCTTGTATTTATTGATGATGTGACTGCTGACAAAAGCAGCAGGATGAATTCTGAAGTGTTTCGGGCAATATTATCTGCTCATATTCAGCCAAATGCTTCAGAACTCATTGGACGGCGCTTCACAGTGCAGATGGACAATGACCCGAAGCATACTGCGAAAGCAACCAAGGAGTTTTTTAAGCGAAAGAAGTGGAATGTTATGCAATGCCCAAGTCAATCACCTGACCTGAATCCAGTTGAGCATGCATTTCACTTGCTGAAGACAAAACTGAAGGGAAAATGCCCCAAGAACAAGCAGGAACTGAAGACAGTTGCAGTAGAGGGCTGGCAGAGCATCACCAGGGATGAAACCAGGCATCTGGTGATGTCTATGCGTTCCAGACTTCAGGCTGTAATTGACTGCAAAGGATTTGCAACCAAGTAGTAAAAAGTGAAAGTTTGTTATGATTGTAAATCTGTCCCATTACTTTTGTTCCCTTAAAAAGTGGGAGGCACATATACAAACTGTTGTCATTCCTACACCGTTCACCTGATTTGGATGTACATACCCTCAAATTAAAGCTGAAAGTCTATAGTTAACGCACATCTTATTTGTTTCATTTCAAAACCATTGTGGTGCTTTATAGAGCCAAAAAGATTATAATTGTGTCGATGTCCCAATATTTATGGACCTGACTGTATGTGTATCATTATTTTTCTGATTATACAGTTTTTTTATCTCTGAAGTGTGAAGTATTGTTGGTGTCGGTTATGCAGGTGAACGTGCATGTAGCCGGGTCCATAGTCCAGGCGGTTGAGTCACCTTAACTGGTTCCACACCGCGCGCCGTCTTTTCACAGCGGCAGTGGGGGAGCCCTGCGCAAATCGCTGTAAATAAGCGGCGATTCGCATTTGGCCACCCGGGGGCGCGCGCGTGCCCGCCGCACTCCTGGGGAGTGTGCCCGCGGCTCGGGCGGACTCGATGTCCGCCGGCGAGCCGCGATGAGCGGCTACAGAGAAAGAACGGGGAACCGCCGATGTAAACACGGCGGTTCCCCGCCCTGTCAGTGGGGCATGAGAGATCTACTGATCCCTGTCACTGGGATCAGTTAGATCTCTCATGCCCATGTTAGCCCAACCCCCCCACAGTAAGAACACACCCAGGGAACCCCTAGCTCTCCCCCCCAGGTTAACCCCTTCACTGCCAATGACATTTATACAGTAATCAGTGGACATTTAAATTTCTGATCGCTGAATAAATGTCATTGGTCCCAAAAAAGTGTCAAAAATGTCCGACATGTCCGCTGCAATATCGCATTACCGCTAAAAATCGCAGATCGCCGCCATTACTAGTAAAAAATAAAAAAAAATAAAAACCCCAGAAATGAATTCTCATCATCCGTAAACGCGGCCACTTTTGCGCAAACCAATCAATAAACGCCGATTGCGATTTTTTTTATCGCAAATATGAGGAAGAATATAAATCGGCCAAAAACTGTGAAAAAAAAAATGTTTTCATATTTTTTTTTGGATTTGAATTTTAGCAAAAAGTAAGAAATTTGGGTTTTTTTGCAAAATGGTCGCTCTTCTTTTGTTTATAGCGGCGATAAGAAATGACGCAGAGGCGATCAAATACGACCGCGCAATTGTCCGTTAAAGCGACGCAGTGCCGGGCTGAAGTGGTTAACCATCGACTAGCCTTACAGGATATCCTGTCTAGGTGCTATTGGGTTTCAGTATCTTCCTACCTGCCTTAAACAATATTTGTGATTGTTACTCATGTGTGCTTATGTCTGTTTGTTTATATAACCTCAATAAAATCTTTGAAACATAAAAATGTTTAAAGAGTTGCCTATGGAGATTTTTAAGTAGCGCAGTTTGTCGCCATTCCACGAGCATGTGCAATTTTAAAGCATGACATGTTAGGTATCTATTTACTCAGTGTAACATTGTCTTTAACATTATACACAAAAAATGTGCTAACTTTATTGTTTTTTTTTTTAATTCATTAAAGTGTATTTTCCCAAAAAATTGTGTTTGAAAGGGCGCTGTGGAAATACAGTGAGACATAAAATATTGCAACAACCACCATTTTATTCTCTAGGGTCTCTGCTAACAAAAATATATAATATTTGGGGATTCTAAATAATTTTCTAGCAAAAAATCCTGATTTTAGCTTGTAGGCAACAAATGTTAGAAAAAGGCATGGTCTTCAAGTGGTTAAACCAAAAAATGTTTTTACTTTTTGCTATAAAACATATCCAATAAAAAAATGATAAAACAAATGTTTCTTCATAAATTTAGGCCAATATATATTCTGCTACATATTTTTGGTAAAAAAAAATCCCAATAAGCGTATATTGATTGGTTTGCGTGAGCATTATAGCATCTACAAACTATGGTATATATACTGGAATTTTTAGTTATTCATTTTTTCATGCTAGTAATGGTGGTGATCAGTGACTTATAGCAGGACTATGATAGTATGGTGGGCAGTCTGACACTAACTGACACTTTGTGGGAACCAGTGACACTAACACATTGATAAGTGCTAAAAATATACACTGTTACTGTACTAATGACACAGGCTTGGAAGGGGTTAACATCTAAGACAATTAAAGGGTTAAATGTGAGCCAAAAGCCTTGTACACGCGATGCGATTGTTGTACGACCGCACGTCCAATTTTTCCCAAAATCGGCTGTCTGTGATTTTGTCTAGCATACTGACGGTAGTCAAATTATCGTTCGACAAAGCTGAACGTAGTTGCACGCCAGCATGTTGTTAGCGTAGCGCACATGTTCCGAAAACCGAGTGTAAATTGGGAAATTAACAGAATCTACAATTGGGGAAGGTTCGGACACAGTAATCATGTCATTGTCACATATAAAAATCGTGAATAGTTACACAATCACAGTGACCAAGGGTGTTTCACAGTCAATCACAGTCTGACGGGTGGTATGATAGTATCAGGACGATATTCAGTGACTAGTGGTGGTAATGATCGTACTTTTTTACTTATTGATTTTTAAGGTCATATATATGGTATCAAA
>BLSH010193110.1:2592242-2606840 GCA_018402905.1 Glandirana rugosa | reverse complement strand
GTGTGTCATACCTTATTTAGCTGATTGATATGTTTTTTCATAGACCCAATTTGAAAGTACTTCTCCTGAAGAAGCGGAATTGTCCACAAAACATGTAGAGGATATTGGTCACATCATGAGGATCTATATGTATTACATCCTGGTTTGTTGTACCATCTTGGGTGTTAAAATATGCAACGTGGATTTTATATTATTGTATCTGGATACTATTACCTTTTAAATAATGTATGCATAAAAATATATATATTTTAAATTCTTCATACAATTTAGATCCATTTTCTCCTCTGTCCACTGGCGACCATTGGGGTGGTCTCCGACTTCCTTTCATTAATTGCTGTAAAGAAATGGAGCTGTGATGTATTACATTCACAAGTCCAAAAAAAGTATTAGAAATGAGCCTAAGGAGCACAGCCTAATGAAAATTGTATGAACTAGTTGGGGTGAAAAACTTATGAAACAGAAAATATTAATCAGTCTCCCTCTGTTGGGATTATAGGACACTAAGAAAAAAAAAAACAGATACTTGCACTAATTGCATTTATAAAGTGGAGACAATCTTCAGAAATCTCAAGACAAAACAGAGGGAGCACAGAGGGTGCACAGGCCTAGTACATTATTCTCAACAATAATCTTCAACCCTATGTAAGCCCCAACTAGAGTAATTTGGAACTTACATAGGACTTCTGTTCTTCACTACTAGCAACTGAGAAGTGTAAATGCACAAGAAAGGTAAGTATGGCCTTCTAGGGACAGGGGCATTAAATGGGCCCTTTTGCTTCATCCTGCCTGGAAAAAGTACAGATTTGATTTAAAATTCACAGAGCATAGCTCTACCATGTCTTAGTCCCAAATTGAATGGACCTCAGAGAGGTTCAGTGTAGTAGCCAGATCACGGGATACTGAGAATGTCCCTTTACTTGTTCTTTGACTTTCTAATTACTTCATTTAGTCATTATAACAAATTAGCAGGCCTTGAAGACAATAGACCTTTGTTTTTAAAGGACTCACTTAGATCGGATTATACAGTATGTGAGAGAGTAGTTGTTTTCTTGACTTGTTTATCTTGTTTTTATGGTGTTAGGCCTTTTTGTTATATTTCATTTGTGCTTTGTTGAACTGGTAGGGGTTTCAAAGCCCCGTTTACCTGTTCTTTAGCATGGGAAGCAGTAACTATGTGTGGGCTGATAAGTTGATCATAATAAACCAAAACACTGAAAAGAAGCACTTAGAGAACACCTGAGTTCATGTACTGAATGTTAATGATGTCTTAGCAATTTTCCGTACTTGATGGTTGCAAATAGTTCTCAGGCCAACCAAAGTCTTAGGAAAGCAAAACATTCATTTATTAAAATTGATTAATATAAAGTCAGTATAGTGCAATAACTTAAAGAGGTTGTAAATCTCCCTGTAACAGTTGTACCTATAGGTAAGCCTAGAATAAGGCTTACCTATAGGTACTGTAAATATATCCTAAACGTGCACAGTTTAGGAGATATTTACTGTATACTGCGCCAATGATGTTATCGGTGCATGCACTCTGAATAAATGGCTGCCCGTGCTGTTTCTTCAGATAACAGTGCCGTGACTGACTGCTCCAGCACGCATGCATGGAACTGACGTCATGCGGCTTCAGCCAGTCATACAGTCGGAGTCCGCGGCCCCGGAAGGAAGACGGGTGAAGATGGATGCGGCCTGCAGCGGGGGTGGCTTCGTTTGCAGGTAAGTGTTACATATATGTGCTAGCATACTAGCTCATTATGCCTTTACTTTGCAGGGAAGGGGAAACATTTTTTTTTAGCAGGCTTTACTTCCTCTTTAAGGAAGGTAGCCAGTGACAATAAAGGATACGTGTATCAAGTATAACATTCCAAGTGTGTTTGTTTATATGACCCTGAATTCCATGACTAGCATGACATGCTAGTAATGGTGACCATAGAGCAGTGATCATCAAATTATGTTAAACCAATGGGCAGAATTTACCACCTTTTCTACATATAAGGCTTCATAAGATGTCTCTGCAGTTGGTAAAGCACAGGTATCTGCATGCAAGTGCTGGAGCTGGGCGTCTCCAGAAAGTGGTGCACCTGAAATGATGTCCCACGCTGCTGGAGGAAGGAAGCCACTGACCAGAACACTGCAAGGGAGCCACAGGCTGGAGCGCAAGCAGAAGCACTAATGTACCATCTCAACAACATCAATCAATTTTAATAAATGGATGTTTTGCTTTCCTAAGACTTTGGTTGGTCTGAGAACTGTTTGCAACCATCAAATATGGAAAATTGGAAAGACATTGTTAACATTCATTACATGAACTCAGGTGTTCTCCAAGCACTTCTTTTTAGTGTTTTGGGTTATTGTATCTTCTTCCACTACTCCAGGTGATCTCACTAATAGCGCCTTAAGAGACTATACCCTATTTTCTTCCACCATTCCAGGTGGTCTCACTAATAGCAGCTGGAGACTATACCCTATTGTGGACAGTCTATGTAACTATGTAAGGATAACCAACATTTGTTCTTCCATTCGATAATTAAAAGTGGACTCTAATTGCTCCTCCTCCCAACCCTTTGACTTCACAATATCACTGAGTTACTTTACAAAAACAAAATTAAATGCGCCATTTACTTACCTAAATTCATGATCATATGGACATCCTGAGTCATGTATCTTTTTCACTGCAGAAGAGGACAATCCTTCTTCAGGTGTCCACATCACTGCCAGGGTGACGTACACATTCCCTATTGGCTGATCCAGAAGGTTGCAGTGGTTTGATGATATTACTATGAAGTAACTTGTTGACATGGGCACAGACTGGGTCATCCTTCTCAGAAGCGGCACCAACAAGGGACACAGACAACAAAGCTAGGTGAGGTTAAAAAGGTTTCATCCACTATTTTTTTCCTGTAATAACTGGTAATTGTGTGCAAGGGATTGGGGAAGATGTTTGCCCAATTATGCTCAGTGTATCAGGGGCTGCTGTCAGTGCTTCTGCCAGTTGTAACAATCAGTGCCCCAATACCCAGAGAGTTGCACAGCTGTGCCAAAATTGTTTAGATTGTTTCTCTACTTGTTTATGATGAGCATTGCTCTTTCTTTTCGGTATTGTAGCAATATAATATGCCATTGTGGTATTTATTTTGTAAGCTGTAAAGTATGACTTATTTGAATATTTTGCATTTTGTAATGTTGGTGTGTTTGCATTAATGTATGTAAAATTAACTAGACCAGTCTTTTTTCAACCAGAGTGCCTTCTGGATTATTTAAGGGTGCCTTGACAAAATAACAAAAAATGCCCAAAAATTGTCAACAAGCCAACAAGTAGATCAACCCTGCCTTTTTTTTTGTTACACAAAGCCACGGGTTTTTATTGTGCAGCATTGCAACCTTGGGCAATGTGTAGGCCAGCTGCCAGCCTGAAGACATCCTTGTTTGCCCCTTCCCTGCTAGCACTGGGGTTACGTTAGCTGAAAGAGGGAGAGAACCTGAGGGAGAGAAGAAATGCTAGAATACTAGTCAGTACCAGTGTGCAAAGGTGTATTGCTTTGTAAAAATAAACCACCTCTAATGTTGGGTGTCCTACGTGTGTGGATGCTGCTGCTTTATAGAAAACTATAAACTAAACTATTAGTTTAGTTTTTTACATTTTTCGAACAGGGTGCCTCGACATTATGTATCATTTTAAAGGGTGCCGTGACTGAAAAAAGTTGAGAAACACTGTACTAGACAATAGTGGAGTTTTTGGGCTGGCTAGATGAGGAATTATATACTCCATCTATGTATATAGCAATCCTTAGAGTCCTATGTATGTCTCAAAAACGTATAGCCAAGAAATGGCTTTCTACAGCACCCCCCTCCCATCTGGGTACTCCTGGTTTAGAGATAGAATACTTAGTGGAGGAGCTTCTTCTGGTCTGGTGTAAGAGCTCACCCTATATATCCCTATAGAGTTTAATAGTAATAGCACAGTAATATTAAAGATTTGACTAGCAGACAGTTTGGTAGCTGTCCCAGATCCGGTTCAGACACATGAGAGATGGTAGAATGCTGATCACAATAATGCTCCTCAATGGACTCCCCAATATAATAATACAATACATCTCTATGCCTATCATACTTACCGGACATGCAGAGGCCAGTTGTTTGTTTTTCACACTGTAGTTTTAAATGGTGTGACATTTTTATGTTTTCACTGGTTTTGTTTTTTCCCCTTTTTCTTTTTTCTTTTTGGGGAACAAAAAGTGTTGTAGTCTAAGTATGTGTCATGCGTGACTTGCCAGTATATACATTTCATATATCTTTTGTGAGCAACAAATGCTTTGCTAGCAAGTTGTGCACCACTTGTCAAGATCCTTGGACTCTTTCAGTGTCACCAATATCTCACATTATTAGGAATATGTAACTATAATCATGTGTAGACCCTTTTTTATTGTTTTTTGTGGAAAGTTTAATAAAAAAAATTATCTGATTAAAAAAAAAAGACAACAGTGGAGCTGTATCACAGCATCTGTGTGTATATGTCCTCTTTCTTTGAACAATCTTAAGAAAGGTTTCAGGTCTTTGATCACATCGGCACCGAGTGCTTTGTGCATAAACAGCCTGGCAGAGGGAACTCAGTTCTGGATGGCCACGCCTTATCTATCCAATGAACAGCCAATGAGATATGGGCATCTGTCCAAGGTACTGCAGAATCAAGAATAATTTGTCAACAGATATTCAACTACAGCTTGATTTGACTTTGACTCTGACAAGAGAATTGTGAAAATCATTTTGATTTAGGCTTATACTAATGTTTCAACATTTGGATAAAAAAATGACATAGGCAAAGATTGTGTTTATTTAAAAGAAAGTAAATTCACAGTATATACACTGGAGCACGTATATGCATCTCTGCTCACGTTATGGATGCATAACATACTGTAATGTTACGATTTTTTTTTTTAAATCTGTTTACTGAAGTTTTCATAGGAATACAACACACAAAACAATACACTGACAATACACTGACTTTTTGCGCCCCACTGGACACCAGAAGCGACACCCAACAACCCTTACTCCCGCCCATGCAGGGGCCTCAATACCCGATTAGGCTGAGTGTCAGACAGATAGGCATTAGAACCCTCCCGCAGCTAGACGAGCCCCAGAGCCCACATCCGTTCCCTCCTCCGGCCCCCATATCCGCCTGGAGTTCAGAAGCAAGGGGTCAAGGGGGGGCCCAGCCACAAAACCAGGTCACCTACAAACCCTCCGCCATGGAGGAATCAGAGAGCCACTTGGACCACACCCGGTCGTACTTTTTGGGGCATCCTCTGTGTATATAAGTGTCCCTATAAAGTGGGACCACATCGTTTACTAGCTCCTTCCATTTATCCACCATAGGGGCGGCACTACGCTTCCAATGCAGCACTATCAGCTTCCTAGCATAGAACAGCAGCAGGCCCAGCAAGGTCCTTTCCGCCACCTTAGGCACCAGATCCTCCACCAGTCCCAAGAGGACCAAAAGATGTGGATAAAGTCGCCCGGGGAATGTCCGCACCACCAGCATTCTGGCGAGAGGGAGCCCCTCATTTTGTGTACTTTGGCTGAGGTAAGATGCACTCTGTGTGCTATCTTATATTGGATGAGGCGATCCCTTTGGGAGACCAGGATCCGAAATGGGAAGTCCCAAACATCCTCCCAGTCCTCTGAATCCAAATCTGGTATATCTTCTTCCCAGAGCCCCTAAGACGGGACAGCTCTGGAGAGGAGACCCTAACCAGGTGATCATAGAGTACCGACATTGCTTTGCTCTCACAATCGAAACGTAGGATTCTCTCCAGGTCTGATTGTACCAATTGACATACCCCATGGGGAAACTGTTTCCTAAAGGCGTGTGACAACTGCAGGTATCTGAAAACATGAGCAGAAGGGGCGTTGTACCGCTCCCTGAGCTCTTCGAAGGCCATGATGGAAAGATCGGGCGTGATATCCGAAAGAATTTTGATACCATACCTGGTCCAACCTATCGGGTCAGGGATGGATAGATGTTGCAAGTTGGGGTTTTTCCAAAGAGGGGTATTGGGGGCACCGCTAGCTTTGGATATTTTTCCAAAGGTAAGCCCTTCCTCCACGCCCTTAGGGTAGTACACATCGAGTGGGTAATATCATAAGGGGACTTTGGCCCTCTGAACACTAACCTAGATAAGGCCTCCACCGAACCCAGAACCGCGGCCTCAGTGATCATCGCCGGATTCGCTTTATCGGGGACCAACCACCACACCGCCGTCACCAGCTGCGCTGCGAGGAAATATTTGTGGCAATCGGGGAAGGCCAGGCCCCCCCAAGAACATGGTCTCATAAGAGTGGACAATTGAAACCGCGGAGAGCGAGAACCCCATAGGAAGAATGAGAATAATGCATTGAGATGAGAAAAAAAACCCTTGGGGATCCACTGAGGCTAGTTCCTGAACAAGTCTAGGCAAAATTTTAATTTTAATCAGGTTCACTTGGCCCAACAAAGATAAGGGTAAGTGTTCCCACTCCTTCAGAGCAACCCTAACCCTTTCCACCGCCGGTGACAGATTCAGCGCCATAAAGTCCCCTGCTTTCCTCGTCATGCGAACCCCCAGATAGGCAATCTCCTCCACCCACTGCAGTTACACATCCGATGGGGCCTCCCTCCTTGCTGCCTCATCGATTGCTAGAAATTGTGACTTGGTCCAATTGACCCTAAGGCCAGTTACCTCTGCAAAGTCATTGAGGACCCACAGAGCGCCCCTCAGCGATGGTCCAGCATCGTTCAGCAAGATAAGGAGATCATCTGCGTACAGGGCCACCCTCTCCTCCAGCCAAGCCAATTGCAAACCCTTAATGTGTGCGAGACGCGAAGCACCTCCGCCACTGGCTCCATGGCTAATGCAAATAGGGCCGGAGAGAGAGGGCAGCCCTGCCGCGTGCCCCTGGCCAGATGAAACGTGGGTGACAAACTACCCCCCAGGCGGATGGCCACCATCGGTGATGAGTAGATCATCTTCAGCCACTCTATGAATCGCAAAGGGTACCCCATTCTACGTAAGATCTCCCATAAGAAAGGCCATTCAAACAAATCGAATGCCTTCTCAACATCTAGAGAAGCCACTACTCTAATACCGGTGTTTTCATGGGTCGCATGGATATTGGTGAACAACCAGCAGAGATTAATATACGTGGGTTTGTGAGCCATGAATCCTGTTTGGCCCATCTCAATAACCGACGGGAGCAAGGGTTCCAGTCTGGCCGCAAGAAGCTTAGTTAATATTTTAAAGTCGGCATTGAGGAGGGCAATCGTTCTATAGGAGGAGCATACTTTGGGGTCCTTTCTGGGCTTGGGGAGCAGAACTATGTGGGCGTGCATCATGGATCAGGGAAGGGAACCCTGACTCAAACAGTGACTATACAGGCTCGCCAGTCTTGGGGCTAGCAACACCGCATGTTGGCTATAGAAGTCCACCGGGATCCCATCCGGGCCCGGAGCCTTACCGGAAGGCAGGGACTCGATCATGGCCAGGACCTCCTCTGTCATAATCGGTGCGACCAACCTAGCCCTCTCTTCATCTGATAACCACCCCAGAGCCAGAGGGTCTAAGAGAGCCTCCAGTCGCCCCTGATCCAGACCCCCCGGAGCAGTGGTGGAGTACAGGGAGCAATAAAAGGCCTGAAACTCCTCAAAAATGCCTTCCGGGGAGGTGATAGCTGCCCCCGAAGAGGAAGCAAGCTCCAAAACCAGGGTAGAGGGAGTATCATGGTGAGAGACCACGGCCAAAAGCCTACCATTTCTATTAACTTGTTCAAAAAAATGTTGCATTGTGGTATACAGCTCGGTCCTAGTGATTTCGGTAAGATGCAAGTGAAGTGCGGGTTTGTGAACCTGTAGTGCCTCTCTGATCTGTGGCCCTCTGAATTTCCTCCTCCAATGACACCTTCTCCCTCGCCTGTTGTGTTTTCACCCCCTTAATAGCGGAGATATAATGATCCCTGGTGACTGCCTTAAAGGCATCCCACACCACGTCCGGAGAGGAAGTACCATCATTGGCGTCCCAGTATGCTCTTAGGGCCTGTGGAGCCTGATCAGCGATTTCGCGGTGTGAAATCCATTGAGCGCCCAAGCGCCACATGGAACCAATCCGTGAGGAAGGAGTACTAAATTTTAGCAACAAGGGACTGTGGTTGGAGAGGCCACTGGGTAGATAAGTGGCCTCAATCACATCTGCCAACATGGCGGGGTTAGTAAAGGCAAAATCGATCCTGGAGGCGGTTTTATACGAGGTGGAGAAGCAGGAGAATGCTTTTTCCTTGGGGTGCTTCCATCTCCAGGCCTCCGAGACCCCCGCAGCCATAGCCCAGTCAGCAAGGTCTTCATTAAAGGATTTTGGCGGGAAGGGCCTGTCAAGGACAGAATCGCATTAAAATCCCCCAGAAGCAACAATTTAGCTGGGCAATAATGGGAGACCCTCTCCAAAATCCTATACAATACATCAGATTTGAAAGGAGGGGGCACATAGACACCCACCAAAACATATTTTTGCTGCCACATTGTAATAACCACAATAACAAACCTACCCTGCGGGTCCGTATGAACTGCATCCACCATGCAGGGAAGGGATTTGTGGAGCAGTATAGAGACACCCCTGGCATAGGTAGAATACGAAGCATGGAAGGCCCGCTGGACCCACATTTTTTTTCAGGGACAGCAGTGTGCTGCCCACCAGGTGCATCTCCTGTAGTACCAAAATGGCTGGGCAGTGTGATTTAAGGTATTGGAAAAGGAGTACCCTCTTGAATTTTGAATTAAGGCTGCGGACATTCCAGGAATTTATTGAGAAACTGCCTTGATTACTCAGTACCATTTAATGTTATTCCTAGAGCGGTAATCATACAGGATGGGAAATCTTGGGCAGGGGGCAACTGGTGAGCAGCAGCACAGGTACAGTCAGTGTAAGTAAAACACAACCGACAGGCATCTACATTTATATACAAAAAAAACAAAACCAACCCCAGAAATGTAGGGCACCACCCTGCTGTCCACTCTTCCCCCTCAAAACATCATGAAGAGGGAAGAGGCACATACGAACTTAAGCCAGGAAGACCTAAAGTCCACCTCAGACTATGAGGAGCGTGAGCAGCCACCCACGAAAAACGCTACCGGTCCTTGTAGCAGACCACCTAGTAAAGGAGGATAAAAGGATAAACAGACCCTGCATATGTATATTGTAACTTGAACAGTAATCACCGACAGCTCCCCCCGCCACGGGGGTTGCAATCTAAAACTTTTGTCATGTCCTGAGATCCAAGTGAAACAGGGGGCACAGTCATGAGCCTCTGCAGCTAGTGCAGGGTGCTGCAGTGGGGAGTAGAGGAAGCAAGTGCATCCCATCGTGGGGAGTGGGAAAGGTCTTTGTCACACACCTGGTGATGGAGTCTGTCTTGTGCAGGAAAGCAGCCACTCTTGTGGCCCTGGTTCGAGGGTCCCCGGTAGAGCAGACAGGGAGCCCAGGAGCTGAGGGGGGCACAAGGACTGGACAGGATCCCTGGTGGTGATATGGATGGTCCAGTGAAGCTCGTGCAGATAGTGGATGGTCATACAGGCCGGGTCGGTAGCAGGCGGGCAATGCAGTACAAAGGGTTCAGGCAGAGGGGTCGTCAGATGCAGGCAGGGTCGTCAACAGGCTGGCAGCGAAGTACAAAAGGATCAGGCAGAAGAGTGGTCGTGGGCAAGCTGGGGGTTGGTGCAGGCAGAAATCAACAAGGTCAAGCCGGGTCACAGGATCAGATAAACAGGAAGTCAGGTCGCTCAGGAGCACTCACATGCTGTAGAGCGGACAGCACTGACTGCTGGGCGTTGTGAGCTTAAATGGGGCTGTTTGGCGCGTGAGTGTGCACAGGAGCGTGCGCGAATGCGCATGGGCACGCGCAAAACCGGCAAAAAAGTCCTTTTTCCTAACATTGCCCCCCCCCCCCAAGGGGCAGCCTCCGGATGCCCAAACGGACACTTCTTTCTTGGCGGTTCCTTTTGAAGGCTTTAATCAGTTCTTCCGCATGAATATTTGCTTCTGGCTCCCAGGAGTTTTCCTCGGGGCCGTAACCCTTCCATTTGACAAGATACTGGGTGGAACCGCCTCTTTTCCAGCAGTCCATGATGGTCTCCACCTAGAACTCCTCCTCTCCATTTACCAACACTGGTTCAGGTGGGTCCGTACTTCATCCCGGGAAGGGATCTGGAGCCGCTGGTTTCAACAGAGAACAGTGGAAAACCGGGTGGATGCGCAGTGAAGCGGGAAGGTCAAGTTCAAACGCCACCCTATTAATTTTCCTCTTAATGGAAAAAGGCCCATTGAACCTTGGCCCCAACTTTTTAGACGGGCAGGCTAATTTCAGGTTCCGGGTGGAAAGCCAGACTTGATTGCAAGGCTGCAGATCTAGTTCCCCCCGCCTTCTCTTGTCAAAGGCCTCCTTATTCACTTCCTGAGTTCTGGATAGGGTGTCCTGTAGAAGCTTATTATTGGTCTCAAAAAAGTCTGTTGCCCTTTGGGCTGCTGGAACTGTGTTCTCCATGGACAGGACAGGAAGAAATGTGAGGTGGAACCCGTAATTGGCCCAAAACGGAGACTGTTTGGTGGCCGAGTGGATAGTGTTGTTAAACGCAAACTCGGCCAATGGCAACAGAGAAACCCAGTCATCTTGTGAGAAGGAGGAAAAGCATTGCATGTACTGCTCCAGCATTTGGTTTGTTCTCTCCGTTTGCCCATTAGTCTGGGGTTGGTATGCAGAGGAATATGGCAGCTTGATTCCTAGGGAAGAGCACAGGGCTCTCCAAAACCTGGAGGTGAATTGGACTCCTCGGTCTAAGACAATATTGGTGGGAACTCCATGGAATCGGAATACTTCCTTGATAAAAAGTCTCTGCTGTTTCAGCAGCTGTAGGTGTGCCCCTCATGGGCAGGAAATGCGATATTTTTGTCATGCGGTCAATGACCACAAATACCGTAGAGTACCCCTGGGAATGAGGTAATTCCACAATAAAGTCCATGGCAATTTGGGACCATGGGTGTTCGGGTACCGGTAGTGGGTCCAGAAGACCCCAGGCTTTGGCCTTGTCGGTCTTGTTGCAGGCACAGACAGAGCAGCTGCTGACATAGCTCTTTCAGTCCTCGTGAGATTTTGGCCACCAGAAGGCACGGGAGAGCAATTCCGCTGTCTTGCATGCCCCAAAACGGCCAGCCAACTTGTGGTCATGGCAAAGTCCTAAAACAGGCGTGCGCACAAGCGCCAAAGACAGCTAAAAAGGCAGATTGAGTTCTTCTCCTAACACCATTCTTTGCCTGTAATCTGGAATCAGAAGGGCCGGAGGAGCTTGCCAGGGAGTGCCTGATCTGCGAGAGCAAGTTCTCCTGGGTGAGCAGAAAGTTACATGAGGGCAAGATTGTGTCAGGTGGTGTGGTATCTCCGGGTTCGCTGAACATCCGTGAAAGAGCGACTGGTTTGACGTTTTTTGACCCTGGCCTGTAGATGAGATGGAATTGGAATCTGGAGAAGAATAGAGCCCAACGGGCTTGTCGTGGTCTCAATCTCTTTGCCGTTCTCAGGTACTCCAGATTCTTATGGTCAGTGTATATGAGGATGGGATGCGTGGCCCCCTCAAGCAGGTACCACCACTCTTCCAGGGCTGACTTAATGGCCAGGAGTTCTCTGTCTCCCACATCGTAATTCCTTTCAGGAGCAGACAACTTACGAGAAAAGAAAGCCACCGGATGAAGCAAAGCCTTGGATCCTTGTCTTTGTGAAAGGATAGCCCCTACTGCAATCTCAGATGCATCCACTTCCAGGACGTAAGGCAGGGCAAGACTAGGATGCTTGAGAATAGGAGTGAAGTGAACAATTATTTTAAAGTCTTGAACGCTGCCTGGGCTTCCGGGGACCAGTGATATCGGGTGTTCTGTTTTGTAAGCTGGGTGATAGGGGTCATAATGGCAGAGAACCCCTTAATGAAGCGTCTGTAAAAATTTGCAAAGCCCACAAAACGTTGGACCCCTTTCCTGTCAGATGGTACCGGCCAGTCCAGGATAGTAGAGACCTTTTGTGGATCCATGTTGATGCCTGTTATGGATATGACTAGTCCGAGGAAATGAATGCTGGACTGTTCAGCATTTCTCCACCTTGGCATACAGCCCGTGTTGTCGCAGACGATCCAGAACTGAAGAGACATGTTTACGAAGTTCCTCAAGGGAGGAGGAGAAAATCAGGATGTCATCTAAGTAAATGATGACGAACAAGTCCAAATAATCCCAGAATACATCATTTACGAAGTGCTGGAAGGTGGGGGCGCATTGCACAGCCCAAAGGGCATAACCAGGTACTCATAATGCCCGAATCGAGTGCGAAAAGCGGTTTTCCACTCGTCGTCTTCCCGGATACGGACCAAGTTATAAGCTCCCCGGAGATCCAATTTGGTAAAGACAACAGCGGAGCCCAGTCTCTGGAACAGTTCTGGAACCAGGGGTAGGGGATATCGGTTTTTAACCGTAATTCTGTTGAGCTCCCTGTAGTCTATGCAAGGTCGCAAAGACCGATCCTTTTTTTTGACAAAGAAGAAATAAATGACTGACATATACAGTATGTGTTGCTTATGATGCATAGACACAGCACAGCAGTCATTTGCATTCATATAAAACAAGTTATGCAGAGACTGAAACACCTGTGTGTCTGGCTGGAGACCACCTGGTAGATCTGTGCCACCTGCCTGGCTGAGCCCCTGGATGAACCTGGATGATATCTGGTTGGATGAGCACCTGTCCAGTCATGTGTTATATTTTCTATGCACCTTCTTTTTTTATACTGCCATATATTAGATAGATTTGTATTTCAGTTACTTTTGTATTTGTCCGCTATGCATTGGGCACAGTCAGTGACATTTAAAGTGTTACTAAACCCCCCCCCCCCCCCACAGTGCCCACAGCTTATAAATCTTTTTTTTACATGAAAATACTGCCACTATATACCTTTTTCACTGATCTGTATACCACGGTTACATGATAAACTGCACAGTTTTTCCAGAGCTGTGTGTTCAGGTAGGAGCAGCTTTCCACTACAGCCTGTATGCACGCCCACATGTTTGATGTCAATATCATGTAACCTGAACAGTTCAACCATAGATGTGCACAGTCGGCTGCATTAGGGTGTGCACCCCAAAGCTCAAACACATGCCTTTCTCTGCAGCATCAGCTGCACGGGGCAGTGAATGAATGGGAAGTGTTTTGTGCTGAGTGGCTTCCTGTTCATTCACAAACTGAAGCATAATAAACACAATTTACTACGCTTCAGTTATGAATGGACAGAGTGACTGAGTGTGTTCATTTAGAAAAAGAAGGGGCCAGTAAATTACATATTTACTAACCCCTTCCCCCGCTCTCCATCCGGAAACATCTCCCACAGAAGCCGTGGGGAGAGGAGAGGAGGGAAGCCAGCAGCACTACGGGCCAACAAGAGATGTGAAGCCCGGGCAGTAGGGGGAATTGGCACCGCACATAGCAATTAGGGTGTGCCCAGGCACACTTGGCACACCCCCTGCGTATGCCTATGAGTTCAACTGACACAGGAAATGTAATCTCCAGCATAAGAGATCAAACTGAGCATGTGCAGCCTTTCAACCCTGCTGTGTATTATATAGACTTGTACAGATAGACCCTGCAGGAGAGTAAGTATCTATGCATACAGGATAAAAGAGCCTTTTTACACAATGCTGAGGATTAACCCCTTAAATTCCCCAGTGAGTATAGCATATACTGTATATACATATCGTGTATGGAAACTGTTTTACCTGCTAAGGTATTTATATTTTTATCAAAACAAGTATTATTGCAGCTTACCAGTCTTAAATGTGGTGGCTTTTTTTCAGGCATTTTCCTTTTTATTTTAACCTTCTGCAAATAGCACACCTCCCTTAAGGTGTTATTTAATTTCTAGAAGAGGATGAAAATCACTCCCTAGCCAGATCCGTAAATTTATGATACCAAGAAAAAAAAAAAGAATAGTGATTCTGAGTCTGACCTTAAAGGCAATTGGACCAGTTAATTAGTAAAATACAAATTTTATTGATACAAATGTATAAAATCTAGAAAAGAAAACATACAACATATACAGTATCTCACAAAAGTGAGTACACCCCTCACATTTTTGTAAATATATTATTATATCTTTTCATGTGACAACACAGAAGAAATGACACTTTGCTACAATGTAAAGTAGTGAGTGTACAGCTTGTATAACAGTGTAAATTTGATGTCCCCTCAAAATAACTCAACAAACAGCCATTAATGTCTAAACCGCTGGCAACAAAAGTGAGTACACCCCTAAGTGAAAATGTCCAAATTGGGAAGAAAGTGTCAATAGTCTGAGTGGCCACCATTATTTTCCAGCACTGCCTTAACCCTCTTGGGCATGCACAGTAAAGAAGACACAACAGTGTACTTTTCTATATTATTATATAAATGTTTTTACACTCCCCACATGAGTGAAAACACTCTATGACATATACAACATACAAAAGAAAAGATCTAAAATATGTAAACATAGTTATTTTAAACATAA
>BLSH010193110.1:2581252-2592232 GCA_018402905.1 Glandirana rugosa | reverse complement strand
TGTGGTCCCCCAGCCAGCTACTTGATTGCAGTCTTCATCAGAAGGCTTGCGCAAAAAGAATAAAAGAAAAAAGGAAAAAACTTTAGGGGAACCGCAGTTCCCGGCAGGGAACCAAGTCTAACTCCTTGCACTAGGCAGAAGAAAACTGGTATGCTATGCAGGGCTGAGGGGTTATGTGCTGAGTAAGGACAGCCCCCTTGGGAGGGGCCAGCTTTGTTTTCTGAACTTTCGTTCTTCCTAGTCTACTCCTAGTAAAAGGTACATTACCCACGTGTCATGAAGAGAGGCTGCGTCTGTCAATGAACGTAAGAGAAAAGGGGTTTAAAAGACCTCCAATGTCTCCCCTGTCCTCCACTGCAGATAATCAAGCACAGATCATGCTTGATAAGCTATATCCACGGCTACAGCAGCCATGAAATGATAGCTCTGAAATCAGAAGTAAGAAAATCATTGTCGCTTTGAGGTTCATTAGTCACAGAAGAGATTGGGAAATGAATGTTCCTCGACCCTCCCCTTTATCTAACAATTCTAGCTGTTTACTGTGGTCCCGAGAGGAATTCGATAGTACAGGGATTAGGAGAGTGGACCTTCAAGCTCATGCAAAAGTGACTGAGCGTCTTTAGAGCTGACTCAATCACTTTTACTGAACAGCCAATTGCTAGCTGTAAAAATTTTACCAAGCTCATGGTTGCAGCTACAGCCATGAGCTTGCTATAACAACTTCAAGTCCAAGACATTTTTTAAGCGTCCTAAGGAAATGAAGTGGTTATTGATGCTTTAATAAGCAGAAAACTACATTTATTTGTGCCTTTCATACATGCCTAGAATTTAGCCTTAAGTTTGTAAATTTTAGCTTGCACTATTGAGCTCTGTAAAAAACAGACTTTTGTTGTTGTGGGGTAAAGGGAAACTGAAACATACAGTATCTCACAAAAGTGAGCACACCCCTCACATGTATTAAATATTTAATTATATCTTTTCATGTGACAACACTGAAGAAATGACACTTTACTACAATGTAAAGTAGTGAGTGTACAGCTTGTATAACAGTGTAAATTTGCTGTCCCCTCAAAATAACTCAACACACACCCATTAATGTCTAAACTGCTGGCAACAGAAGTCAGTACACCCCTAAGTGAAAATGTCCAAATTGGGCCTAAAGTGTCAATATTTTGTGTGGTCACCGTTATTTTCCAGCCCTGCCTTAACCCTCTTGGGCATGGAGTTCACCAGAGCTTCACAGGTTGCCACTGGAGTCCTCTTCCACTCCTCCATGATGACATCATAGAGCTGGTGGATGTTAGAGACCTAGCGCTCCTCCACCTTCCATTTGAGGATGCCTCACTGCAGTGGCGGCTGGTGAAATTTTAGGATGGGGGTGCCAGACCCCGCCCTTCCCTTTGACCCCTCCCAATTCTCATAAGCCCCACCCCTTATAGTTTCCACCCCTTGTGTCAGGAGTATACAGCCCAGCATCACCAGATAGGGTATACAGCATCACCAGATAGTGGTATACAGCATCACCAGCTAGGAGTATACAGAGTCACCAGATAGAAGTATACAGAGCACCATATAGCAGTATACAGAGCCCCAGATAGCAGTATACAGAGCCCCAGATAGCAGTATACTGAGAGTCACCATATAGCAGTATACAGAATCACCATATAGCAGTATACAGAGCCCCAGATAGCAGTATACAGAGTCCCCATATAGCAGTATACAGAGTCACTATATAGCAGTATATAGAGTCATCATATAGCAGTATACAGAGTCACCATATAGCAGTATACAGACCCCCTAGATAGCAGTATACAGAGCCCCAGATAGCAGCATACAGAGTCACCATATAGCAGTATACATAGTCACCAGATAGCAGTATACAGAGTCACCAGATAGCAGTATACAGAATCACCATATAGCAGTATACAGAGTCATCATATAGCAGTATACAGAATCACCATATAGCAGTATACAGAGCCCCAGATAGCAGTATACAGGGTCCCAGACAGGGTATACAATCACCAGATAGGGTTTACAGGGTTCCACATAGGGTATACAGAGCCCCAGATAGGGTATAGAGTCCCAGATAGGGTATATATGGTCCCAGATAGGGTATACAGAGCCCCAGATAGGGTATACAGTCACCAGATAGGGTATACAGGGTCCCAGATAGGCTATACAGATACCCAGATAGGGTATACAGAGTCCAAGATAGGGTATACAGGGCCCCGATAGTGTATACAGTCACCAGATAGGGGTATACAGGGTCCCAGATAGTGTTTACAGTCACCAGATAGGGGTATACAGGGTCCCAGATAGTGTATACAGTCACCAGATAGGGGTATACAGAGTCCCAGATAGTGTATACAGTCACCAGATAGGGGTTTTACGGTCCCAGATAGTGTATACAGTCACCAGGTAGGGGTTCGCTGCGATTCATGCGCAATACAGAGTATTGCACATATTATATGTCGCAGGCAGCTCCATGCAGAGTATTGCACATATTAGGACATATCATAGGCAGCTCCATGCAGGGTATTGCACATATTACATGTCACAGGCAGCTCCATGCAGAGTATTGCACATATTAGGACATATCACAGGCAGCTCTATGCAGAGTATTGCACATATTAGGACATATAATAGGCAGCTCCATGCAGAGTATTGCACATATTAGGACATATCACAGGCAGCTCCATGCAGAGTATTGCACATATTAGGACATATCACAGGCAGCTCCATGCAGAGTATTGCACATACAGGGTCCCAGATAGTGTATACAGTCACCAGATAGGGGTTCAAGTCTCGCACTTACCCCATCTAATAGGCAGGCAGGCAGGAGTGTGCAGAGTTCGGCATGCGGCCAGCGACTGTTGATTGCAGAGACAGCGCTTGCGGTGAGCATGCTGAAGCCTGGAGTCCGGCTTCTCTCTCCTGTCTCCATGGCCGGAAGTGACACCGAGGCTCCTCCAGATCAATCACCACCATCTATTGGACGGCAGTGATTGACAGTACCAGGAGCCAATAGGCAGCTTGAGGCGCAGAGCAAAGCACCTCAAGGCAGGATTAAACCCTGCCATTGAAGTGTGATGCCTGCAATCATGTGATTGCAACATCACATTTCCCATAGTGCACTGTGTCCGGTGACCGAACACAGTGCACTGTAAATTTAAACAAACTTTTTTTTTTTAAAGGGGACATTTTTTTTGGGGGGGCGGCGCCTGGGCACCCCCTATGGGTGGGCCGCCACTACCTCACAGATGCTCAATAGGGTTTAGGTCTGGAGACATGCTTGGTTAGTCCATCACCTTTACCCTCAGCTTCTTTAGCAAGGCAGTGGTCGTCTTGGAGGTGTGTTTGGGGTCGTTATCATGTTGCAATACTGCCCTGCGGCCCAGTCTCTGAAGGGAGGGGATCATGCTCTGCTTCAGTATGTCACAGTACATGTTGGCATTCATGGTAGATTATCAAAGGGTTGATATCCCTCGTAGTTACTTTATGTATGTACGCACAGCTTGTTGGATAATCCATATAACCTGGCCCATATAAACACGCTCTCTCAATCTTCACCCACTTTGTATTTCAATGGTAATACCTCTTTAACCGGTTCCTGACCGGCTCGCGTACATTTACTGCTGCAGAGTGGCAGCGTCTTGCAAATCGATGTCTATAAACGGCGGCTCAAGCGTGCAAGGTAGCAGGCGGGAGCGCGCCGCCAGTGGCGCACTCTCGTGCCCCCCGCACTTTACAGAAATGTGGCCGCGGCTCGGGTGGACTCGATCTCTGCCAGTGAGCCGAGATTGCCTGGCAAAGAAGAAAAATGGTGAACCGCCAATGTAAACACGGCAGTTCTCCCTTCTGTCAGGTAGCATGTAAGAGATCTACTGATCCCTGCCACTGGGATCAGTTAGATCTCTTATGCTCCTGGCAGCCCAGCCCCCTCACAATTAGAACACGCCTAGAGAACACAGTTAACCCCTAGATCTCCCCCTGCAGGTTAACCCCTTCACTGCCAGTGACATTTACACTGATTGACGCTTTTTTTAGTTCATAGCGGTGATCAGACATGACGCAGAGGTGATCAAATACCACCAAAAGAAAGCTCTATTTGTGGGGGGAAAAAGGGCGCAAAATTTGTTTGGGTACAATGTCGCACAACCGCGCAATTATCAGTTAAAGCGACACCATGCCGAATCACAAAAAGTGCTCTGGTCCTAACGTGGGAAATCCTTCCCATCCTTAAGTGGTTAAATATGTGAGCGAGGACCAGTGACACTATTGCAGGCAGGCCAAACTAGGTATGGATACGTTACATGAGCCACATAGGGGATATATATATATATCTCTCTATAGACCAGTCATGGTCATTTCAAAGTGCCAGCCCTTACTTCTGGGGGAATAGTCCACCAATGCGGATGTTATTTAACTTCAAAACAAAAATGTAATACATTGCAACTTACCAATTCTAAGATGTGGTGGTTTAATTAGTTTTCTTTTTTATGTTTTTTTTTTTCTTTACTTGCCCTGGTGATCCGACCAGTAATTTTGTTAGTTTTCAACTTCCTTTAACAGACCAATTTGTCTACAAAAGTGTCAGTTAGAGGGGCCATTTAAAACTGACAGGGGTGCTTAGAACACTCAGCTTTTATTAATTTATGTAAAACCTTTATCCCCAAAGGAAAAAAAAACTGTTGCTGTAACTGCTTAAAAAGTGTTAGCTGGAGTTTGGCTTTATTTTTTTAAGCAAGGCCATCTAAATCTGCTAGTGTCAAGGGTCAGGCTTGGAGACCAGTAGCTACAACTGTAGAGAGGCACCCACCAACCAGCTGGATAAGTGTACAGCCAGGTCACCCTGGCAGATGACACAGGCTCATCTGAGGTGCAAGTTCTAAGTACTAACCGGTGTTCATCCAGCTCCTCATAGAGTTGGATTTTGCTGTGTGTTAGTACCATATTGCTGTCCTCAGGATTGCCCCACGAGGAATTGAGCAAACCAGGATCCAGTAGTTTATATAGAAGGTAGTGGTCAAGCAGAAGACTAGTCAATAAACAAGCCAAAGGTCAGTATCAAGTGGTTTCAAGTTAGGACCAAGCGGAAGCATACATAAGGTCAAAAAAGCCGGCAATAGGAATGCTTCTTCTTTACAAGGTTTTATTCAAGCACTTTACATTAATGACAACATCTTGAAATGCTAACACGTTCGGCTGTAGCTTCTCCTCATAGCATACAAAGTAAAAATAAAATAACTTATACAACTCAAACTTATACAGAAACAATCATCTCCTAGCAATTATGGGCAGTACAATCTTGATTAAAATCAATTAGAAACACCTAAGGGTGATGAGGCCAGAGTACAGAGGAGTATACACACTATGGAAGCTCACAAACATTTAACCATATACAGTATCTCACAAAAGTGAGTACACCCCTCATATTTTTGTAAATATTTTATTCTATCTTTACATGGGACAACACTGAACAAATTACACTTTGCTACAATGTAAAGTAGTGAGTGTACAGCTTGTATAGCAGTGTAAATTTTCTGTCCCCTCAAACTAACTCAACACACAGCCATTAATGTCTAAACCACTGGCAACAAAAGTGAGTACACCCCTAAGTGAAAATGTTCAATTTTGGCGCAAAGTGTCAATATTTTGTGTGGCCACCATTATTTTCCAGCATTGCATCTTGGGCATGGAGTTCACCATAGCTTCACAGGTTGCCACTGGACTCCTCTTCCATTCCTCCATGATGGCATCATAGAGCTGGTGAATATTAGAGACTATTAGAGAATAGAGACTATTAGAGAATATTAGAGACCTTGTGCTCCTCCACCTTCCGTTTGAGAATGCCCCACAGATGCTCAATAGGGTTTAGGTCTGGAGACATGCTTGGCCAGTCCATCACCATTATCCTGAGCTTCTTTAGCAAGGTAGTGGTCATTTAGAGGTGTGTTATCATGTTGGAATACTGCCCTGCAGCTCAGTCTCTGAAGGGAGGGGATCATGCTCTGCTTCAGTATGTCACGGTACATGTTGGTATTCATGGTTCCCTCAATGAACTGTAGCTCCCCAGTGCCGGCAGCACTCATGCAGCCCCAGACCATGACACTCCCACCACCATGCTTGACTGTAGGCAAGACACACTTGTCTTTGTACTCCTCACCTGGTTGCTGCCACACACGCTTGACACCATCTTAACCAAATAGGTTTATCTTGGTCTCATCAGACCACAGGACATGGTTCCAGTAATCCATGTCCTTAGTCTGCTTGTCTTCGGGAAATTGTTTGTGGGCTTTCTTGTGCATCATCTTTAGAATAGGCTTCCTTCTGGGACAACAGCCATGCAGACCAATTTGATACAGTGTGCGGCATATGGTCTGAGCACTGACAGGCTGACCTCCAACCTATTCAACCTCTGCAGCAATGCTGGCAGCACTCATATGTCTATTTCCGAAAGACAACCTCTGGATATGACGCTGAGCACGTGCACTCAACTTGTTTGGTCGACCATGGTGAGGCCTGTTCTGAGTGGAACCTGTCCTGTTAAACTGCTGTATGGTCTTGGCCACCATGCTGCAGCTCAGTTTCAGGGTCTTAGCGATCTTCTTATAGCCTAGGCCATCTTTATGTAGAGCAACAATTCTTTTTTTCAGATCCTCAGAGAGTTCTTTGCCATGAGGTGCCATGTTGAACTTCAAGTGACCAGTATGAGAGAGTGAGAGCGATAACACCAAATTTAACACACCTGCTCCCCATTCACACCTGAGACCTTGTAACACTGACATCACATCACAGCCCCGCCCCAGGATGTGACATCATGAGGGTGGGGCTCATGATGACGTCATCGTGTGGCCCCACCCGATACCAATATAAGGCAACCGCGCAGCACGGACCCGGCATTCGAGTGGAAGAGAGCGACGAGTCAACATCTCCAGAAGGAGAATAAGAAGAAGAAGCAGCGGCGGGAGAAGCTAGCCGGGGAGACAGCAGCAAAAGAGCATAAGACCCCGCAGAAGACCCCTCAGAAGACCCCGCAAAAGAGCCGAAGAAAGAAGATGAGTGAGAAGGGAGGGGAGAAGATGCCGGAGCGGATTTAATAAAATATTTTAAAAAGCTGTGTAGTGTTTTTTTTTGTACACTTTTTTCCCCCAGGTAAATGGGTAGGGGTACGATGTACCCCATACTCATTTACATAGGGTGGGGGGGCCCGGCATCTGGGGGCCCCCTTATTAAAGGGGGCTTCCAGATTCCGATAAGCCCCCGCCTGCAGACCCCGACAACCAAAGGCCAGGGTTGTCGGGAAGAGGCTCTTGTCCCCATCAACATGGGGACAAGGTGCTTTGAGTTGGGGGGGCGCAAAGATCCCCCCCTGCCCCAAAGCATCCATACTCCCCATGTTGAGGGCATGCGGCCTGGTACGGTCCAGGTGGGGGGGCGCTTGCTCGTCCCCACCCCCTGTCCTGGCCTGCCAGGCTGCGTGCTCGGATAAGGGTCTGGTATGGATTTTGGTGGGGATCCTACGCCGTTTTTTTCGGCGTGGGGGCTCCTCTTAAAATCCATGCCAGATCGAAAAGCCTGGTATGCTCTGGGGGGGGACCCCACACATAGCACACAAGTTGCGCCGCAAGTCGGATCACTGTGATCCAACTTCTGGTGCGGCTTCTATTCAAATCAATGGGCTCCCATAGGGAACCATTGATTTTGAATAGAACGCCTGACGAGGCTTAATGCTGTGTATACAACGTTAAGCAACGTTATTGAGCGTTTTGTTGGCTCGGCGTCAAAAACGCCATGACGCTGCAGCTTCAGAACGCACTGGTCCCGCGTTCTAGCTACAGCTCACTAACGCCGATGCCCTCTACTACTCAAAAACGTCAACGTTTTAGAGGGCCATTGAATAACATGGAGAGCAGCAAAAAATGCCCAAAAATGTGGCATTACAAAACGCCCGTGTGTATGAGGCCTTAAGGATTTGTAAGCAGCAGTATATATTCATTTTTTGGTTTGGTTACTTTAATAATGTAAAGTTTAGATACACGCCTACAAATTTATTATGACTGTACATGGGTTCAATGTTTTGGAATGTAGGGAGAATTAAGTTGTATCAGTGTGTCACAACCCTTTTTCATGTAAATGATTGCTGAGAACATAAAGAACATTGACATTGAGAACATTGTGTCTTCTTTTATTTGTCCATCATCAAAATTCAGTTATTTTTTTCAGGTACACACAGATTCAGTTAATTGGGTTGTGGCAACTACACTTTGAGAAAATAAAATCCCCCCAAACATTTTCATCTGTGCCCAGCCAGGTAGGAAATCATCACATAACTGATCTGAATGCATTAAGCTGGAAGCTGATTGGTTGCTGCGGGATACTGCAATTTGAACATCCTGAGTGCTCTTTGCCTTGCTTTATTGAATAAGGGTGTTGCTATTTGCTTTTACATTTTTTTCTTTCTGTTTTGCCTCCTATAGGTAGTAAATCTAGATTTACAGCTAAAGGGAAGGTGGGTGGTATTAGTGCTATAGGAGGGAGTTCACAAGAACCTCTGCAGCTCAAATAACAGACAATTATGTCCTTTTTTTTTGCAGGTTCATGATGAGTAAACTGTACATTAGTGCCCCCATATATAAAGTACCCGCAGGGTGTTACGTCTAATATCTGACTGTGATAACACTTATGCATAACGGTTCATGACAAAAGTGAAGGTGCTGGACTATACCATAAGCAGTCTCTCTTTGTGAGTCCTAAACATTACTGATCTCCAAATGCAGCTCTATGTGCGTTACCTGCTAGGTATTTCAAAATAAAACTTAAACGCTAATGTTTCTGTTGTTTTAAAGCATTCTGTTTATATTGCTGTCTTGGCTTTTTTTTATTTGTAATTGAATTATAAGCACTTACTGAGTCTATTTATTTTGTACCTGTCTTTATCTGTAAATGTCACTATTGCTTTTTAAGTGTCAGGAAAAAAATGTCCTTAATGGACCCCATGGTGAGCCAATAAAGTGACTCTCTCTTCCCTGACTCAATAATGCCTTGTGCTGCATTTATAAATGTCTCTGGCAATGGCAGTGTGCTGGCATGGGACCCAGAGAGCAGAAGACAATAACAGTTTTTGTTACATAGGAGGGAATTTAGACTGTGGCCAGAGCCTCTTCTGTTGCTATGAATGTGACCAATTATTTCACAGATGATGTCACTGCTTGCTATAGCCATGGCTCCCATTTTCTTGTAATAATTAGTATATTTATTGGTCAGCTGTATACAGAAAACAATAGTCAAAACATATAATGATGCTTAGCACTATAATAATACCATTGCAATATTTTTCTATATTACATTAAGACTTCCTTCACATGGGCGATTACACTCTTCGCAGACAGATTATTATTATTATACAGGATTTATATAGTGCCAATAGTTTGCACAGCATTTAACAAAATGAAGGCAGACAGTACAGCTACAATACAATACAGGAGGAATCAGAAGCTTGTTAGTGCTTAGAATCTAGACAGATGCACCCAGGCTCGAACATTCATACCTAACCGCAGGTAACTGCTGAGTGTGAGGATATTTGCAATGGCTCCTTTCAGCCTGTCATTGCTTTGTACAGTCTGAGCAGCAGCCACTGTTTGCATGCACCTGTCAACCCAGGCACAAGAATCAGCTGATTCTTGCCACATGAATCTGGTGTATGCACATAATCACCCATTTGAAGGAGGAAAGAGTAAAGCACACATTTCAGTTATTTAAAAAAAACATTTTTGATGGTTATACCCATCATTTGGGAGGGTTATAATCTGTCACGTACCAGGGGCAGGCTCGAAGACCATTTGCTATAGCAGTTGCATGACTATCATCGACCAGCAGGATAGCTACACAGGCAGTCACCTTGGCGGTGATGTGGGCTCACCAGAGGTAGGGAGTCTAAGTACTAACCGGTGTTCACCAGAGCTCCTGATGGTGGAGATGGGTTTTGCTGCATGTTAGTACCAGGTCACGGTGCTCAGAATCGCCCCACCAGGAGGTGAGCAAGCCGGGGTCCAGTAGTGGATAAACAGGTAAAGATCAGGCAAAAGTGTAGTCAAGGATTAAGCCAAGGGTCGATAATGAGTGGTAGCAAAATATTGATGGCAGCAGGAAAGACGAAAGCGAGATACTGGCTGAAGAGAGCACAATAATCTGGAAAACAGGTGTTCAGAGACATGGCTTAAATCAGGAAGGTCATGGAGCAAAGAGTTCAAGGTTCAGCAGAAATGAAGGCACAAGGCAGGGTTGTCCAATGGAAAACACAGGGTGCTGTGCAGCATTCCAGGTACCTCAGGGAGAAGAGTAATTTCCAGATACAGCAGAGGTCCCATGTTCAAGCCCAAGCCCTGATAACCTGGTTTGAAAAGCTTGAAATGATGAGGAAGGAATCTCTTACACCTCTGAGCCAGGGTACCTGGTAGAGTGAACAGGAGGCTCGGGAGTGCAGAGTGACACTAGTGCCTGTAAGTCCTGCTAGCAGCAGGGTAAATATCCATGCCAGGCAGGGGAGGTTATCAGTGACCCTTAATGCAGTGGGTGAACTGCAGTGGCGGCTGGTGCATATGGGGCACTTGGGCGCCGCCTCCCCGCCGCTGACAAGTATAAAAAAAAAAAGTCAGCCCGGCCCCCCTGCAGGTGGTGCCGGTACATTGACATTTCTTTTTTTTTCTCGGCTCCTTGCTGTCAGCTGACAAAAAGTAGGGAGCCGATTGGTCAGCCATTAAAGTGTATGTGTGTGCGCTGAACAAGTGCACACACATAGTCTGATTGGCTGCCCCCTGAGCCATCAGAGTCATTGCCCATCCCTGTCATTGGCTGCTGTGGGCGGGGGGCGGGACTGTGGCAGATGTGCAGCCTGTGTGATTACAAGGGTTTTCAGTCATGCTGAAAAAAAAAAATATGAACAGTCGCCGCCCCTCCGCCGCGGGTTCACGGGGTATA
>BLSH010193110.1:2562151-2574749 GCA_018402905.1 Glandirana rugosa | reverse complement strand
AGCTCCAAGACCCGTTCTTCCAACCGGGTGTAGCCATCTTGAAGGCTCTTGACCGCCTGTGTCAGGCCAGCTAGATGAACACACAGCTCATCCATCGCAGAGGGTGCTCCCTGCGCAGACTCAGACATGGCTGTCCGTTGCTGTCACGCACCTGATGGTGGAGTCTGTCTTGTGCAGGAAGCAACCACTCTTACGACCCTGGTTCGGGAATCCCTGATAGAGCAGACAGAGGGTTCCAGAGCACAGAGGGGCACGAGGGCTGGACTGGAACACTGGTGGCAAGATAGGTCCGTCAGAGGCTCGTGCAGGTGTAGAGTAGTGAGGCAGGCTGAGGTCGGCAACTGGCTGGCAAGCGGTACAGAAGGATCAGGCAAAAGGGTCGTCAGGTGCAGGCAGGGTCGTTAACGAGCAGGCAGCGAGGTACAAAGGGATCAGGCAGAAGAATGGTCATGGGGCAAGCTGGGGGTAGGTGCAGGAGGAAGTCAATCAAAGGTCAAACAAGCCGGGTCTCAGGAACAGATCAGGATACAGATTCAGAGGAAAGGTAGCTCTCCAAATACACTCCAACGCTGTAGAACGGACAGCACTTGCTGACAGGAACAGGAAGTTTAAATAGAGCTGCTCATCTAGGAATTAGAGGAAAACACAACCACAAGCAATTAACCCTTAGCACAGTGTTTTTCTAACACCAGCCTTAGAGAGCACCTAATCTACATACAGGGTGCCAGACGCATGGATTCCAATAGGGCTTTTTTTTAAGCACATGATTAGAGCCTGAGGCTTTAATTGGCTTCAAAAAAGGGTGGGCTTGGGGAACAGAGCACTGTGCCCTGAGCCCACCCAGTTGTGTGACAATAACAAATTAATATTCGCTATTGTATTCCTGATTCTCCTCTCGGCCAATCAGGAAGTGGGTCCTGAGACCCGATTGGCCAGGGAGTCTTAGGACCCTCTTCATGTTTGGCCAGGAGGAGAAGCAATGGCCCCGGAGCTTGGAAGAGTCAGGGAGCAGCTCAGCCAGCGGTCCTTTCCAGCAGGGACTCGACTCCCTCTTACAGGGATGGCTCACCCGCTGCCACATCCAGCACTCCCCAGCTCGGACAGTGGAGGGAGGAGGAGGGGAGATCAAAGTGTTATCCCGGGACTCGTCTTCTGCCACCTAAGGTAAGGAGGCCTCTGATCACCATACCCCCATCCGTCCGTCTCCTGCGCGGGGGGGGGGGTATGGGGTGTTGATCACTGTCATCCCATCCATTGGAAGGGTGGCGTTGGTTTGCCGCCTCCCCCCAAGTATTGAGCACCAGCCGCCACTGATCCTCATGGGAAGCTGCTTCCCATGGGGGCACTTGTGCGTGCTTACACCAGAGTGCCGCTGCTGCATCCATTGACACAGACATGGCCCCGCCCCCTCACTCCCTCATAACTGGCTTTGATTGACAGCCAATGGCTCCTGGTGCTCCAGCAAAGCCAGCAAGACCTGGAAGTGAGGGGAGAAAAGAGCTGCAGACATGCACAGCGGTGGATCGAAAATGAGCGCTCAGGTAAATAAGGGGGATGCTGACACCTAAACATTTTTTACCTTAATGCAAGGAATGCATTAAGATAAAAAATGTTTAGGCTTTACAACCACTTTAAGTAACATCAAGTATTTTGTGTGCAAATTTCAAACTCTATTGTCACCCTGCCCCTTGCTGGAATTTATATTACTTTTTTAAATAATAAATTGATGATGGTAGACCACTGGGCTCATCCCATTCTTTACTTCTGAACATCTGACGACTGCTGAGGGTTGACAGTAGATTGCGGCAGCAAATGTGGATCTTGGAGGTCTGCAAAATAACAGCAGCAGCACATGAAAACCACCAACAAACATAGTACATCGTAATGAGGTGTATGACTTGCAAGCCAAAGTAAAGTCTAAAGACGAATATGACCGTTAGGAAACCTGTGCTTAAGAGATAAGTCTTGGTTGACTTAATTTGTGCAAAGTATGTAAATGTGCATGTATCCATAAATGATAATACTATTCATCTATGAATGGCTGCTGGAAATTATAACACATCCCTTGGCTTCTTTTTACATAAAAACTGAGTTTTATAAGATAAATTTGAACAGAGTTGACTGACCAAAAAGCGACAACCCTTGAGCTGAGCGTCTCTTCCCGGCAGTATCTCTCTTGGTATGAGTCATTCTTCTACAGTATATTTCTGGCTTAGAGTATCTCACTTGTGGCTGGCTGCCTAATTATTCTGTCACTCTACTGGCAGAACAAAGGCGGTGGATCTGAAGCTATGTTATTTGGAAGAACTTTTCTTAAATAAACCGCGCACCACAGGCAATCCTGACTGTAAATAATATCAGAAAACAAACAACCAGTTCAAATAGTAGGTTCTGCTTTTTTTTTTTTTGCTAAAGTCAAAGTAAAAAAGGGATGAAACAATTAAAAAATTGGTGCAGCTCATTTATAAGTTTCTAATAATTATTATTATTATACAGGATTTATATAACGCCAACAGTTTGTGCAGCGCTTGAAATTTTTTCCATTTTTTTTTCTATAAAGTATACCAGGCAGCAAAAAAACGAATAGGGCAAGTACATCTGTAAGATGCTGGCACCTCTTCTTGAACGTACTCTTAAGCCTTGTACACATGGGTCGACGATCGTACGAACGAACGGCTCAAATCGTATGTTGGCTGTTGTATCTCGCATACTGACATGCACTACACGATCGTACGACCAAACCGAACGTAGTGACGTGTTATGAACATATAAAGATAAAGTTCAGGTGCATGTAAATAGTATCCGGCCGTTCCTGACTTCTGAGCATGCGTGTTTTGCACAATACAACTTGTTGGACCAACTTCTCTGTACACATGATACAACGGTCGTATGACCGCTTGTTGGTACTACCAAAGTTTTCTAGTCTGCTCATCCAACTCCTGTTGTACGACCGTCGTACGTCGGCTGTTCTAATCGCGCATACTAACGATCGATTTCGCATACAACGGTCATTCGTACAACCTGTTGTATACGAACGTCGACTCGTGTGTACGAGGGATTAGAGGTCTACAAAAGTGCTGCAAGACTCCCAAAATCCATGATAGTGTAAACTGAATGCTTCAAAGCTTTTTTGTCCTTTCCTTTTCTTTCCCATAGTCTTCTTCACTGTTATCTCATCCTTTTCCAACAGCCCTATGTGCCAGTGTCCAGGTTGACCCTTAGCTCAGCACTTTTTTGTATATATCTTCTATCTTGACAAACTGATACTCTATTTTGTCCTCCAATATGTCATGAAAGCAGATGTTATATACTTATCCAACCTATCTCTGTCTGTTCTAAAATATTTTATTTTTAAACTGACAACCATATCTTCACAGATGTCTAAGAATTACCTAATATTCAACCTGGGTGAATCTTCTTTACCTACCAGGTTGTTTCCAAAAAGTTTTTTAACGGTTATTCCACAATGTGTTTTCTGGGTTTAAAAGGACCCACTTCTTAAGGTTCTGTGCAACACTTAAGCCCTGTACACACGATTCGACGATCGCATACAACAGGTCGTACTCACGACCGTTGTATGCGAAATCGATAGTTCGTATGCGCTATTTGAACAGTCGAACATACGACGGTCGTACAAGGGAGTTGTATGAGCAGACTAGAAAACTTGGTCGTACCAACAAGCTCTCATACGACTGTTGTATTGTGTGTACAGAGCAGTTGGTACAACAAAGTTGTATTGTGCAAAACACGCATGCTCCAAAGTCAGGAATGGCTGGATGCTAATTACATGCACCTGAACGTTCTTTCCCCGGACGTACGATCGTGTAGTGCAGTCAGTATGCTGCATACAACAGCCAACATACAATTTGACACGATCGTACGTGCGATCGTCGAACCGTGTGTACGAGGCATTAGGAATTCCAGAAAAAAAAGATATTCCTGTGCTCAGATCCCAATAGCTTGCACATGTAATGAACTACCAGGTGCTAAAGGGGTGTGACCACATGTTAACACTACAAATACCTAATGGACCCACTGCACATTGTACACTCTTCCCAGCAAACTATGCAATGTAAAACAGGGATATTTAGTTCACATATATTGCAATACATGTTTAAGCTGACCAACTCTGTCAAAGTAATCCCTCTTCTGGCCAGTCCTACACTGCCTTGCCACTGCAAATGCTGCGGTGGACACCATGCCAACCTGGGGCATAAAGACACAAGATGGCGGAGAGCAACTAGGTTCAGATCTGGCCACTAACCTGTACATAACAGAAAAAAGATATACCTGTGCTCAGATCCCAATAGCTTATACATGCTGACCAACTCCGTCAAAGTGGCAAGGCAGTGTAGGACTGGCCAGAAGAGGGATTACTTTGACGGAGTTGGTCAGCTTAAACATGTATTGCAGTATATGTGAACTAAATATCCCTGCTTTACATTGCATAGTTTGCTGGGAAGTAGGGTTGCCACATCATCCCTTTAATCCAGGACACATATGGATTACACAGGTTCTATGGCTGATTTAATGAAGATAAGGCACCAAGTGAGTTTAATTACCACCTTAATCAGCCACAGAACCTGTGTAATTAGTATGTGTCCTGGATTAAAGGGATGATGTGGCAACCCTACTGGGAAGGGTGTAGCAGTGCGCAGAGGGTCCATCTGGTATTTGTAGTGTTAAAATGTGGTCACACCCCTTTAGCACCTGGTAGTTCATTACATGTACAAGCTATTGGGATCTGAGCACAGGTATATCTTTTTTCTGTCATGTACAGGTCAGTGACCAGATCTGAACCTAGTTGCCACAAATAGACCTTTCTTTTGGTGTTATTTGATCACCTCTGTGTCATTTCTGATCACCGCTATAAACAAAAAAAGAGTGAAAATTTTGCAAAAAAATAAATAAATATTTCTTACTTTTTGCTAAAATACACATCCAAAAAAATATATATAAAAAAACAAATTCATTCATTGGTTTTGGCCAATTTATATTCTTCCGCATCTTTTTGGTAAAAAAAATCACAATCTGTGTTTATTGATTGGTTTGCGCAAAAGTTGCTGTGTTTACAAACCATGAGAATTCATTTCTGGCGTTTTTACATTTTTTTTTTACTAGCAATGGCGGCGATCTGCGACTTTTATCGGGACTGTGATATTGGGGCAGACATGTCGGACATTTTTGACACTTTTTTGGGACCAGTGACATTTATACAGCAATCAGAAATTTAAATATCCACTGATTACTGTATAAATGTCATTGGCAGTGAAGGGGTTAACCTGCAGGGGGGAGCTCTAGGAGTTAACTGTGTTCCCTGTGTGTGTTTTAACTGTATGGGGGCTGGACTGGCAGGGGCACCAGAGATCTAACTGATCCTGAGTACAGGGATCAGTAGATCTCTGACATGCCACCTGTCAGAACGGGGAACCGCCTTGTTTACATCGGCGGTTCCAGTTCTGGCTCTGTCACAGGGCATCGCGAGTTTCAGGAGGACATCAAGTCCGCCCGACCCACAGCCCTGCTCAGGGAGCACGCGGCAGGCACGGCGGCACACGCTTGCCCCCTGGCCGTCGTGCATGCGAGTGATGACTATAAGCGGCAATTCGCGGGACAGAGCCACGCTGTCGCCATTTATAGTCGCTATGCGGTCAGCAAGTGGTTAACCTAAAGTTGGTTCTATATCGCTGTTTTACTAACCTGACAGCTTACTATTCTAAATAGGAAACCTTCATTTTGTTTGCAAATGTTAAAGATACTAACTACCAGCAAGAATAAGTCCTTACATTTAAAGAGCACCTGTCATTTCAGATCCATCATGGCAGCGCCTGTTGGCGGGCATCCACTCACCTGCTGCTGCCACATCCCTCACCTTGTTTGTGTCACTGTTGCATCACCAGCCGACCCATTAAAGTGAATGGGACTGTTGGTGAGTCAACAGCGGGTCAGAGGAGGAGCCGCTGCGGGACAGAGATGACAGTTGCTCTTTAAAATTTATTTCCTAGTGATTTAAATTGTGATTTAAATTAACTTGGTTTAAATTAAATCCATCCTGTATATATTCAAAAGAGATACAGTGTAACAGAATGAGACTGAATGCAAAACCAAACTGATGTCTCCCAAAAATATACTGATATCTATCCGAGCATGCAATGTTTTTATTGATACTTAATTTAGGTAGATAGTGGGCTCCAAACTGTAAAACCAAAATGAAGAAAATAAAGATGGATAGTTAAGAAAAGCAAGTGTACAGAATATAGAAGCAAGTGTAAAAATTAAGTACTGGAAACAGTAGCAATTGATGTATCATGGTATAGCACAAGTGAAGTTGATGGTACAAACTATATATAATACAGATATATAATATCTATAAAAATAAAACAATAACAAAGGTAAACAGGTCCTACAAAAAGAGATTAATACCCCTTCCTCAAGAGTAGAAAGCTCAAGAGAAATGAGGGAAAAAGGGGGAACAAACACACGAGCAGGGAGAACACATGATACAGTATGAAAGGGAGTGGCTGGGGCTTGGGTTGGTGGAAATTGGTGACTTAGTGAAGAATGTTCACGGTAAAGCGGAAAATAGTTAGGCAATTTTGAGGATTTTGACTGTGAGGAACACTTTAAGATTGTTAAAGGTAGGTATAAATCTAATTCTAAAAGGAAGAGAATGCTAGGCAACCGGGGATTAAAATAAATCTTGCAGCCTTGAGTGGGATGAGGATATGAGTGAGAAGGACGTAGTTATCTATAAGGTCAGAAATATAGGTGGCGTATAAGCTGTGAAGTGATGTAAAGGCAGTTACAATTACATTGTAGGGTGAGATTGTCCTGAAGATACATGCAGAGAGAAATCACAGATAAGAAGTGGTGAGAGAGGGATGAATCTTGGAGTAGTATTTATGATAGTCTTGTTGGTAGAAGACTGGGCAGAAGGATGTTGCAGTAGTTGAAGTAAGAAATTATGACGGTTTGGAGAACAGTTTTTCAAGACTTCTGAGTTATAAAGATGCAGATTTTTAAGATGTTGCTCAACATGCCTGTATCTAAATTTCTGTGGGTTCAGACAACAGTTGTTTATTGTTTACAAGAATTATTCTAATTTGAAAATGATATTCAGTCATTCTAAAGACCCTTGTAAATTAGCTTGCAAGACTCCCATGGGATGGCATTCATCTGAGACATAGTTAAAGAGAAGTGATTGCTCCAGGACCAATTGAGGTTAGTCCAAAGCAGATGTGCACCAGGTAATTGGTTGGGACATAATAACACCTGTCTCTCATATTCTTGAAGGAAACTAAGCTGAGTCAGCAAATAATGAAAAGACAGTCACAGGAAAAACAGCAGGTTTTTGGAACTGGTACACCAGAGATTATGGTTATCCAAGGCATCAATTAGTCACAATCTGCAATCTCTCTAACAAACAGAAAGTCTTCCAAAATAAAAATATAAATCAACTGCTATAAAAGATTTGGGGGACACAGTACAAACACACATATACAGGTATGCATAAAATTTAAAGGGTTTATCCTCCTAAAATTGATTGTTTAGTTATGGATATGTCCACCTAAAAATTGATCACAACCACTGGAATTGAACCTAAAACCATAAGCAGGTGGACAATATCTCCTTGTGAAGATTCTGATAGATTTTAAAATACCCAAAAGTGTCTAAATAAAGCAGTCTTAAACCAAAGTCTGTATACGCAGAGGAATTTTTATATTCACATGGGAAGCTTTGTTATCTACTGCATTCAGCACCCAGCACACTAATTGCAGAAGGAACACAGTTCTTAAAACAGGATGGCACTTTCCTTTACACTTGGGATCTTTTGACAGATGGGTATAGATTCATTAACAAAAAAAGCTTTAGAAGAGGTTACAGGAAACAAAAAATAAGCTCTTGGTCATTATCAACTTTTGGTCCCATGTTCCTTTTCTCTACTTTTTATATACAGTATATAAGAGAAGACTTAAGAAAAGTGACCTTTCTTTTTTGACACGTTGCTTTGTGTACAATCTTCAATCCTATTTCCGCTGCTCAAGAACAGAGCAAAGCAAAGGTGCCAATACAGTTTCCTAGGTTAATTAGTCAGGTTTGTCAGTTTTTGGTCAACCCTAACTGACTCCCAGGCAGATATAAAAAAAAAATGTGATCCAGTTATGAACTGATTAGCAAACATTCTTTTCTGCTTACTTGTTGAAGGTCAGTGACTATAAACATTGAAGCAAAAGAGACAGAATTTTGGCCAGACAATTGAAGTTTTCAGAAGGAGTAGGCAGTCATAACAGCCTACATGTTCTTCTCGTGACAGATTTCCTTTACTGATGTGATACTGCTCCTTTATAGGGATGGGCTCGTGCATGTTTGGATTATAGTCCCAACCCACCTGAGCAATCCCACCAGGAGGCTCTCACTGCACACCGCCAATCATAGGCAGTGAGGCCTTTCCCGGCCCACACGCTGTCTATGATTGGTGGTGCGCAGTGACGGCTTCCTGGTGGGATTGTTCAGGTAGGTTGGGACTACAATCCAAACACATGCCTGAGCCCATCCCTACTCCTTTATTTTATATTCCCAAGTAGGGGCGTGTCCTAGACCAGGTTGTAACGGTTTTCTGCAGTGTGACCTGCAAAAAAGTCAAGTACTACACTTTGCTGTTCAGTAGGTATGCCTGGATCACAAGACTGGCTGACTCTAATTTTTAGACAAACAGGATTGCACACGTTATAGATACCTTAAATCTGACATGTTTTTAGTAAAAATAAAAGTGAACCTAAAGACAGGGCAGGTTATTTTAAAATGCAAATAGGCTGCATACTCTAAGGAGGACATTTCTCTTAACTCAGGGAATGTGGTGAAAACTACCCAACCACATGCAAGGGGAAAAAATCTGTATTATCACTTGCACATGATTGGATGATGGAAGTCAGCTTCACTTCATTCATTAAGCTACAAGAAAATTCCTTGACAACACGGACAGCCTCTTTGCCTTTAGAAAATCAATCTCAGTGCATTTCAACTGACTCCAAGAACCAGTAAAATATAGAGAGAGTAAACCCACCACAAATGAGCTTTTAAATTTAAAGTGATACTAAAGGCTCATTTTTGTTTTTAAACAAACATATTATACTTACCTGCTCTGTGCACTGGATTTTCACAGCGCAGCCCCATCCGCCTCTTCTTGGGTACTATGGGGGCACTTGTATGTGCTCACTCCCAAGCTTATGGACACACAGAGCAGGGCTCGACCCCACCCCCGTCCCCTCCCAAAGGATCCCGCTGCTGTCTCCAAGCCAATAAGGAGGCAGAGACCCAGGATAGCAGCTGCTCTCATGTACATTGCTGGGTCAAGATCAGGCTCAGGTAAGTATTAGGGGGTGCTGGGTGGGGGAGCTCCATACTGAAGGTTTTTACTGTCATGCATAGAATTCATGAAAGTAAAAACATTCAGCCTTTACAACTACATTAATTATATTAGTTTATTGTGTACAAAAGTACAAGAGTTCATCCAAGTATACAGATAAGGACAGTAATGTTTGCATATATTGTATACAATTATCAGCATTTGTCTACCCAGTAACCCTATGTATGTGACATACCAACAATAAAACACAAGCTGCATATAATAGTAGAACAAGACATATACGCATGAAAACTCATACCAACCTTCAGTTATTGTTGAGATTTGCTTTCTGACAAAAACTCAAAGACAGTTCACATATTTCAAGGGTGTATTTAGCTTTTTGCCTAGATTTCATTTTTTTAAAAACTGTAACGGCATAATTTAAATCAATGATAAGGCTTTGCATTATAACTACAACAAATGAAAACTGAGATGTTTCCCAAAAGAACAAGCTAGATCCCAGCTGTGGTTTGTCTATTACAGGTTAGAAATTGAAAAATAATTTATTAATCACTATGGAATAACTTCCTTCCCTTTTCTCCAGTTTTATAAATGACTCCCCATGGTGACACCAAATGGAAGACTACAGAACAACAATCTCTCTTTCAGAGATGATGAGGATTTGAGAAAATGATATTGTATTGTCTGCAGACATGAGGCAGTTTTTACCTGCTGTAAAAGCCACAAGCAGCCATGGAAGAGCGTTGTCAGAATAGATTATGATGGAGGCTAATTTGCAAGGCTAAATGATGATGACATAAAGACTGGATAAAGGTACTGCAGAAACTCAAAGTGCCTTAGACAAAGGGGATGGGGTCTCTGCGACCAGATGGCCTTAACAATGACCTGATTGTGTTCATCTAATTACCTATTAAAGGAAGTATATTGCTGGGTTATATTTTCTGTAATGGTCACATTTCCTCTTCCTATTTTGCCAATGCCTCTTATTCAATAATGTACAGTAGTCCAAAGACCGTGATGATAAGTAGAGAAATTCATAGCAACCATCAGAATTTCAGTTTACTATAATAAAGTAATTTAAAGTATATTGAAACTCCAGAACAAAAAAGACCAGTCCCTAGATGTGGTGTCTGCATTAGTTTTCTATTTTTAGGCTAAGTACATTTTACTGCAAGTAAAGAAAAATAGCTGCTGATCCTTGCACCCAAGGGTCCTCAAGGAACTCAGTCAAGTAATTGCCAGACCTTTGTTCCTAATTTTTAAAAGCAATCTACTGACTTGTATGGTACCAGCTGATTGGAGAAAAGCCAATGTAGCACCAATATTAAAAAAAGGGCCGAAATATATCCCTGGGAACTACAGACCAGTTAACCTAATGTCAATAGTATGCAAGCTTTTGGAGGGGATGATAAAAAATTACATAAAAATTTTTAGTAATGAAAACAGTATCATTAGCTGTAATCAGCATGGATTCATGAAGAATCGTTCTTGTTGCCAAACCAATCTATTAACCTTCTATGAGGAGGTGAGCTGCCATCTAGACAAAGGAAAGCCAGTAGACATGGTATATCTGGAATTTGCAAAAGCATTCGATACAGTTCCCCATAAAAGTCTACTGTACAAACTTAGGTCTGTCATCATGGACCAAAGGGTGAGTACCTGGATTGAAAGCTGGCTACTGGGGCGAGTCCAGAGGGTGGTGATAAATGGGGAATGCTCAGAATGGTCTGGTGTGGAAAGTGGGCTCCCCCAGGGTTCTGTCCTGGGACCAATCCTGTTTAATTTATTCATAAACAATCTGGAGAATGGCATTAACAGCTCAATCTGGGTATTTGCGGATGATACTAAGCTATGCAGGGCAATAATTTCTCTGCAGGATGTGGAAACTTGAAAGAAGATCTGGACAAATTTATGGGGTGGGCAAATACATGGCAAATGAGATTTAATGTAGAGAAATGTAAAATAATGCATCTGGGGGCTAAAAATATGAAGGCAAACTACTCACTAGGGGGAGAGCCTTTGGGGGAATCTAGGATGGAGAAGGACCTAGGGGTCCTAGTAGATGACAGGCTCAGCAATGGCAGGCAATGCAAAGCTGCTGCAAGCAAAGCCAACAGGATATTGGCATGCATTAAAAGGGGGATTAATTCCAGAGATAAAAAGATAATTCTCCCATTATACAAAACTCTGGTCCAGCCGCACCTGGAGTCCAATTCTGGTTACCAGTCCTCAGGAGGGATGTGCTGGAACTGGAGAAGGTCCAGAGAAGGGCAACAAAGCTGATTAAGGGATTGGAGGACCTTAGTTATGAGGAAAGATTACGAGCACTGAACTTATTCTCTCTGGAGAAGAGATGCTTGAGAGGAGATATGATTTCAATGTACAAATACAGTAATGGTGACCCCACAATAGGGAAAAAACTTTACCACGCAAGGGAATATAAAAAGACAAGCGGTCATTCACTAAAATTAGAAGAAATGCAGTTTAACCTTAGACTGCGTAGAGGGTTCTTTTTGGTATGAGCAGTGAGTATGTGGAACTCTTTTCCCTAAGCAGTGGTTTCAGCAGGGAGCATAGACATTTTCAAAAAACTATTGGATAGGCACCTAAATGACCACAATATACAGGGATATGCAATATAATATTGACATAAAAGCACACACACAGGTTGGACTTGATAGACTTGTATCTTTTTTCAACTTCATAAACTATGTAACTATCCTGCCAGAAAATCTTGTGTCATTGTAAATGCCTGTGCACTCAACTGGAATATTAAAAAATTTAAGGAAAGGAGGTGTTTGTAGTCCAAATCAGGGGAAGAGACTAGGGTGACATTCCTTCTTCTCCAAAGATATAGTGCAGAAGCGAGTGTTGTCACCAGTGGTGGCTGGACTGGTGGCTGGTTTCTATGCACAGCTGCACCAGATGTTGCACTCTCCAGTTTTAGTAAATAACACCCCATAGTGTCAACCTCCCCACTAGCTTGCCATAGTGCTCTGTCACCCCTCCACTAGCATGCCACAGTGCTCTGTCATTCCCACCACTAGCCTGCCACAGTGCTCTGCCCCCCGTCTCGTGACACCTTTCGATCGTACACTTCCCCCTCCGGTCTTGTGACACCGTCCGACCACCCCCCCCCCCGTCTCGTGACACCGTCCGATCACCCCCCCCCGTCTCGTGACACCGTCCGATCACCACCCTTACTGTCTCGTGACACCGTACGATCACCTC
>BLSH010193110.1:2535769-2562141 GCA_018402905.1 Glandirana rugosa | reverse complement strand
CCAGCCTGCCACAGTGTTCTGTCCCCCCCCCCCCCACCAGAGTGCCACAGTGCTCTGCCCCCCCCACCAGCCTGACACAGTGTTCTGTCCTCCCTCTCCACATGCTAGCTTTCCACAGTGCTCTGCCCTCCCCCACGGTCACCAAATCCCCCTCGACTAGCCTGCCACTATTCTCTGCCCTGCCACTGTGGAGTGATAGCAGGACAGGCAGGATTGTGCATCAGCGTGCCCCCCCCAGGCTGCTACAGTGGTACCTGATGGTGTCACCCCTCTGCAGTCCGCACCCCCTGTTTTTGATATCTTTGCAGAGAAAGCTGCCAGCAGAATCTACACATGCAAGCAAAAAACGCAGTAGCAGATACAAGTACCCAATGCACTTTCATGCAGCTTTGCTCTTCAAGAGGGTGCAAAAATCCCAGGAATGGGTGGCAAGATGGCTGAGTATAAACAATATACCATTTCACAGTGAATAAAGGTGGCCATAGATTGATCAAAACCCGGCCATTTCAGCAGGGACCGGGCAAATGTTCCTCATTAGATAAACTTCTGGGGCAATTACTCCATCCACCTAATTTGTGTGGATGGAAGAATCAGTTTGTTTTTTTTTCTCTTTTCATTCAGCCTACTGGCTGAAGGAGAGAAATTAATCATCTGTGGCCAGCTTTAACAAAGGCTGCATTCCCTAGCATGGTTGTGTGACTACACTTTGTGTAGTAACTGTTTTACCAAGCTAGGTTCACACTGCAGGTTGTGGTTGATGCCTTTTCCTGGTGCGTTTTTCATTTTTTTCACACACATTTGTGATGCATTTTTAAAGAGTTTGTGATGTGTTTTGCATTTTTGGGAGGTGTCTGTTGTTATGCGGGAGAAACCAGCAAAAATGCAGCAGAAGCACATAAAAAAAGCAAGCACTGCATTTTTGATGCATTTCTGCTGCATTTCCATTGCAGTCTATGGAACCAAAAAAGCAACCTGCTAACTGTAAAAAAGTCCCTGAACCTTTCCAAAAAACACACTGGTTGAAAACGCACAAATGTGAACGTGACCATAGGAAATCATGTTAAATGGACTGTAGTGCATTTCTGCAAAACTGAAAATGCACGGCAAAATGCATAGTTATGAACCTAGCCTAAAGCTGAACTGTAGGCAGATATAAAAGGCACAAATGAATGCAGCTCTGTAATCATACTTTAATAAATGTATTTTTTAAATACACGCATATAAGTACCTAAGTTTGACCTGGTATCAGCTTTTTGCTGTACAGTGGAGCGGGAGTGTGAGAGGAATAAGCAGCATAAGCAGCCAATTAGTTCATGTGCTGAAAAGAAACATGCGTACTGGAGAAGAAAGCAGCGTGACAGAGATGAGCTTATCCCTGTGCTGCTTCTCCTTAAAGCGGAGTTCCACCCAAAAGTGGAACTTCCGCTTTAAAGGAAGGAGACCCCCTGACATGCCATAATTGGCATGTCATTTTTTTGTGGGGGGACCGGGGACCCTGTTTTCACAGGGTCCCAGGTCCACCTCCTCTCCTAGAGCCGCGGAGGCGGAAGAAAGTTCACCTTCCTCCCTCTCGGCGATCTTCTGGGACACGTCACAGGTCCCAGAAGATACACCGGCCATTCACAATGCGCAGCGTGGCTCGTGCATGCACAGTGTGCGCCCGGCTTTGAAGCCAAACTTGTGATGCTGGCACCGCCGAGGGGAGGGGGGGAAGAGCGATCCCTCGGGCGACCTCATTGCTGGAGCGTGGGACAGATGAGAGTGTCCGATAGTTAAAAGTCAGCAGCTACACTTTTTGTAGCTGCTGACTTTTAACTGGGTGGAACTCCGCATTAAGGCTGGATTTACACCAGTCCGGTGCAAATTCCAGCCCCGACGCCTGTGAGAAGGGCAGGGGCTGCTGCTCAGCGTCTCCTGTCCGATCTCACAGCTCATCGGCTGACAGGGAATTGAGGGGGGATGTGCAGTGAGGAGGGGGAAAGATCCCCATTCAGTGCGGAACACATCTGCGTGTCAGATGCGTTCCCATTGAACATAATGGGCTGGGAATTCACACCGCACTGCACAGAAAACGCACACGTTTTCTGTGCAATGTGGACTGCGAATGCACCGCACCTATGTGAACTGGACACATTGAAAACAATGTGTTTTCAAGTGCCCTGCGAATTGGATGTAGTGTAAGCCACATCTAATTCACATAGGTGTGAACCCAGCCTTAATGTCCAGTCACCCCGGGGTGATCTAAGTTTGAAGGAAGTGGGTTGAGTGATGCAGGCCATCAGAGGGTAGGGAATATGGTGGCATAAAAAAGAACTTCATCCAAACCTCCGAGTTGAAGGTAAAAAGCTGCTTTTGTCACTTTTTTCTTTTATTGGGCTGTTTATTTTTATCTTGTTATTTTTGATTTGGGTTCAGTTTTAAAAACTGTTTTTAATTACAGTTATGACCACATAGACAATTACAGATCATTATCTGGTAGTGTCATCCCCCCTTAGCTCTGATTGTTTCCTTCCTCCATATCACTACTATATTCTGTAGTGGTTGATGGTCAAAGGGAGGAACCAGGAAGAGCTGTGGGGGAACACGAGGTCAGGCAACCTAGAAGTGTCCATTCCCCTACAGAATTCAGCAAAAAGTTACTACGTTTCAAGTGCCGTTTTGGCAGTACAGGAAAAAGGAAAGGTAAGTATAAACATGGTTGTTTTCCAGGTACAGCTTGTTTTCAAAAGCTTTATGCGCCTTGGTACCTGGAAAATGGAAGGATAATATATTCAGCCAACAGTGAACAAATCTTTCAAGGTTATTCCAATGCCTGTTCCTTTTCACTCTGCTCAGTTTCCATAGTGTGGTGGATGGCCTCAATGGGCAAGAGGGAGCCGAGAATCATTTTACCAGTTCATTTAAAAGAGAAGTATGGCTTTTTTTTTTTTATTGCAGAATCATACTAAGGCTCCATTTACACGGGACGTCGTTTCAACCTCCCCTGAACGTTTTATCTTGACAGCTAGAAACCGGCGTCTAAAACGGCCATTTTGCCGCGTTTTGCATGCCACAGTGTTTGCCGTGTTTGCTTCTTTTTTGAAAAAAATGTTTTGTTTTTTTTAAATGGAAACGCCTGTAAACGAAACCCTCCTAGACGCGAGTTTAGGCGCGTTTAGCAGCGTTTACAAGCTGTTTGCTGTTTCAAACGCATCTGAACTGGCATCTGAACCCATTTGTTTGTGTTCCAAAAAAACCCTCTAAACTCAACTACCTGGAAACGACCTTAAACGACCCTGTGTAAATGTACTGATAAGATAACACAGAGGAGAGTTCAGGGGCAGCTGTAAAAAAAAACGCCCAAATGCCTCTAACCGTCTTTTTACCAGCAGCAGTGTAAATGAGGCCTTACCTAGGTGGATGTCCCCCGCCGGCTCTAACACCAAGAACCGAGCGATCCAACACGACCGATCGCTCAGCTCTCACGGCTCCCTGAGCAGAGAGCTGCTGACTGTCAGTCACCGCTGTCTGCTCTGCCCCCTCCTCGCTCACTGGATCGTTGGGCTGTGGAGAGGCGGGAGCATCTAGCTCAGGCTCTCAGTGGCTCGCTGAAAGGCTGAGCCAGGTGCCTGTCCAGGGATGTGGGCAGATCCCGACTTCACTGTCAAGATCTTGCCCAAGCCTGGCCTGGCTGACATCAGCCAACAACGGGCTTCAGCTGTCTACTGAAAATGGGTCACAGGAGTGAAGAACAAAGTGTACTCCTGTGACCCACAGGAGAAGTACAGCCAAACGAGCTTTGGCTGTACTTCTCCTTTAATTATTTCTTTCCTTTTTGAACCCTAAACACCAATGCCTTTCTTTTTGAAAGTATTGGAACTCGGTTGACTCTATTCAATGGCGATATTGTAGTTTTGAATAGATATTTATTTTAACTCTATGTCACAAGCTTCCAAGAGCTTTGTTGACTTTGTTGGCTAGATTTCCCTCCATGATGTTCTTGTAGCTGGATTTCCTTATTGCTTGTTTACCTTTCTTTGCGAAAAATCCATAGTGGGTGGTCAACATCAGATGTAAAAAAATAGACTAGTTATATATTCATTAAAAAATAGCATAATTAGCATACCTAGAATAGAAGTACCTGAATCCGTCTTGATATTAACCTCCTATAATCTTCTGTCACGCAACATTCTGGGAGAGGAAGTGGCAGCAGCTTGAGCCAATCATAGCACAGTGTACATGTTGCAAGAAGGGAAAGCATAGGGATGATCTAATTTTCCCCTTCATTTTATTGTTGTAGACTAGGGTGGGTCCTGGACAAGACTGTACTGCTAAATATAAGTGTTCAAAGTCATGCCTATATATCTGTGGTGCTTGGATCTCAAACCTAGCTGTGCTGAATTACAGGTAGCGCCGATCATATACATGTGTCCTAACTGTTTATCTACCTGTTTGCCCAGAGTTTAACTTTATATTGCCTTTTATCATGTTGCCTTTTATCATGCTGAAATATTGGATGTATATTTGGGTAAAATATGCTCCAAGCCATTTATACTTTTACTGAATATTTATGAAAAAAAACATGAAAGGACACTTTTTGCGCTTAGGGTGTATTTTCTCTTAGAGAAACATTGATTATTCCCAGAATCCTGTCCCAATTAATTGTCAAACAGTTCTCAGAAGATACTGCCAAGCTGGAAATAGATTGTAGTAACAGGAGTCAGTAACTGGAGATTACATTGGAAAATAGTTTCTCTTCCAAGACTCTTCTAATTCTCACTGCATGAAGCCCCCAACCATCTGCCATTCAAACACATCAATTATCTCCAAAAGTCAGACACACTTATCAAACCTTATTTAAGGGGAAACCATAGTATTTTTGCTCAATTTTATAGATATTTTATATCATTATGTGTATAAAATTGGATTTTAAAAATAAACAATTAACACAGGGTACTTCAACGCTTCAGTATCTGCAGTCCATGCTGAACTGTTTTGTTGACTGCTGCTGCAGTTTGAAAATCTAGAAGGTACTGTCTCTATTTGGAGGGAGGGGGTATCCAGGTTTGTGTATTTAAGTGACCCTTTGTATTTGTGGTCAGTGTAGGGCCTAATTACATTGACGGTGGTGGGGATGACCCTGTTTACATTAGTGGTTAGTGGAGGGTTAGTCCCCTTAAACTGATTTTTAGTGGAGGATGAGACCCCTTACATTGGAGTTTGGGGGTTGACCCCCTTACATTGGTGTTTAGTGGAGGCTTGGCCCTCTTACATTGGGGGTTTGGGGAGAGACGCCTTTCATTGGCGGTTAACAGAGAGTGACCCTCCTTTACATTGCTGCTCAATGGATTGTGAGCCCCCTTACATTGGTGGTTAGTTGAGGGCTAGCCTCTTACATTGGTGGTCAAGGGAGAGTGAGCCCCCTTACATTGCTGTTTCATGGAGGGTGACTCCCTTACAATGGTGGTTAGTGGAGGGTTAGCCCTCTTACATTGGTGGTTATTGGGAGGGTGAGCCCCCTTACATTGGTGGCTAGTGGAGGGTGAGTCATCTTATATTGGTGGTTAGTGTAGGGTGAGCCCCTTACATTGGTGGTTAGTGAATGGTGAGCCCCTTTACACTGGTGGTCAGTAGGGAGAAAAATGCTGCATACATTGACGGTCAAAGGAAGAATATCCCCTACATTGGAAATCCACTCATACAACTGTCTACATGAAAATTAATAGCACACACATGGAGCACTCTGTGATCATGTATGAACTACTCTGTAATTTACAGCAAAGAAAGCTATTTGTTTCATGGTTTAACAATTAATCGCTGCTATTCGCAATATATCAGAGCAAAACTGGGCTCCCAAATATTGACTATGAAGCTTAGGCCTTATACATTCACATTCTTTGTGAGATTGATTATATCTGACTTGGGACACTGATGAAAACAAATAGAAAAACAGCTAGGATAGCTACAGTTGTTTACTTTAGGAGGACTTCTAGAGAGTTAGGAAGCATCTGAAGCAGAAGTTCATATTTTTTTTAAATATGCATTCCGGGTATGATCCTAAAAAGGAACTTCATGTCCCTATGCTGATGGCCCCACACTGACCCCCCCGCCCCAATGCTGTCATCTTTAATAATCTGGCATGTATGCAGATGGGCTGAAGGGCTCTGTATGTATGTATATTCAACATGGAATTATGTAATATTCTGTTAGAAAAACAAATAATTAATACTATAGATACTTATTTTTTCTTCTTTATGTAATTTTTAATCCTATATCAGCACCTACCCAGTATGTTCTAAAGAAGCCATGGAATAGCGAAACGCGTCGACAAGCAAGCATGGAGGAGTTATGCAATTAATCTATAGACAGTTATATATCCTGCTTATTATACTCATCACAGACCTTTTATCTACTTAGTGTAAGGATCCACACCTCCATGTCTGCTATATTGGGTATCTGTTGACCTTGTCAAACAATAGGGTGTTGTTGTGTGTTATATGTAATTTTTTAATTCAATTTGTAATAAAGATATATATGTTTTAACTACCGCCTCATGTTGTACACATAAAGTCCGCTTATTATTTTGAGAGAAATTTTCTCTTTCAATCCTCCTATATATCTATTGGATGTTGGCATAGTGGGGGTCCTCTTCTACTCTGAAATCAGCAACGTCAGCAGCTCAGGGGGAGCAGTTTCTCCCTCTCTCAGTCATGTGACAGTGCACTTGCCTGATGAGGCCAGGGGAGTAAATCACATGCTCTCCCTAACCTGAATGTTCTGCTCATGTAATACCAAAATCAGAAACACTTGTAAATACATAATAATATAACAACTTAATAAAGGCCCCAGGTAATTTAACCACTTCAATACTGGACACTTTGACTCCCTTCCTGCCCAGGCCAATTTTCAGCTTTCAGCGCTGTCACACTTTGAATGACAATTGCGCTGTCATGCAACACTATACCCAAATTAATTTTGGTGGTATTTAATCACCACTGGGTTTTTTATTTTTTGCTAAACAAACAAAAAAAAAAGACCGAAACTTTTGAAACAAATGTAATTTTTCTCCTTCACTGATGTGCACTGATGAGGCGCCACTGATGGGCACTGATGAGGACCCACTCATATACAGCACTGATGGGCACTGAGAGGGGGAACTAATACGCAGCACTAATATGCAGCACTGATGAGGAGGCACAGATGGGCACTGACAGGCATCACTGATGGGCACTGATTGACATCACTGATGAGCACAGTTGAGCATCACTGACTGGCAACACTGGTGGGCACAGGTAGGCACTAATGGGCATCATTGATGAGCACTGACAGGCATTACCGATGGGGAAGATCTCCCCTGTGAGTAAAGCTGCTTATCGGCTCTCCTCCCCTCGTGCTGTCAATGTGAGGAGAGGAAAGACGATAACCAACATTTCCTATTTACACTGTGGTCAGCTGTGATTGGACACAGCTGATCACATGGTAAAGAGCCTCCGTCATAGGCTCTTTACTGAGATTGGCCCGTTCTGAAGGAGGTCATATGACATCAAGTCAGAAAGGTAAAGCCCCTGCCCAGCCAGCATTCTGATATAGGCTGGATGGGAAGGTGTTAATATAAGGCTGCGTTTCCAAAAATTTAAGAGTACCACTGTCCATCAAGCATATGGTGAAGAAGGCTGAAAAATAATTTCTTCACAATGCTTATAGATAAAGAGATAACTGTTGTAAAGTTCAATATACTGTATGTCAGGGGTATCGAATTAAACTTCAGTGACGTCCGGTCAGTCAAATTTTCTTCCAGTAGAGGCCCGAATCTCATGTTTGTGTGAAGACTCCTTGTGTGTGAGATCCTTTACATCAAAGCCCCACCCCTTTACATCACATTTCCCCTTTACATCAGTCCTCCCCTTTACATCATAGCACCCCCCTTTACACCACAATGTCCCCTTTTACATTGCAGGCCACCCTTTTATATTGCAGATTCCCCTTCACACCACAGTGCACCCTTTTACATCTAAGTCCCCCCCTTCCTTTATATTACCGCACCTGCTTTAGATCACAGCCCCTCCATTTACATCACAGTGCCCACTTTTACACTGCACCCCCCCCCCTTTTCACCAAAGTGCCCCCTTTTACATTGCAGTCCCCCCCCCTTTATACCCCAACACCCCCTCTTTTACTTCACTGACTCAGCGGCTTTATGTGCCTACAGCTCCCCCTTCACATCATAGTCACCTCCCTTACATCACAGTCCCCCTTTTACATGACAGACACCCCCCTTTATAGAAGTGTCTTTGGTCCCTCCTTCACATCGCAGTCCCCCACTTTACATTCCAGTTCTCTTCAAATAATGACCCTCACTTTGCATCAGACCACCCCCCCGCCTTTCTTTTTATCATGGTCCACTTTACATGAATGCCCTCTTCCTATCATTTTCTGCTTCAGATCACAGCCCTCCCCCAATCTTTAGAATCCTCCCTTATACAGCAAGCAGAGGGTAGGAGGTGAGGCATGACTGGACCGGGGTCGGGAGCTGTATAACTTTTCATGTTAACAGGTAGGTGATTTGTTTCTAGGACCACCCTATGTCCTATCAGCAAATCTCTGACTTGTTAACTTGAAAAGTTATGCAGCACCCGAAACGTCAGTGCAGCACTGGATGAAAAATGCAAGGGTCTGTCAGGAGTCCAGGAACTCATTGACCTTTTATACACATACACACAAATTACAAGCAAACAGATCACAGGTGAGGATGGTTACCTTTAATAGCCATTCAAACCCCTTTGTGTCAACTTGTGTGAATGTCATCGGGCCAAAATCACCAGGGTATGTAAACTATTGATCACGGTCATTTGGGTAGTTTCTGTTGTCATTATAATTTAAAAAGAGTAAACACAGGTGATTGATAATAAATGGCTTCAGCCAAATACTAACCATTAGTGAAAGAAAAGTTTTTGTGTTATCATTCATATTCTCTGAAAAATGGCCAAGAAATCATAAATTCTGCCATGAGCACAACTGTATCTGGATAAATTGCATGAACATGCAGGAAGAATCCATGCCTGTAAAGGTGGAGAGGGGAGAATACATAACACCTACTGAAAATAAGGAGTACTGGCATACCTCCCAACTTTTTGGCATGGGAATGAGGAACACCTATAAGCAAAAGTATGTAGGCATAGGAAGGGTTACCACCTAATCCTTTAATACCCAAACACATATGAATTATACAGGTTCTGAGGCTAATTTAATGCAGATAAGTCACCAAGTGAGTTTAATTACCACCTTAATCAGCCACAGAACCTGTGTAATTAATATGTGTTCGGGTTTAAAGGGATGAGGTGGCAACCCTAGGCATAGGGCCCCTGCCACGCCCCCTTAAAGGAGAATTATAAAGAAAAAATTATTAGTTTAACCCCAAAATGCTTTTTTTACTACTACTATTCCTTTATATTGGCTTGCGAAATTTACAAAGGCAGCAATTTAGAAATCGGTTGAAACTGGTTTAGTACTGGGAAACACTTTTTGAAAGATAAAAAGTGCATTTTATATACAACTATATAGATCAGACCAAAATGAGGGACAAATGAGGAGGAAAGAGAGGCAGAGGGACTTTGTTCCAAATCAGGGACGGTCCCTCGAAGTCAGGGACAGTTGGGAGCTATGGTAATGGTTGTTACTTTGGAGTTCCATGACCTATATTGATGCTCGAGTCTACAGTATTGCAGTTGCTGTGACAGTCATTGTACTCCTCTCCGGCACCTTATACATAAGAGGGTACATTTCCCATTACTGGGATAAGTTATAGTATTGTAGTAATACCACACATACACACCACTTCCATTAATTATAGAAGCTTGCTATTTTTGTACAAAAATAATTGCTGTTTTTGACTTTGAAAAGAATGTCCCTTAGGTATAACTCTGCGGGGGATCATCTTCCCTGTGCTGATTCACTAATTACTTGTCACTCATAGAGGTATTGTAAGAATGTTATTTACTTGAGAATTGTGCGATGCACTTTATTGCAGATATACAAGGATTTGGGACTGATTCGTTTTGTTTTTCTTTTTATACATTTATATGACTTGTATTGCATCTGAGACAGCTGTAAGAGTCAAAGAATGATCTAGTTCTGTACTTTGTTTTTGTCCAAGAAATAGTTAAAACTGAACTCCAGGAATTACTATTTTTTTAATTTATTTTTTAGGTGAGAATTGGCCAAAGAAAGAATTGAAAATAACAATATACAGTTCTTAAACATGGTTTAAACGTAAACTAGTAGAACAGGGTCTAGAATCACAATACGCACCAGGATGCACAGCGGTCGGTTAAAAATTGAATTATTTATTTTTTTAAACTTATAAGCTGTACACTGATCAAAAGGAGTCACTCACTCTCTTTTGTCCTGCATAACTCATGCCATTTAGCAAGCACCTTGTAATTTTTTAATGAATACAAGAATGCGAGATGTTCTGTGAGGCAGAGAGGAAGAGCGGATAACGTCACAATAATCGCCAACACATTTGCTGAATGATGGAGGAACAGGAGCCACTCCCTTTGCTCAGTGTACTGACAGCAAGTTGCTCCAGCACCATCCAGAAAAGGACAGTGCTGGGTGTTTGTAGCACAGACTATTTCTGCATACTCAGTGGCCCTTTAGATGTGACACATGGATAATTACATGTAACAGAGCTGGCCCAATGTACGTTAAAAAATAAATAATTCCTGGAGTTCAACTTTAAAGTGCCCAGAACTTCCTCCGTATCATAAAAATGACAAGAAAGGCACCTTTAGAAATGCGTACTAGTGGCAATCTACGAAAAGATAGTTATAGGTAATGGCAGGCTTTTTATTCTTTGTATGTTTTCATTTTATTTTCCTCCCCTTTCTTCTCACAACAGCCATTTTAACTAAGGGCAAATTATTATGTCTCCCTTTACTTTCTGAAACTCTGCATGTGGCAGGAGCTTCCCAGGATGTAGCTGTGAGCCCAGGGTTTCATCACCAGTGCCTCAAGAGACCAGGAAGTGAAAAATAGTCCTTGTAAGTAATAAGTAAGCAAAAACTGTTTAACTAGGGAATGTAAGATGATCTTTTTTTGTGAAGGGGGGGAAGGGTCCACATTTAAAAAAAAATAAAAAGATTTATTCCGTATTGCAACATAGGTTTTATTGTTTGATACAAATGGACCCTAAATCTATACACGGCCATGGCAGGGGGTCATGTTGACACTATGAAAGAATGATGTTCAGGTAGAGCCAGCAAATCTGAAAAATACAATACAATATAAAAATAAAAAATAAATAAAAATAACAATAAAAAAAAATACAATACAATACAATACAATACAGTGCTAAAAGAAAACGTATTCGAATAAAGTTCATAGACGCAGGGCACACAGACTCTGAATAGTGCAAGAGATGTGCATCAAGGCATGCCCCAACGTGGGTGCTGAAAGTCTTTTTCAAAAGACTAGATGGCATTGTTAGTTCCTTTCTCTGGTCTCCTAGGTCCCCCAGAATAGGGTTAAAGGTGCTTCAAGAACCATGGGGTCGGGGGGGGGGGGGGCTGGCACTTCCAGACTGGCAAAAATATTTTCTGGCCTGTGAGATGGTTTTCGCTCACAAATGGCTGCAGGCGGATGACGGGGATTCGGCCACTGTACTGGAAGCGGCACGCCTGGGTTCGTATGAAAGTCTGAAGCTAGCTCTTTGCAGGGGCACTAACTCTGATCTTCCTCTGACATTGTTTATGAAGTCTACAATCAGGGCTTGGGATCCAGTGGAAAAACTGGTTTGTCCTAGCCATCTGGGATTCACCCCCACTGCCCCATTATGGATGAATCCTAAACTGCCAGCATTCTACGCTCTCCCAGACCCCATGATTTGGGCAATCAAAGGGGTCAAAACTCTAAAAGACATAACCAGAGAAGGGGAACTTCTGTCCTTTGATCAGATGAAGGCTAGGCATGACCTCCTCAATAGTTACTTTTTCTGATATCTCCAGATTCGCCATGACTTTCAGATACAGTTTTGAGATGTCAGAGTCAAATCCTTCCCCTCAGACCTAAAAAATCTTCTGTCAAAAGAAGATCTCCCCAAAACCCTGTCAGCAACATATAAGGAACTCTTTGAAAAGACTCCATTACCAATTTCTAGATGCAGCGAAAAATGGTTCTCGGAGATACCTGATATACAGAGAGAGGAGTGGGATGAGATGTGGGACAAACCCTTCAAGTACCTAGTGTCTAGTGGCTAGAGATAGACTGATACACTTTGTGGTCATCTGCTAAGTCTAGTGGAGGAAATGGTACCATCCAAGGCACTTAGAACGCTAATTAATATACTGCTATTTTATGGGAAGAAAGCAATTCTCTTACATAGGCTTCTGGGAAGGGCTAATAAACTCTATGATGCCTTACTACAAGGCCACATACATAGCCAGAGGATGTGGGAAAAAATTGACAAGGTGTGGCAGGCCTGGTACGATTCCAAGACTACAGAGCAGTGAGGTAGGAGGGAGGTGGCGGGTCTTCAGTTATTCATGGGTGGGGTCTCCCATCCATCACAAATTAGTCCACCCGGTTCTTGACAGAGTGAAAGTAACCAGATCTGAAATACCCCAATAACTCCTACAAGCCAAAGCTATGACAATAGGAGGCAGCTGGTGGTTAAATATATTGGACTTCCTTACTTCTTTCGGACAAGTATCCTGTTGTGTTGAGAACCATGTGAATGACAATTGGTCAGGCTAGTGGCTGGGGGCAGAGGGGGGGAAGGGTGGTTGTGTTTGGGATGTCAGTTCAGGGCTGCCATCAGGGGGGTAGAGGTAGTACTGGTGTAAGGGGCCCAAGTGCCTCAAGGGGCCTGGTGCCGGGCCTGCTCTTCGCCTCCCTGATGTAAACAAAGAAAGGCAGATGTAATCTGAGTGAATGCAGGCAGCCAGGCACCCGGAACGGCATTCACATTAGAGATACAAGCCCCCAGGTTGCTCCTCCTCCTCCTCCCCAATCCCCCCCGCTCAACCTCCCCCCGCCCCCCCCTTCAACAAAATGAGATCATTCGGAACAATGGAGATATGAGTGAAGCCCGGGCAGCCTCCTCCTCGCCATGCCTTACACTAGCAGCAGCAGCAGCACCACCTCCCCCTCTCGACAAGTGCTGAGGAGGAGAAGGCTAGTTGTCATTGGCCCTTTTGCAATGCTCCCATTGGCCAGTACACATTCAGGGGGTGTGGTTAATTTGTTAGGTTTGAAAGTGCCCGCTCAGGTGCATGCAGAAAAGAGAGAGAGCAGCGGGTAAGTGACTGTGCCTCAGATATTGCTGCTATTTAGCCTAATTGAGTATTAATAATGCATATTTTGTATCAATACACAACAATACATTGTCAATACACAACAATACATTGTCAATACACAATGTATTGTTGTTGTGTATTGACAAATTTGTATTGTTGTGTATTGCTGAGCTCACTGACTGTACCCCCTGTGCTGGAAATTTGGCTGCACCTGCACTGTTGCATTGAGTTGCATTGTGGAGAGGGATGAGGATGACTCTGGGTGGGGATGAGAGTTACATAATGTAGCTCTCATCCCTACCCAGAGTCATTCTCGTCCCTCTCCGCAATGTATTCCCATCCATCCATGCCCAGCATCATCCTGGATCAATCCCTCTCCACAATATAGCCCCAACTCTGCCCAGATATATTGTGGAGAGGGATGGATGATGCTGGGCGGAGGACGGGGATATATTGAGGAGAGGGTTGGAGGATGGGGATATAATGTGGAGAGGGTTGGATGAAGCTGGGCAGAGGTGGGGATATATCGAGGAGAGGGCTGGATGAAGTGGGTTCACCGAAGAACTCAGTGGGATGGCCAGTGGGCAGGCCCTGGGGAATGTTGATGTTCAGGCCCCGAAGGGCCCAGGCCTGAAGCTGTGTAAGGGGCCCCAAAATTTCTGATGGCTGCCCTGTGTTAGTTGGATAGTCAGTTGAACTATAGCCTTGTGCACACGATACTATTGTTGTAGTAGGTCAAAAACACATGCCCATAAAGAGTATCAATCCTTGAGATGCAGCCAGGAATACTCTCCTAATACAACCATATAATCCAGAAGAGTATGGTCATATGTACTGTATATTGGATGAACCTCTTATATAAGCATACCCAGGGAAACCCTTCTTGAGACTGGTGGCACGGAAGGTATCTCTATAGATGAAATATCTGGTAAAGCCAGCACTTTCACCAAGTGCAAAGTACAGAGTGCTCAGTACATAAAAATCGCTGGTTCTTCCTGAACAGATATCTTGCCCTTTGACCCTTTTGACCCAGCCCATCTGACTTCCCCATCTCTACTGTGTTAACCGACTAGCAACAGACAAAGCAATAGTAGTGCAAAAATAAAATCTGCCTTTTTCAAAATCCTCTGGAAATTCAGTGACCAATCTGATACTCTTCCTTTATAATTGGCAGGCTTGTTCAAACTAATAATAGTGTCAGATTAGCCAATCAATCTACCAAACAATACTCTGGGGTGACTTGATCATTATATCGGGAATACCAGTGGGCCTTCTATGGAACATTAAAGTTATAAAACATGCAAAATACAAAAAGATTATAAAAACGTTAGGCTGGTAATCTCTTTCTACCAGATTAACCACCTGCTGGCAGCCAGGAGTACATTTACTACTGGCGGGTGGCTCCCCCAGGCACCGCAACATACCTGGAGGACGAAACCAGTCAAGGAAGGTCCATCTGACCTGACACAAAGGGCCTTTTTTTCTGGCTACATCCTCCTTATTGACTCATTTATATGGATTCACCAAGAGATGAACAATGATATAGAGAGCCATGATTATGGGTCAGTGATCTAATGGACTGTCAAGTATAGTTTTTCACTATTGATATATTGGTTGTAATGGCTGTCTGGGACTATTTATGAATGTTGATTTTTTTCAAGTTGCACCATATGGACAGGCTACATTTCAGCTTCAAGTGCTTATCCATAGTTGGCACATGGATTGCTGATTGATTGATATAGCTATTAGGTAAAAGGAGGGGACTTTCTCGATATAAACCATTTGTACAGGACGCCAAGGTTGGGTCCTGGAAGGGTGCTATGTAGCACCTGTATTGGGTTGTGGTTCCTTTAAGGGAAGTGTGTGAGTATTCAGAGGGTCACCTGAGATGGGTAAGGAATTCCTGGGATAGCTATGTTAAGGAGAGGACTGACTCGCAGACCTCTCTGTGTAAGAAGAGAGGTATTTGGGACCCAGAATTTCGGAGGCTCTGAAGTGATATTCGGGTGGGAAATGGGCCTCCACTTCTAACTACAGGGACTCCAGTCCCCTCAGGGTTAAGAGCCACAGGAAGCAGCACTTAAAACAGGAAGCAGTATTAGGTGTGATTGTGTGTGGGTGTAGGGGTTGGAGAGACACCTGTTTGTAGTGTTGCACGTTGGCTGGAGGCTGCCAGATAGCCAGACTGTGGCGGTGCTAACCCTGGGGTAATGTCCCATCAATGAACTGTGTATTTTCTTATATTTTGTTTATACTGCTTTGTGCTGAAGACAAGTTGACTTTTGCGTTGTATTTTGTTTTGCTGCCGGAAGCACTTCTTTGTGATTGTGCCTGAACAAAAATAAACACCTTTTTTGTTTAAATTTAAATGGCTTTGTACATGGTCCATGGAGCTATAGCCCCCAAACTTTACACATTATACATTACAGGCGGTGCCCTAGTTACAAACATCCGCCTTACAAACGACTCCTACTTACAAACAGGGGGAGACAACAGGAAGTGAGAGGAAATCTCCCCCTAGGAAGGGAAATTCACTCCTGTAAGAGTTATTATGGGAAAAAAGGGGTCTCCACTGATGTTTTATATCACCAATCCTTGTTTCCACAACAACCCAAAATTTTCAAAATCCAATTATCATTGGGACAGGAAGTGATGTGAAATCTTCTGAACAGAAACAGACAGCAAAAAAAAAACATTACAGGGGTGTTAACCCTTCCCTATGCTATCCAAAAAGCTGTTTTGGCTGGAGCTACACTTAAAAAATGTACCTGTTCCCACTTACAAACAAATTCAACTTAAGAAAAAACCTACAGTCCCTGTCTTGTTTGTAACCCGGGGACCGCCTGTATTAATTCAATAACGCCATTCAGAAGCAGCAATAAAAACATCCGGTCTCTATACCGTTTGTATTTGCATTGTATACTTAAGGCTGGCCTTTAGATTTACCAAAACCATATAATATGATCAAACCTAAATACTTTCTATTTGCATGCAGTCAGGCAGGCCTTTGCACTACATAGGTGAAGGTAAATCTAAAGGAAATGGAGTGAGAAAATTGTATAATATATGGTCAGCTCAATGCCTGATACACACGTACAGTTTTTTTTTCCGTTCAGCCCAACGGAGAGATTGCTGTACTAACGAAGTGGTGTTAGTACAGTACAGCGATCTCTCCCACTGTGCCTAGCAGCCAATCAGATGCTGGTCTTCCAGCATGTCCCTTTGATAAAAGCCTGTACTTAGACTGGCTTCTGTTGAAAGGACAGCTGTACACATGGTCTGAATGGTTGTGTAGCGTATATGGGGGTCCACATAGATAATAAGATGGAATGGAAAAAGAACACTGAGGTGCTCTATAGGAAGGGCCAGAGCCGCCTCTATTTTTTGAGGAGACTAAAGTCTTTTAACAACTGCCGGACGACGCTGAAGATGTTTTATGAGCCTGTGGTGGCCAGTGCTCTCCTGTATGCAGCAGCATGCTGGGGAAGCAGGCTAAGGGTTGCCGACACCAATAGCCTCAATAAACTGATTCGCAAGACCTGCGATGTTGTTGGATTGGAGTTGGAGTCTTTAACAACAGTGTCAGAGAAGAGGATGTTGTCCAAGGTATGTTCAATTTTGGACAAACTCCTCCCACCCACTCCACAACACGCTGGTAGGTCTACAGAGTAGTGATAAATTGTTACAACCACGATGGTCCACAGAGTGACACAGAAAATAATTCTTCTCTGTGAATGCTGAACGCGGGGTCTTAACCACTTCCCGACTGCGTTGCGTACATTCACTGCTGCAAGTTGGCAGCGTAGCGCAAATCGCCATCTATAAACAGTGATCCGTGCATGCGCATCCCCGCTGCACACTTCCTGAGCGGGACCGCGGGTCGGGCTGGCTTGATGTCCGTCGACGACCCGCGACGGTCTGTTAGAGAGGCAGAATGGGGAACCGCCGATGTAAACATGGTGGTTCCCTGCTCTGTGAGGGGGGACATGACAGATCTACTGATCCGTGTACTCGGGATCAGTTAGATCTGTTATGCCCCTGGCAGCCCAGCCCCCACACAGTTATAACACACACAGGGAACACAGTTAACCCCTAGATTGCCCCTTGCAAGCTAACCCCTTCCCTGCCAGTGACATTTATGCAGTAATCAGTGGCTATTTAAATTTGTGATCGCTGTATAGATGTCAGTGGTCCCAAAAAAAGTGTCAAAAATGGCCGACATGTTCGCCCCTACTACCACAGTCCCGATAAAAATTGCAGATCGCCGTCATTACTAGTAAAAAAAAAATTGTAAAAATGCCATAAATGAACTCTCATGGTTTGTAAATGTGGCAACTTTTGCGCAAACCAATCAATAAATGCTGGTTGCGAAGTATATATATCGGCCAAAACTGATGAATACATTTTTTTTTTTGGATATTTATTATAGCAAAAAGTAAAAAATATTGTTTTTTTTTTTCAAAATTGTTGCTCTTTTTTAGTTTATAGCGGTGATCAGAAATGACGCAGAAGTGATCAAATATCACCAAAAGAAAGCTCTATTTGTGGGAAAAAAGGACGCCAATTTCGTTTGGGTACAACTTCGCGCAATTGTCAGTTAAAGCGACGCAGCGCCAAATCGCAAAAAGTGCTCTGGTCCTAATGTGGGAAATCCTTCCGGGGCTGAAGTGGTTAAGCTGGACTTATGATCTAGATTTTAAAGTATATTTGTTTTATATTAGTATTAGGTTAATTATTGTGCAAACGTCTTTATTCTAATATTTAAGAGAAATAATACAATATTTGCTTTTTTGTAGTTTGATATTTTTTTTAGTTCAACCAGTGTTATTTACTCAATGCAGTATTTTAATAGGATGATATGTTTATTATAGTAGAGTGGTACCCCGGTTCACTAACTTAATTCGTGAACTGACTCTGGTCACGAACCGAGGCAAATTTTCCTAGGGTTCAATGTAAATCAGGTTAATCCATTCTGAACTTTTTTTTTTTTTTTTTTGAACCACAAAGCTATGAAAAAAAAAGTACAGTACAGTATGAAGAGAGAGAACACTAACCTTGCACATTCTTGTCACCTGCATTTGCTCTTTGCATATTCTTGTCCCATGCATTACTGCTCCGCACTTTCTTCTTGCCACCATGCTTGCTCTGCATTTTCTTTGGAGCCATACTGGATGTACAGTACAGTATGTATGTGCTAAAAAGCACACCAAAAAGATTTTCAATACTGTAAGTGTTTTCACAATACTGTACACTTTTAGTGTCTCTCTGTGACCCGCAATCTCACCAGAGCAGGGAACAGCAGGGAAAATGGCCGCAAATCGTGTTTTCGTGAACCAAAGCGGAGTTCACGAACCAAAGCAAATTTTTGTGAACTCTTCTATTCGTGAACCAAGTTGTTCGTGAACAGAAGCATTCATGAACCGAGGTACCAATGTATAGTATTTAATTTAGTTTTCAATTTTTTTTATTTCAATTCATGGTATTGTATATAATAATATGATGTTAGTGGGGATTTATTATATGTTTGTTATTGTATTTTAGTTTTGTTTGTCATTGTGTTTTGCTTTGCTCTTCGTTGACTATACTTGTATCTTAAAGCAGTTGTCTACCCTAAAAGTAATAAAAAAACAACCTGCAACACAATAGCATAATGAGCTAGTATGCACCGCATACAAGCTCATTATGAAATACTCACCATGAAACGAAGATCCGACCGGGCTGCTTGGTCCCCTCTGTGGGAGCGGACATCTTCCCACGGATCTTGCTTCCGAGTACGGTAGGTAAAAGTAAACAAAATGGGTAGACAACCGCTTTAATAATCTCAATTTGGGAGTAATAAAATATTAATCTGAATCTGTGTAGCTACACTAGGAAACTAAGACCAGACTATATATAGTAAAGTAAATGTATTAATAGTAAAAGAAAAGACATCAAAAACACCAGCAAACAGGAAAATAAGCAAACGTGAAGATATAAGGGAACCGCAACTATATAACCAAAATGCCTAACTACCAACCTAACTAAGTAACAGGAAGTCTAACTAACAAACTAACGATATACAACATGTACAAAAATAAGGAACACGGATAAGCAGTGAAAACTGGAGATGCATTGAACAGATGGGAAGGGGGAACCAGAACTGAGATCAGGAATAAGAGGAGCAGAAAAGAGGCATCAGGGTTCAGAATGCAGGGCAGGAGTAAGATCAGGATCTAGGCTAAGGATAACTAGCAAGCAGTATCTGACAGCAAAGCAAAACACAGAAGTGAGAGGCATTAGTAGAGGAGGAGCTAAATGCCCTCCCAGCAGCCAGCACCAGCTGGAGACTGATTACTGGGAATTACTGGCTGCTGGGAGACATCCACTGGTGGACACTGGTACTACAACCCCGGCTCCCAGGGAACCACAGTACCACCAACATGTGACCTTGATTCTGATAATGCGTATGCAATACAAATTGGGGACAGTTTATGGACTGGTAGACACGCAGCCTTGTATCATAAAGTATATATTTATATGGGCATTGTAATATTATTAAATATATGCACAAATATGAGCAATGTGTTGTGATGTGGAGATGTGGTTGTGGAGGTCCGGTGTGCATAAGGAGAGGTCCTCTGACACCAAGATTAGTGCATTGTGTGGTGCACCAGTTTGGGTGTAATGCGAGGGTCTCGAGGGACGATGTACAAAGGTTTGCCAATCTTGCCATGGGGTATGTGTATTACATTCCTTCCCTATGATGCACATTGCTGTTCAACGTTACAACAGGCTTTGATTTATGCGCTCCTAAGAGGAAAGGATTGTTATAGGGGTGACATCTATATTTTATTACATAAGGGTTTTTGAGACCCATTAAGCTAAAGGAGATATGTTTAACTGAGGTAATATATCCTCTCCTGCCAGCAATTTTGAGAAATTGACCTTACCCGAATGGAAGGAAGATTATTGAAAAAATCCATATATATAAATTACACTTGAAGTTTGGTCTCGACTACGATAACCTCTGTTCTTTGCTGCATAAAAGGTGGGGGTGGAGATTGCCGGGGGGGGTGGCAGTAGGAGGCAGGGAAACAGCAATACACTGATCTTCCCAGTGAAGAGCTGTACAGGGGACATGTCAGCACAAGTCTTGGGCATTGGGGAACAGGGAGGCTGTGCTCCCAGATAAACCAGATCAGCTATGCTCACCACATTCTCAAAACGTATCAATTGTTCAGAATCGCATGCCCCGTCTAGGTGGGTATTGGACTGAGATATCCGATAAGGGGAGCGGCACATATGGACAAAACAATGTCCCCCACAAATGGGAGAGGACATATGAACTCAGCGTCCCAACACCTATTGGCATACATGTTGGACTCTGCCATAGCTACGATCCTACGTGTCCTTCTTTGTATTGGCCCATGTCCCCCCTAATCCGCGAGAGGGGGACATTGACCAAAGCATCTTAAGATTGGAATCCAGATGGATCTATAACCAGAGGGCTACTGAGCCCCCTGGTTTAAACACCTGCTTGTCATACAAACCTTTTTTGTAATGATGTCTCTGGGCCCCTAAATATGAATGATTATACTGGCTCCCAATAGGGAGAGTCATCTTTGTTACGTACCTGACGGTGGAGTCTGTCTTGTGCAGGGAACAACCGCTCTTGCGCACCCGATTCAAGGACCCCTGGTAGTGTAGACAGAGGCCCGAGAGTGCGGGATGGCACGAGGGCTGGATGGTCACTGATGCTGTAGTAAGGTTCCAGGAAGTCGTGCAGGCAGAAGAATGGTCGTACAGGCAGGATCGGCAACAGACAGGCAGAGAGGTACAAAAGGATTAGGCAGGCGGATCGTCAAGTTCAGGCAAAGGTTCATTTAACGGGCGGGCAGCGGAGGTACAGAGGAGTAGACAAGCGGATGGTCGTGGATAGCCGGGGTCGGTGCAGGTAGCGGACAACAGGTCAAGGCAAGCCGGGTCGACAGGAAACAGATGAACACAGATGAACACAGGAACAGGTGGGGGAGCTGTGGCCCACAGGTCTGGAACGCTGTAGAACGATGAGCAGCAGTTCAGTGCAGGGGTCCCAGGGTTTAAATAGGCGCCGTTTGGGTGCGCACGGGAGCGCGCGAACGCGCACGGGAGTGCGCGCACCACCGCGGAAACGGCCAGAATCACTGGCAAGGCTAATTTACTAACAATCTTACTATGTAGGCTATCTGTCCATTGCAATTTGAAAAGGACTATCTAAATGCTTGGTATGCAATCCTAACATAATGGTTATTTATTTTTCCTTTTATAACTTTTTATTAGGGTTAGCCATTAATGTAATGTGGATCGATTGTCTGCTTCCCTGCATCCATTTGCCCCCTCTTAGCACGGGCACTTAGTTGATGGGTGGCTATTCGGGCGCCCGGGACACACAGCGGGGGTTGATGGATTTCATCTCCCTATTTACATTTAGTGCTGGAGGGCCTGGCATCTTGGTCGGCGCCGCCCAGAGTGGGCTCACTCTAAGGTGAATGGCTGGCCTATTTGCCAGGCCTTGTGATGGCGCCCGCACCAGAAGTAACATTGGGAGGCTGCGCCGGCCTCGTCACTTCCGGCTGGACTGCTGTTATCACGTGAGGCAGCCGCGTTCTACCATCAGTCTCCGATCAGTGGCTCTGCCGTAGGGACGTGAGCATGACAGCTCCCCTGGTTTACAGGTACCTCTATTGAATTTGTTTACAATTTTTAGCCAGTTTGATTTTTCTATCATGCCCCGCCATATATTCTGATACAGCGGTGGTATCAATGTTATTGGGCATTTATGTCAACAGACTGAGAGCCTCTATTTTACATGTTCCAGGTAACCGGTCCCTCTCCCTGTGACAGACGGAGACTTGCGGCTGGGACACTGAGGTCATATGTCCTCTCCCAATTGTGGGGGACATTGTTTTGTCCATCCGTTCCTCTCCCCTTATCAGATATCTCAGTCCAATACCCACCTAGACGGGGCATGCGATTCTGGCATCGCTGCCTTACAGTGCCGTTGTCTATCTGATGGTGGTGGGTGCTGTGAAGTCAACAATTGATAAGTTTTGAGAATGTGGTGAGCATAGCTGATCTGGTTTATTATTGTTGAATATGCATATGTATTATGTGAAACTAATGTGGATTGTTGTTTACATTAGAATGTGAAGCGATTAGGATCACCCCGGAAGAAGCAGGAAGCTGTGAAACGTTGGTGCTATATGATCCCCGCACTTCATTCTCTGCTTGTATATGTATTCTGTATCATTTCACTGACGGATATGTCAATTTTATGGTGTATTAAATAAAAATTGTGAATGTTTTAACTAATAATTGTATTGCTCACTACTGAAGGGTGCCCTGAAAAATCCCTACATTTATGTCTAAAGGGTAGCTGCGGACCCTGGCAGGCTACTTAGATGTTTCCATTCTTTATATCTGCATCTCAGGGAGGTGGACACTACTTCACTTATATTTCTGGTTTATGCTTTTTCTTTATATTTATATGCATTATAGGACTGACACAGGTAAAATAGAGAAAAACCTATTTTATTGCCTTTTATTACCTAAAATTTACTTCACAATGCTTACTATCTTGTATTTAGAATATCTGTTTAGCCCAATATAAATGATGTTGCATCCACTGAATTATTAATGAAGTATGTTTAAATTTCATAATTTTTGATAATGCCAATGTTTTGGAACCAACTGCTATTTTTTAGATCTATAGAGAGAAAAATTCATAGGAAAAAAAGAGTAGAGATCCACAGAGCTTTCAAAACTGAAGTATGCTGTTCAAGCAGTTGCAAACATCAAATATAACTACATTTATTCAGACATAATGGGAAAAAATTCAAATTGTAGGCACTTTTCTACAGCCAATGCAACCACAATCCATTTAACACTTTTTTTATATTCAGAAATGCATCAGAAAATGATCTCTAATCATCTGTGAATAATTTTATTCTTGGCCATTGCCATGTTCTGGCGTTGGGAAAATGATCATACCTCTAGCTGCGCATTACAAAAAAACATTTGTAAATAGCTAGCAGCATTATGTGATACATGAATTGCGAGATAGTACTGACTTATAAGAAAAAAAAAATTCATAAAGTGAACCTGTGTATTGTCTTTTCAGGGCAAAGCCCCAGGTCCACTTAAATGCTCACTCCTTGCTGTATACAGTTGTGCACATAAGTTTACATACCCTGGCAGAATTTATGATTTCTTGGCCATTTTTCAGAGAATATGAATGATAACACAAAAACTTTTCTTTCACTCATGTTTTTTTGTTTGGCTGAAGCCATTTATTATCAATCAACTGTGTTTACTCTTTTTAAATCATAATGACAACAGAAACTACCCAAATGACCCTGATCAAATGTTTACATACCCCAGTTCTTAATACTGTGTATTGCCCCCTTTAACATCAATGACAGCATGAAGTCTTTTGTGGTATTTGTGGATGAGGCTCTTCATCTTCTCAGATGGTAAAGCTGCCCATTCCTCTTGGCAAAAAGCCTCCGATTCCTGGAAATTCTTGGGCTGTCTTGAACGAACTGCACATTTGAGATCTCCCCAGAGTGGCTCAATGATATTGAGGTCCAGGAGACTGAGATGGCCACTCCAGAACCTTCACTTTATTCTGCTGTAGCCAATGACAGGTCGACTTGGCCTTGTGTTTTGGCTCATTGTCATGTTGGAATGTCCAAGTACGTCCCATGCGCAGCTTCCTGGCTGATGAATGCAAATGTTCCTGCAGTATTTTTTGATAACATACTGCATTCATCTTGCCGTCAATTTTGACCAAATTTCCTGTGCCTTTTTAGCTCTCCAAAACATCAGTGATCCACCTCTGTGTTTCACAGGCCTTGTTGACTCCTCTCTAGATGTAACATTTATGGTTGTGGCCAAAAAGCTCAATTTTGATCTCATCACTCCAAATGAATTTTGTGTCAGAAGGTTTGAGGCTTGTCTCCGTGCTGTTTGGCGTATTGTAAGTGGGATACTTTTTGGCATTTGCATAGTAATGGCTTTCTTCTGGTGACTCAACCATGCAGCCCATCTTTTTTCAAGTGCCTCCTTATTGTGCATCTTGAATCAGCCACACCACATGTTTTCAGAGAGTCCTGTATTTCACCTGAAGTTATTTGTGGGTTTTCCCACATCCTGCATCCCGAACAACTTTCCTGGCAGTTGTGGCTGAAATTTTAGTTGGTCTACCTGACCATGGTTTGGTTTCAACAGAACCCCTCATTTTCCACTTCTTGATTAGAGTTTGAACACTGCTGATTGGTATTCTCAATTCCTTGGATATCTTTTTATATGCTTTTCCTGTTTTATACAGTCCAACTACCTTTTCCCACAGATCCTTTGACAATTCTTTTGCTTTCCCCATGACTCAGAATCCAGAAACATCAGCGCAGCACTAGATGAAAGATGCAAGGGTATGTCAGGAGTCCAGAAACTGATTGACCTTTTATACACACACACTAATTACAAGCAAACAGATCACAGGCGAGGATGGTTACCTTTAATAGCCATTCAAAGCCCTGTAAACACAGTTGATTGATAATAAATGGCTTCAGCCAAACACTAACCACGAGTGAAAGAAATGTTTTTGTGTTATCATTCATATTCTCTGAAAAATGGCCAAGAAAGCATAAATTCTGCCAGGGTATGTAAAATTATGAGCACAACTTTATACTCTTTCACTTCCCCACTGCTCTGTATGACCACCTAGAATGAAGAGAAATGCTGGTATAACCTCCAACCCACTGCCCACTACTATTTTCTAAAATGACAAAAAAAACCTCTAAGTTCACTTTTATGGTGATTCACTGTTGCACTGTGATATCTTGGTGCCACCCTATTAAAGATACCCAGCAAGACCCTTTGAGGACCCTATAGGATGTATTCAAAAAGGACCCTCCAATACTACAGATGAGGATATAGAAGAAACCAGTGCCAGGCTGACTTGTGGCCAGAGTTTCAGGTAAGAAAACAGAGCATTTATTTTAGTTATTTTTAAACCATTAACTAAATACAAAGACATGCTGGTAGGTTAATTGGCTCCTGTCTAAAGTGACCATAGTATGTGTACATATGATTGTGAGTTAGGGACCTTAGATTGGAAGCCAATTGAGGGCAGGGACTGATGTGAATGTACAGTATATATGTACAGCACTGAACAAGAAAGGATGCGCCTCTAAGTGTAGTAGTGTTAAAAAAGTAATTTATTAGACAAGATAAAAAACTACTCACAATAGTAGTGTGCAGTGTCTGCCACTGCTGGCTATGGTAGTCCTTTAGTCCTTTAGGGGTGAGCTGCTGGGATGAAGTCCTTGTCTGCCTGGCGGTGGTGGGCTGGGGGGGCGGTGTCGGTGGTTCCCGGCGTCTCCTCCTCTGGCTCCGGTGGATTTTCGAGCAGATGGGCGTCTCATCCAATGGGCAGCTGGTAACGGCGATGCGTTTCGGGGCTCCGCCCCTTCTTCAGGCCGTAGTTGTGGACTATGGTGGTGGGGGGAATTTAAGGGAAAAAAAGGTGGGAGGAGTTGATGCTCAGAGACCTCCTCCTCAGGGAAGTTGATGCTGATTGGAGGACGGGTCACAATATAGCAGAAAAGTCAGTGGAAAATGAGTTATATTGGTGTATACATATAATTGTTAAACACGTTTAAAAATGACAAATATAAAATTATAAAAAATGTAAAACAGTAAGAACTTATAAACCTTATAAAATTTACAAAATTTATAAAATCTGCAGATGTAAAGATTTTTTTAAAAACAATATAATTGTGGAACTTTGTGAATGAGCAGTACATGGCCTGAGCTGAAAATACAATTGATACACAGGGTTAGTCGTAGTTGAAGGGACTCCTCCTCCAGAGACTCGTAGTTGAGGAGGGTGGAAAAAAAGGGAATTTAAGGGGGGTGGTGGTATCAGGTGTTGATGCCGGACTTCTTCCCCGCCTCGGGGCTTTGCGTAGCGGCAATGGTCGACGGGTAACCTACTCTGCGGGTAGACGAGCTTTTAGGTGGCCTCGGTCTCCTCCTCTGCGGCCCTTGGTGGCTGTGGCGGGGGGGTCGGGTGGTGGC
>BLSH010193110.1:2459636-2494266 GCA_018402905.1 Glandirana rugosa | reverse complement strand
ACTTCCTTCATATCCTCTTCTATATAGCGCTCATGGCCCTATGGTCTTCAAAGTCTGAACCACCTTGGATGAGAATCCCTGCACCACTAGTCTGGCCGATTCAATAGCCAGGCTATTAAGAGTCTCACTGGATTTGGGTGCTGCCATTGACGTTGACATAAAAGATCTTGTTTGACCAGGAATGAGATTGGTGGTGCTGATGACATCTGGGGAAGCAATGAAAATCAAGGTCTCCCCGACAGGTGAAAGCACCTGTATGGCATAAACGTGTTCTGTCCAAATCTTCAGAAGAATCTTCATAATCAAGAACACTGGAGGAAGACAGACACCAATGGAAACAAATGCCCATGGTACTGTGAATCCACCTTTCTATCACTACACCTTTGTAACTTGTTACAGATACTGGAAGCTGTGTGTTGAGTGGACTCTCTATGAGAACTACTGATGGAATGCAGTATAGAGCCAATACTAGTTGAGATACGTATTGTAAAATAATTTGCCTCACTGATCCGTTAGTGGATCCTGCCTTTCCAGTAAGTAAACTGCAGTTAACTGTAAGCGGCTCTCTGCCCAGTGAAAAGTTTATGTTACAAAAAGTAACAAGAAAAGACAGACACTTGGTGCCCCCTTGGTGGGCAGTGTAAGCTACTGCTGTCTTGGTGTCAATCACCAACTTCACTCAGACCTCTTGGAGAAAAGATCCTGAAAGGTTTGCAAGGCTGGAAAAACAAAACAGCCGTGATTTAAGTCAGTCACTAGGCTCCAATGCCCTTGTACTGGTCTCTTCAGACTGGAGGCAGACTGGCATCCGATGTCAAAATCATTCCATCTCCTGGGCTGAGAAGCACGCCACAAAAAGAGGCACACTGGTGTCCAAAACCTCCATTCTTGCCAACTTGGGCAGACACAAAGACCACCTGATTCATAGTCAGCCCATCCCATTGACTGAGGAAGGCAAATTGAAAAGCCCCCATGTGCCCCCTGGGCCCAGGCAGCACTGGAAAGGCCATTGTAAAATGTCCCAATGGGGACAATGCAATTCCTTGCTGATATAAATGCTGTCTCCATGACTCTTCATAGGCAGATTGTCATTTTGCTAATTTTTGCAGTCTTGGAAAACCACTTGACATATTCAGGTGTGATAATCTGTGAAGGATTTTGGAGTAGTTTAAGAAGGGCTTCACTGTTTTTCCTGTTTGTTCACTAGACGACTGAAAAAGGATTTCTAGGACAAGATTGTGATGCTTTGCCAGCTCCTGGCTTACACCTGCGACAATCAAAAACAGTGTCCAAGTAGTGGTAGAGACTTATTCCCAAAGACCAATTACTGCCACTACTGCCGACAAAATGTTCAAAAAAGTTTCTTGGTGCTGTGCCAATTTTAAACATGGCAAACACCCGAACTGGAAATGACAGCCAGTCACCGCAAATCCCAAATGTCTCTGGTGTTACGTATATGGAAGTATATGGTAGCCAAGTCGATTGACTCTAAACGGTGTTCATGCTGAACTATCGCCATTACTGTTTGCACAGACTCCACCTTGAACCTTTGTTGTGTATGTACCTATTTGATTTCTTCAAACACAGACAGTAGGGACAGCTCCTGATGCCTTGGGTACTAGAAAGAATGGAGAAAACTCACCAGATCTGTTCCATTGGTGGCACCAGCACTATGGACTTGTTGCAGTATAATTCTTATATGTAATCTGGTAAATTTCATCCATTCTGCATTGTTGAATCCAGGAATATATCTCGGACTTTGATAAAGATATTAAATTTTGTATCTGGACACCAGTCATTGGTAACTGTGTACTTTAATGTCTATTACTGGAGTGTGACTAATTTTAGACGTACATATGGGCAATAGATGATCTAGATGTCCCCAGTATTGGCAGACAGCCGTTTACGGCATGCCACCTGAGTGGTTTCCCCGAATACATCTCCAAGCCCGATACTAGCACATTATATTATCATATATTTTTTCCATGATGTTGTTGGGGTGGATGTAGCAGGTGCTTTCAATGACAACGTTGTCAATTTTAATGTTTTCATGTCTTCACATTCACCGCTGTCTGTATTTTTGATTAATTATTTTGTAATAAAGCTCTTGCACTTGTCATACTGCTGTTTCTCCCACGTTTTTGAACTGTCTTTAGGGTTGTCTCTATCAACCCATTCCCAGTGGTCTGTAAATTTCAGCCTGATGAAAGAGCGCGGTCACTTCTTGTTGTGTGAACCGCACGCTCAGAAACGCGTCGCACTTTTGATGACGTCACGCCGCCGCGACACTCCACAGTGAGCTCCGATCGTCCAGTCCAGCGTCTTGCCGGCTACAGACCACAGATACATCTCCTGACTGTACTCGATGCTTCCTGGTGGGGACGTGAGCTGTTGACGTTCCCTCTTGGGACCACTTACATGCACTTTTAATAGATGCCTTTGTGAGTTGCCATGCTCTAGATGTTAAAGATGTTATTAAAATGTTTTACAGTCTGCACTTAGAAGCGCCTCTGTCCTTGTTTGTTTTTCACAGTGGCCAGCGGCTTCCCCACTAGAGTGCAGCTTCTACCTGTGGACTGGTGCTTCCCTCTCTGTTTCTCCCCTCCCCCTCCATTCCCTGTGCCTTATTACTGGTATTGTAAGTATTGGAGAGTTCCTTTCCACGCTGTGCGCCTTTTTCCTTGTTCTGTAAATTTCAGCCTGGCCTATAATATTTGGCCTCTTGAACCCTTCTGAAGACCAACTGACTTGAGCAAAAGGACGGCTCCTTCCTTTTATTACACTGTGGCCACACTCTGGACATTTCTTCTGTCACTCGCTTTGTCCAACGTTTTATCAAACAACAACCTCCCATTATGGATAATGTTACTAAGGGCTTGTGTGGAAGCTTTAGCCACCCTCCAGTGGCACCACCACAAGGCTCCCATTGCCGTGACAATGCGCCAGCCTTAGAACTTGGTCTATTGAAGCCTCGACCAAAAGTCAACAGCCAGGTTCAAGTCCTCCAGAACCATGCCCCTTCCTGCCGGTTCCCCTTGAATTAAAGGCCATTTTTTGTAATTCTTTAAACATCACAGTTAAGGCTGTTGCTAGTCAACCAGAAAAAAACCTGCTGCTGTATAGATTTTCTGCAAGTCTGCAGGCCAGTTTTGAGGTGTTCAGGTGCTTTTTCAATGCGTTTGTCATGTTACAGATGCGTTTTATAGAGAAAAAATGTGACATGTTCTCCTTCAGTTGACTGTACTGGAACACACCGCACTGGGATGGCGTAGGCAATTGGAATCCATGGTAAACACTGTTCATGCATTTTTGACTCCAATAAAAACGCATTGGACTGCATCTGGTGTGAACCAGCCATAGGTCCACTTTTCAATCCGTAGGATTCCTAAAGGTATTGAAAGGCAAAGACACTTGCACACCAGACACTGGAAGGCCCCATCCACTCCTGGAAGTGCGTTGCTTAAAACATGCATGAGCCAGCTTCATTGGATAAAGCTTGGAGACCATTGCTGTAAATTGGTCTTCTTATCACATCTCTCCCATTCTTCATCAATGAGCTTTTAACTCCATCATTATGGGAAAAGAAGTCCTTCCTTTTTCACATTTGGAAGATCTGCATGCGTTTGTGATGGTTGGGCCTGCGTCTTGCCTGTGACATGGATATTTGCTGCATTTGGCATTTGAGGCAATCCATGCCGATTAATGGCCAATATGCATACAGGGCTTGGCAAGGCATTTACAATTGCGCTGCTTAAACCGCATGTGAGCCATTGCCACGTTTTGCTCGAGGAGCATGAAAGCCACCCTGTGCCTGAATGCAGGTTGACCTGGTCATGGGTATGACCAGTGGCGGGTCTTATGTGTTTGCGTTTAGGGCTACAGCTCCTTAAATCATGCAAAACACCATACATTGCAGTCCTTGAGCATTCCTCACTCTTTTGAAGACGTCCCACATCGCCCCCTCGTACCTTTGCTAATCTTCTGTGCCTACTGACAGGCATGGTGGGCTCATGCACAAAAAATATGATTCTGTCACCAAGAAAAAAACGGGTACACTGTCCCTTTAAGGCCAATCTGCTTTCATCCACTTAACAACCAGCAGCAGGTGAGCCCAGGCAGCCTTCCAGAAGCAGACAGGAGACCAAAACCAGCCAGAGTGTCTAACCCCTGGGAACACAGCAAAGCAGGGGAGCAAACAGCAACAAGTCTTCACCACACAGAGAAAACTGACAGGACTGCAGAGAGATGGAGAGAAAGCAGATCCTCTGCTGGCTCTAAGACTGTTGCTGCTGCTGGTGACTGCCAGACGCAACCTTGCGCCCCCGTCCCCCTGCCCTCTGTGACATCATCTACTGCCGCTCTCAGACTGACAACAAAGCCAGGAGAGCGGCATGCTACCCATACAAGACAGGAAAAATCCCAATGGTGACATTGCAGAGCTTCCTCACACCACACCTGTAGAAGTGCTGTACAAGCAACATTGCCCGCTCCCGGCACAAGGGACAATCAGCTTCAGGAGGCTTTACCATGCAACAGTCTGAGTCTTCCAACTCCATGAGAGTATGAACATGGAGGGGCAGGTTCGGTAGGGGGGATATCCAGCAACAAAACTACCTACACCTACACCTTGTTGGGGGAGGGGAGGTCTTTTATTCAGCTAGTTATAGGTGGTCATGTGAGCGCCTGCAAGAGGCGTTAACCCATTGTGTGCTGACGTGAGGTATGGCCAGGAAAGACAGTTTTGAAAAAAAATCTATATTTTTTACTTTTTGCTATAATAAATATCCAAAAAAAATGTAAAAAACAAATTTCTTCATCAGTTTAGGCCGATATGTATTCTTCTACATATTTTTGGTAAAAAAATCCCAATAAGCATATATTGATTGGTTTGTGCAAAAGTTAACGCAACTACAAAATAAGGGATAGATTTATGGCATTTTTATTATTATTTTTTTTCTCCTATTAATGACGGCGATCTGCGATTTTTATTGGGGACTGTGACATTGCAACGGACAGATAGGACACTTTTGATACTTTTTTGGGACCAATGACATTTATACAGTGCTAAAAATAGCCACTGATTACTGTATAAATGTCTCTGGCAGGGAAGGGGTTAAACTCTAGGGGGCGATCAAGGGGTTAAATGTGTTCCCTCGGCGTGTTCTAACTGTTTGGGGGCTGGGCTGGCAGGGACATGACAGATCTGACTGTTCCCAATCACTGGGAACAGTAGATCAGTATCATGTCCCCTGACAGAACGGGGATCCGCCGTGTTTACATTGGCAGATCCCTATTCTGCCTCTGTAGTAGGCGATCGAGGGTTGCTGGCAGACATCGAGTCTGCCTGACCCGTGGGCATGCTCACGGATCGCATGTACCATGATGACGGTTTGCGCAGCCGAGCCAACCTGCCGCAGTTTTACTAGTCGGCAAGTGGTTAAAGAGGTGCTCCAGTCTGTAAAAAATAATTAAAAGTCAGCAGCTACAAATACTCTGGACACTTACCTATCCAGGGATCCCGCAATGTCAACACACCTAGCCAATTCATCAATCATCTTTGGGTGCAGGCACCGGCATCTGTGGTAAGGGAAACAGGAAGTGAAGCCTTGCAGCTTCACAGCCTGTTTCCTACTGCGTATGCGTGAGTTGCACTGCGCTTTTTGAATGGTCCTGTTGTCTTCTGGGACCTCTGTGTGTCCCAGAAGGCAGCGGGAAGAAGGAAGAGGGGCCGTAAATGTCATAGATTGCCGTGCAACGATCTTACCCGGAAGTGGGAGCGGATGCCTGTCAAAACCAGGTACCCACTCCCCCCCAAAAAGTGCCAAATGTGGCAGTGGAGGGGGGGATGTGAACAAGCAGAGCTTTCCCTTTTGGGTGGAGCTCCACTAGCTTACATTAGGCTGGATATACACCAGTAGAATTTTCTTTGACAATGTTTGTTTTCAGAGGGTTCATTTGGATGTGCTCAAATCAACAATCATATTTGACCATAGTGATGAGAAAATTCAAAGGAGCAGGATGGAAAATGTTTCTCAAATGAATGAAATTCTAACTGTAAATGTAGCTTTTGTTTGGGGAAAAAAGCATGTTCACCTGCACAATCTTTGCATTAAAAAAAACCCAAATCTCATGGAAGAAATGCCTTTAAACTTGTATTGAATGCATTTTCTGCTACATTTTTCTTGCAGACATCTGTTCAGCCATGACCACAAAACAAAAAGTTATACATTGTTGACATAGTGGTTTCTAGTTACACAAAGAATAATGAAATACTCTTAAGTCAGGCAGATGCCGACAGGTGTGTAAGTGAATGTCTTAGTCTGCCGGCACACACAATATACTATGTCAGCTTGTTCCACAATGTGGAGAAGCAGGTGGTAAATACCCTGAAAGTTTTTGTATTGTGAGATCCCACAGGATCTATGACTCCACAGGATGAGGGAACATCCCACAGGTTTCACTCTCCTTACAAAGAAGTAGAAGAGGTGATCTTACTATGCAGGTGTACTCTCCAGATGTAGTTTTAGATATCTTTGCACTGTATTAGGAAATCAACCAATTTTATATTATATGTACATATAGACCTGAACAGAGGTTGCTATAGAACCGTGTGAGGTAAAGCCCAATGCCAACTAAAATATTTCTTGAAACTTCATATCAAGGGTTTTCAACTGGCTCTTTTCAACTTGTTATAGGAAGTCCATCCAATCCTTAGAGCTCACTATATAGTAGACATGTGCAAAATGTTTCATTACAAATTCGTATATGCGAAATTCAGCATATTAGTTCATTCGGAAGCAACCAAATAAACAAAAGACTCTTTTGATAAATGCATACAAAAACGAATTGTCAGAAAGAACGAAAATCTGAAAGAATGAAAACCCAAAAGAACTAAAATCCGAAAGAACGAATATCATAAAGAACAAAAAACAATTCAACTTACGAGTTTAAGGAATCGATTACATTTGGATAATTTCGCTTTTCGTATTTTCTATTATAATTAAATTATTAACTATTATGATAGTTTTTATTATTATTATTTATTATTATAAACTATTAAATTATAGGTAAAATAGCTCAAGTCAGTAATTCTTCTATTCAGGTCTTTGCGCCATAGCAGCTAATTTGGGGATAGATTAGATCTACCTTTTTATTGGAATTTCCTTTCAAATTTGGCTAAAGTAACTGTTAGTGAAAGTAATGAATACAAATGCATCCGAAGTAACACATTATCCAAAGTGACAAATGCTGCTACTAAATGAATGGAACGGAATGAATATGAATGCATCCAACGTTATGAGTGATCAGAAGTAACGAATGCCGATCACAATGAATGATCCGAAAAATTTAAAAAAACAAAAAAACAAACGAAACTAAACTAAACTAATTTTTCGGTAGTGCACATGTCTACTGTATAGCAAAAATACCCACTAGCCTAGATAGGAAAAGTGCTGCTCGCCCTAATTACATAAACTAAAACTACAAATACAAAAGATTTCTCCCAAGGGCTTTTATGCAGCAAATAATCAAACTAGCACACCAAAGTAAATATATGTTTTATTTTTACAAAATTTTAAAATTCAACATATATATTGTTTAAAATATGAGCTCTGGTATATATAGCCCCAACTACTATAACAATGTCCTTGAACAATGGCAGATAACAAACTTTGTTTTGGAGATTCCAACCTATTATTTCTGCCCAAAGGACCCCCAACGTGTTTTGATTACAATAGTCAAAATCTTCTTTAGGGGGATAGGGACAGCTAAATATTAGAAACATATCATGGTAGAACATCCACAAAAAGACAATATATCATACTTGTAATGTTATTAATTGTCCATTGGGTATCATACCTCAAAGTAGGGAGACTGGATGGACCAGAGCAAATTAAAATGCAAGGCTGTTTCCCGGCTGTAGCCCAGTTAGGAGTAGCAAAGAGACCCACTGACGGCTCACAGTCAACAAAGGAGAGGTACCTGGAATAGAGAGGTATCTATAAAAAAAGATCATGATTAATTTTCCAGAGAGTAAAAGGACAAAGAACCTGGTGCATAGAGCACAGTAAATCACTCATGGATTTGACAGGCAGACCAAAATATATAGGTAAAAAGAATATTTTTATTGAGACATCATATTAAAATTACATAGGTGAACATATATCAACAACTAGTATTATCACAGATTCATGATACATAATACCCAAGACAATGCATGCTGGAATTATCCAGAGAGTGGGCGAGGGGAGGGGAAAAAAGGGGAGAAAAAAAGAAAAAAATGTGTTACAATGGGAATATTTTTATACATGAAGTATATACAGGCATATCTTTCTAATATTTAGATGTCCCTACCCCCCTAAGGAAGATTTTGACTATTAAAATCAAAACGCGTTGGGGGTCCTTTAGGCAGGAATATTATGTTGGAAATTTCAATAAAAAGTTTGTTGCCTGCCATTGTTCAAGGACATCGTTATAGCAGTTGGGGCTATATATACCAGAGCTCATATTTTAAACAATATGTGTGTTAAATTTTAAAATGTTGTAAAAAATAAAAAGTTATATACTTACTTTGATATACTAGTTTGAATCTTTGCTGCATAAAACCCCTTGTGAGCAATCTATTCTATTTGTATTTTACATAGAGCTCACTGGCTCTGGTGAAGCTGCTCTTAAAGGATAAGTTCACCTTTTGTAGCATATTACAGATGCTCTGGCTCCTAACAATATAAGGCCTCATACACACCGACATTTTGTTAAAACAAGCTGTAACGTCGGGTCCAATGCCAGGGAAAAATCAGCGGTAAAAACGCAATTTTGTCGGCATTCTGCATCGGCGTTAATATGCGTTAGTGAGCGTCAGCGCTACGTCGCGTTTTGTTTAAAAAACATTCCTCTGCTATTTTTTTACATTTTAAAACAGAAAATGCCAGCACTAAAAACGCTGGTTAACGTCGCTGCGGTGCTAATGCACGTTAGTGAGCGTTATGCCGGCTCAGCGCCAAAAACGGCATAACGCTGCAGCTTTAGAACGTGAAGGTCCTGCGTTAGATTTACAGCTTAAGAACGCCAACGCTATCTACAACTCAAAAACTTCAACTTGTGTATGAGGCCATAGAATAACATGGTGTGGCATTCTTAAGCTGTAAAAAAAAAGCTCAAAAATACGGCGTTAAAAACGTCCGTGTGTATGAGACCTAAATAATAAAAGCATACTTTTCTACCTGCAAAAGAATGTGCATTTATTTATTTATTTATTTTTGTAAAGGTGAAGTTGTCCTTTAAAAAAAGCCAAAAGAGCGGCAGACTGATGATAAATGAGTTCAAAGAGACTTCATAATAATTCACCCTTGAAGAGCCGCTTGATAATTTAGGGTCCTCTGTTCTGCGCTTCATCTCTAAGAACAACCGCAACCCCTTTGCCACACCTGGGTGAATGCCAGTTACTGCAAGCACTTATAAGAACATGAGTATAGATACCTATAACTCTGCTGTGAATTAGCACCAGGAATTATGCACAAGATCATTTAGTGGTAAATGAACTCAATGTATTGGTATAGGTTAGAGTAAATGGTGGTTTGAGCATAAATTAATACAGAAGGTAGGTTCAGATACAGTCCCCTGGACAGCATAGTCACCATGCCAAGATCACTTAGAATAGAATTCTGTACTACTAGACTGAGATTAAAGTGGCTGCAAAGCTTTCTTTTTTACTTTATTAAAAAAGCAAACAGATTATGCTTACCTGCTCTGTGCAATGGTTTTGTACAGAGAAGCCCTGAACCTCCTCTACTGTGCCCCCCCCCCTCCCCCCATGACACTCCTTACTCATCCTCTCATCTGAGTGTCCCCATAGGGAGCTGCTTCTTATGGGGGCACTCCTGCATGCTCCATCTCGAACCAGGCTGTCCATGTCTACTCAGGTTTGGCGGCTCTCTGCACAAAACGTTTGACTAACAGCCACCTAACCACGCCTATGAGACAGGGATGAGGGAAGAAGAGCTGCTGCAGACATGCACCACACTCGATCGGGATCAGGCTCAGGTACGTATTTGGAGGGGGGGGGGCTGGGGGGTGTGCTACTATTAAAATAATTTTTTCCTTAATGCACAGAATGCATTAAGGTAAACAGTGTTTTACCTTTACAACCACTTTAACTCATGAATCTACAAAGTCAGCAATAAACAGTGCATATAAGCATTAACTGCAATGTGAATAATAATACTATAACTAGTCTAGAGTGCACTCTAGGGGTATCTCTAGGATGTCGTACAATGTCCCCTGAGAGGTATCTCTTAGCATAAGCAATAGCTTAAGGTCTCTGTGTAGCAGCTGTAGAGGGACAGTCTTTAGTTCTAGCTATTCAGCTGGCTAGTGTTGGGGCCCAGTTGTACCATTGGTGCACATGAGAAAAATCACAGTCAAGCCTGCAGGCAGCAATCAGGCTACTAGAAAGCTGTATGGTCAGTTCTGAAAGGGCTCAGTCTGAAATGACATCACCCCTGCACATGTGCAGGTGGCTGTCATTCTGGCACACAGGGACAGGGATGGCGCTGTAAGATGAGCTGTGCATTTGCAGCCCAGTCTACATCACTAGAGTTGACAGCGAGCAGGCAGGTAAGTGCACTTTATTGCAGAAGAGACATTGCATGTCTCTTCTTCAATAAAAAGCTTGCCTGCTTGCTGTTTGTTACAGTGGAACTTTAAGTAGTGGGGGCTAGTTTGGGGGTCCAGGGTTGGAAAATCTGTTTCATGTTGCTTCCTAAGTTTGCTTTGATTGGCAAATCAGCTATAATCTGAGCAGGCTCAGCCAGGGAGTGTTGGCAAGGGTTGCAGAGGTGCCTACAAACATATGAATGTTCCCTAATCTGACCATATACAGCCTGATTGTGTGTAGGCCCCTTAGCAAGATGTAATTTCTCCTCCTCACCCCCCCTACGTACCTACTGTACATGGTAATCACACTTATCACATTATAAAACATTTATCTGTATGTAGTATAGTGCGTTAACATTTCAAGTTGATGGGCAAACACTTGGGATTTTGGGGATTTTTCTTTTGCTGCTTTGTTGCAAGCAATTTAAGACTCTTTCATATGACATGCAAATATGTATTGTTGTTATCTGAAGTGTAGAGAATTCTTCCTTCAGTTAGAGCAAGCAGAGCCAGCAATTTAGTGATGTGCTCCAGGCTGTGTGCAAAGGTTTTCTCAGCTACATGAAAGTCCGCACATCATGTGATGTTACAAAGCACGCTCTGCAGTGCTGGCAATGGAAGTCTACCTCGAGCTGCCGTGATGATGATGTTCCACTTTCTGTTATACGCTTTGTGTCCGGTCACTGAACACGGCAGTGATCTCATGATTATATATATATACAGTATCTCACAAAAGTGAGTACATCCCCTCATATTTTTGTAAATATTTTATTATATCTTTTCATGTGACAACACTGAAGAAATGACACTTTGCTACAATGTAAAGTAGTGAGTGTACAGCTTGAATAACAGTGTACATTTTCTGTCCCCTCAAAATAATTCAACACACAGCCATTAATGTCTAAACTGCTGACAACAAAAGTTTGTGCACCCCTAAGTAAAAATGTCCAAATTGGGCCCAATTAGCCATTTTCCCTCCCTGGCAAAATGTGACTCATTAGTGTTACAAGGTCTCAGGTATGAATGGGGAGCAGGTGTGTTAAATTTGGTGTTCTCACTCTCTCATACTGGTCACTGGAAGTTCAACACATGGCACCTCATGGCAAAAAACTCTATGAGGAAAAGAATTGTTGCTCTACATAAAGATGGCCTAGACTATAAGAAAACTGCCAAGACCCTGAAACTGAGCGATCTCTGCTCACCTCGGCTCGTCTGTGCTTGGGCGAGAGGGGCAGGCTCGGCTTGGCTGAGCTCGGCTATGCTCAGGCAGGGGGCAGCCTCTGATCATGTCCCCAGCCTCTGACCATGTCCACAGCCTCTGACCATGTCCGCAGCCAATGACCATGTCCCCAGAATCTGACCATGTCCCCAGACTCTGACCATGTCCACAGCCTCTGACTATGTCCACAGCTCTGACCATGTCCCCAGCTCTGACCATGTCCACAGCCTCTGACCATGTCCCCAGTTCTGACCATATTTGCAGCCTCTGACCATGCCCGCAGCCTGTGACCATATCCCCAGCCTCTGACCATATCCGCAGCCTCTATGTCTGCAGCCTCTGACCATATCCGCAGCCTCTGACCATGTCCCCAGCCTCTGATCATGTCCCCAGCCTCTGACCATGTCCCCAGCCTCTGACCATGTCCACAGCCTCTGACCATGTCCGCAGCCAATTACCATGTCCCCAGCCTCTGACCTTGTCCACAGACTCTGACCATGTCCGCCGCCTCTGACCATGTCCCCAGCTCTGACCATGTCCCCAGCTCTGACCATATTCGCAGCCTCTGGCCATGCCCGCAGCCTTTGAAAATGTCCCCAGCCTCTGACCATATTCGCAGCCTCTGGCCATGCCCGCAGCCTTTGAAAATGTCCCCAGCCTCTGAATATATCCGCAACCTCTGACCATGTCCGCAGCCTCTGACCATGTCTGCAGCCTCTGACCATGTCCCCAGATTCTGACCATGTCCCCAGCCTCTGACCATGTCCGCAGCCTCTGACCATGTCCCCAGCCTCTGACCATGTCCGCAGCCTCTGACCATATCCCTGGCTCAGACCATGTCCGCAGCCTCTGACTAAGTCCGCAGCCTCTGACCATGTTCACAGCCTCTGACCATGTCCGCAGCCTCTGACCATGTCCCCAGTCCCTGACCATATCCCCAGCCTCTGACCATGTACCCAGTCTCTGATTATCTCCTGTATCATGTCTGCAGCCTCTGACCATCTGTTGTATCATGTTTGCAGTTTCTGATCATGTCTGCAGTCTGTACATCTCCTGTATCATGTCCTCAGTCTCTAACCATCTCTTGTATCATGTCCTCAGTCTCTGTCCATCTCGTGTATCATGTCCTCAATCTCTAACCATCTCCTGTATCATGTCCGCAGCCTCTGATCATGTCCACAGTCTCTGACCAACTCCTGAGGTGGAGCTCAAATAGGAAGAGGTGGAACCTAAAGAGGAAGGGTTGGGGTTTACAGATGAAGGGGTGGATTTTAAACAGGAAGGGGTGTGACAAATTCAGATTTTAGTCTTGCCTAGGGCAGCATAAAACCAAAATAAACCACTGACACACACACACACACACTATAGTAATGGAACACCTGCCTTTAAACGCACATGAACTTCAATGGCATCCCAGCCTTAGTTTATAGGGTTCAATATTGAGTTGGCCCACCCTTTGCAGCTATAACAGCTTCAACTCTTCTGGGAAGGCTGTCCACAAGGTTTAGGAATGGGGATATTTGATCATTGTTCCAGAAGCGCATTTGTGAGGTCAGGCACTGTTGGATGAGAAAGCCTGGCTTGCAGTCTCCGCTCTAATTCATCCCAAAGGTGTTCTATCCGGTTGAGGTTAGGATTCTGTGCAGGCCAGTCAAGTTCTTTCACCCCAAACTTGCTTATCCATGTCTTTATGGACCTTGCTTTGTGCACTTGTCCAAATCAATTGGTGGAGGGGGGGTTATGGTGTGAGGTAGTTTTTCACGGGTTGGGTTTGGCCCCTTCCAATGAAGGGAAATCTTAAGGTGTTAGCATACCAAGACATTTTGGACAATTTCATGCCCCCAACTTTGTGGAAACAGTTTGGGGATGGCCTTCCTGTTCAAACATGACTGCGCACCAGTGCACAAACAAGCTCCATAAAGATATGGATAAGTGAGTTTGGGGTGGAGGAACTTGACTGGCCTACACAGAGTCCTGATCTCAACCCATTAGAACACCTCTGGGATGAATTAGAGCAGAGACTGAAAGCCAAACCTTCTCGTCCACCATCAGTGCCTAACCTCACAAATGCGCTTCTGGAAGAATGGTCAAACATTCCCATAGACACACTCCTAAATCTTTTGGACAGCCTTCCTGGAAGAGTTGAAAGAAGCTGTTATAGCTGCAAAGTGTGGGCCAACTCAATATTGAACCATATGGACTAAGACTGGGATGTCATTAAAGCTCATGTGCGTACAAAGGCAGACGTCCCAATACTTTTGATAATATAGTGTGTGTGTGTGTGTGTATATATATATATATATGTATATATATATATATATATATATATATATACACAGTATCTCAAAAAGTGAGTACACCCCTCACATTTTTGTAAATATTTTATTCTATCTTTTTATGTGACAACACTGAAGAAATTACACTTTGCTACAATGTAAAGTAGTCAGTGTACAGCTGTACAGCTTGTATAACAGTGTAAATTTGCTGTCCCCTCAAAATAACTCAAGACACAGCCATTAATGTCTAAACCGCTGGCAACAAAAGTGAGTACACCCCTAAGTGAAAACGTCCAATTTGGGCCAAATTAGCCATTTTCCCTCCCCGGTGTCATGTGACTCGTTAGTGTTACAGGGTCTCAGGTGTGAATGGGGTGCAGGTGTGTTAAATTTGGTGTTATCACTCTCACTCTCTCATACTGGTCACTGGAAGTTCAACATGGCACCTCATGGCAACAAACTATTTGAGGATCTGAAAAAAAGAATTGTTGCTCTACATAAAGATGGCCTAGGCTTTAAGAAGATTGCCAAGGCCCTGAAACTGAGCTGCAGCATGATGGCCAAGACCATACAGTGGTTTACCAGGACAGGTTCCACTCAAAACAGGCCTCACCATGGTCGACCAAAGAAGTTGAGTGCATGTGTTCAGCATCATATCCAGAGGTTGTCTTTGTGAAATAGACGTATGCGTGCTGCCAGCATTTCTGCAGAGGTTGAAGGGGTGGGGGGGTCAGCCTGTCAGTGCTCACACCATACGCCGCACACTTCATCAAATTGATGTGCATGGCTGTCGTCCCAGAAGGAAGCCTCTTCTAAAGATGATGCACAAGAAAGCCCGCAAACAGTTTGCTGAAGGACATGGATTACTGGAACCATGTCCCGTGGTCTGATGAGACCAAGATAAACTTATTTGGTTCAGAGGGTGTCAAGCGTGTGTGGCGGCAACCAGGTGAGGAGTACAAAGACAAGTGTGTCTTGCTTACAGTCAAGCATGGTGGTGGGAGTGTCATGGTCTGGGGCTGCATGAGTGCTGCCAGCACTGGGGAGCTACAGTTCATTGAGGGAACCATGAATGCCAACATGTACTGTGACATACTGAGGCAGAGCATGATCCCCTCCCTTCGGAGACTGGGGCGCAGGGCAGTATTCCAACATGATAAAGACCACAAACACACCTCCAAGACGACCACTGCCTTGCTAAAGAAGCTGAGGGTAAAAGTGATGGACTGGCCAAGCATGTCTCCAGACCTAAACCCTATTGAGCATCTGTGGGGCATCCTGAAATGGAAGGTGGAGGAGCACAAGTTCTCTAACATCCACCAGCTCCGTGATGTTGTCCTGGAGGAGTGGAAGAAGACTCCAGTGGCAACCTGTGAAGTTCTGGTGAACTCCATGCCCAAGAGGGTTAAGGCAGTGCTGGAAAATAATGGTGGTCACACAAAATATTGACACTTCGGGCCCAATTTGGTCATTTTTCACTTAGGGGTGTACTCACTTTTGTTGCCAGCGGTTTGGACATTAATGGCTGTGTGTTGAGTTATTTTGAGGGGACAGCAAATTTACACTGTTCTACAAGCTGTACACTCCCTACTTTACATTGTAGCAAAGTGTCACCTCTTCAGTGTTGTCACATGAAAAGATATAATAAAATATTTACAAAAATGTGATGGGTGTACTCACTTATGTGAGATACTGTATATATATATATATGTATAGTATCTCACAGCTAGGGAGCTTTACCCTTTACTTTCATATGTAGAAAGTAGTTCTGCAGCACCTCAAGTGATTTATTGAATTCCTTGCAAAAGCCACAAAATTCAAGTCATACGTTATATAAAACAGTTTTGAACCATTGAGAAATTAAGTATAGCACTTGAGGTGCTGCAGAACTACTTTTGCACATATAAACACATTATAAATACCTTTATTATTTTATGTGATCACATAAAATGTTGCATGTTTTTTTTTTCATTTATTTTGAAAATTGCACAGATACTCCAAGAGCTGGTTGATGTACTAAAGGCAATTAGACTGTTCACTTTGCAATTCTCTCTTTGTAAAGGAATTTTCCTTTAGCTTTGTGAATGTGGAAAAATCCATCTTGAAAAGAATACCCAATCATGTTCGAGGAGATTTTTTAAAAAAAAGTAATTTTGCTCACACGTAATTGAATGATATAAGTTAGCAGAGCATCACTAAAGGAAAATTCCCTCTCAAAGTGAACAGCCAATTTGCCTTTGATAAATCAACCCCTATATGTCTTGTGACAGCAGCTTTTTATTGTTTTTCATATATATTTTTATTGTCATTATAGCGTGGGTGTGTCAGTATTGAGACAAAGAGCAATACATTGATCTTCCTAGTGATTAGCTGTGCAGGGGGCGTGTCAGCATAAGTCTTGGCCACTGGAGAACAGGCAGGCTGTGCATCCAGCACACCCAGAAACCTGACCACTCTGAGATGGATGTGCTCTCGTGCCTAGTGTTGTCAGTTTACAATAGGAAAGCAAAGGGACTGACAGGATCACCAGGCATTTCACACCAAGAAAGCAATGCAAAGAGAACAGGATACCCTTTAACAAAAGTACAAGGTACAACAGACACATATCAGGAATATGAAATGTTGGGGTACCAAGGATTTTAAGTACATATATCTAAAACCTACACACTGACGCTACACTCCCTGAAATCCGTACAAGAGCGAGTGAAGCCTTCCTATATAATTACCCTGATACAAACTCAGTGTGCTATTTTGTTCTATTATGATAACTGAAATATCTATTCATGTTTGAATCATGTTTTGTATTAGATAAATTGTAATCAACACAATCTATGTGATAATCACAAACGTTTATTGTTGTACATTGTTTCCAAAATTACAGTTCCATAAATTAAAAAACTGTGGGCAAAAATTCTGAAATTACTATTTACTTAACAGGGTTTGCAGTTATCATGTAAATATATTTCTTGCTAGACAAAAGGAAATTTATATAAATTTTCCCACGCAGCAAGACAGTGTAAGACAGGAGCAATAAGACAGACTATAAGATTTAGGCCTTGCTCACAGGGGTGGCTGTCAGGGGACAGTATAAATGGCGGTTGAGTTGTGGTTTTACTGCCCTATGAACGCTCATCTAAAAGGCAATATACAGTCACTTAGGTGATAATGTATAAATGGTGTACTCATTTAGACACTCTTGTATAATAATACACAATAAACTTATATTCCATAAAGAAAGGCAAAATAAAATCATAATCACACAAAATGAAAAAAGCTACCAAGTGTCCATTTAAGTGTACAGTGGAACCTTGGATTACGAGCATAATCCATTCCAGGAGAATGCTTATAATCCAAATCACTCATATATCAAAGCATGTTTCCCCATAGGAAACAATGGAAACTCAGACAATTAGTTCCACAGCACAGATTATCAATGCAGTACTGTATGTGAGCAGAGGTCCGGGGGTGTCTGGTGTATGCAATACCGTATGTGGCCAGAGGTGTGGTAGCGCTGGTGAGCCTCGGAGACCCTCAGAAACATTCAGAGATGTTCGCGAACTGTTTACACTTTCGGTATTTCCGAGTATTTCCGAATGCTTCCGAGGGTCTCCAAGGCTCACCAGCGCCCCCCACACCTCTGGCCACATGCGGTATTGCATGCACAGAGGCTTAATTCTGCTCGTTTTGCGAGACAGCACTCACAAACCGAGTCAGGATTTAAAAAAAAAAACACTCGTCTTTCAAAATACTTGTTAACTGCATTACTTGTGAACCAAGGTTCCACTGTACGTTGTTAATGATTATATCAAAAAAGGAAATAAAAAAAATGTGTTAAAAAATACATATAAAAAGTCACAGTCCGACAAGAAAAAGCAGGTGCTTCATCCACAGTAGAGTCGTCCCTGTTATCACATTTGCGCCAAATAGTTATGGATTGCTGAATGAGTAACCTCCACCAGCCACCTTCATGTGAATTGACCATTCACCTTACGAAATGACCAAAAAGGTCAGACAGCGCTTTTTGACATATATAAATGGTCATGGACATATATAAATGCTTCAGGATCTAGATAGCCCCAGCAGGGAGAGGTGTGGATTGAGATAGTCCCAATACAGGGACTACTGGTGATCATATTAGGATTTACAGAATCTGAAGACCATTTATATGTGTCAAAAAGCGCTGTCTGACCTTTTTTAAGGTGAGCAGCCAATTCACATGAAGGTGGCTGGTGGAGGTTACTCATTCACCAATACATAACTATTTGGGCACATGTGATAACAGGGGCGAGTCTACTGTGGATGAAGCACCTGCATGTTCTTGTCGGACTATCACTTTTTATATGTATTTTTTAACACATTTTTTTATTTTCCTTTCCTTAATATAAGCATTAACAATGCACACTTAAATGGACACTTGGTAGCTTTATGAGTTTTGTGTGATTATTCTTTTATTTTGCATTTCTTTATAGCATATCAGTTTATTGTGTATTTCTTATACAAGGGTGTCTGAACGAGTGCACCATTTATACATTATCATTATTGGGTCTGTAGTGTTTGAGTTCACTATTCAATGGTTGCAGCTGTTCACTTTAAGGCAGGGTTTACACTTTTGCGAATTGGATGTGTGTTTCCCCACATCCAGTTCACATGACAGGAGAGTGTGCCCGGCTCTCAGTGGAGCCAGTTCACACATCTCCAGGACGGCTGTTGAGCAAATTGCACAGGAGTCCTGTGCGTCTTTGGCTCTGTTTCAGGTCCAGATTCAATGAAAAATATGGGCCTAATTCATCTCTGAAATGGAGAACAGGGATGCACCGAAACCCTGCTGTGAGCCGCATCCAGCATCAGTGTGACCCCAACCTGAGGCAAATAGGAACATTTTTTAATTTGTAACTAGCAGTGCATAAGTACTCTACACACACACACAGCCTCTTTGGGTTGTGCACACGTCGTGCCAAAAATGATACCCCCATTGCAATTGACGGGCAGTAGTGCCGCCAAATCTAACCCATTCAAGTGAACTGTACCACCAAGCAACAATGAGCCAAACTCTTGCCTCGTGGTCGTGGTTACACTAAACTCATCTCTAAAATATGAAGCTAAAAACCACCATGTATTGGAGCTGCATTCAGATCTGTAAGAATAAATAAATAAATAAATTAGTATGGTTCTGAACACTCTGCTTTTTGCGACTCTCGAGATTGTCTATACCAAAAACAAAAATAAAAGATTTTGCAGTTATTAGTTCTTAGACATAGTAACTGTATTGGTTTTTTTGTTTTTTTTCTCCAGTCAGTTTTTCCCCTTTTTCCTGACACAAGCACGACAGCATATACGCATGGGCTGACTCCGCCCCCACGCCCAGTTCCAGGAACCGGTTACACTATAAAATCAAACACCTCCCACCAGGCAGCATTCTGCTTTTTTTCCTCACTGCTCAGCTGGTTATACTGATGCCAAATCCTCACCTTGCCGGATTCATCTGGCCAAACCGCACAGGTTCACACCTCTCCTGTGACGTTGCCCCCCGTGATACAGGTTGTAAATCTTCCTAGATGGGGGAGGCCCCCCCCATGTTCCAGGGATTGGGGGGGTGGCAGGCGGCTGGTTTCTAAGGATTGCTCCCTCATCATGTCTCCATGGATGGACTTTCAGTGGCCATAAGGCATGGAGATGGTAAGGCACCACATGGTGCACAAATCGATAATATGCAGCTACAGTTATGTGATTAGAAGACTGCAGTTATATGCGATTAACCTGCACCACAAAGCAGAGATCACAAGGTGAAGACTGCTGTTTTGTCCATTGTATCAGTTTAGGCTGAGGTTGTGTCTGCAGGACTGCTATTGATTAGGCTGATAACAGGTGATGCTGTGCTGTGCTAAGCTGAACCTTTTCCATGAACTGAGCAAGGCTTGTCCCTGCAGGCTCGATTCAATGTGTTTTATGATCTAATGCTTGGTTGTGATAATACCTTTTACAGTATATTGTCTAAGGTAGGTAACCTACTTGTGCCAATTGTATGGGGTCTGTTAACCTTTACTGCTTTCCATGTGATTTATAAGGATGCAGCAGAACTAATAACTGTGATGTGTGTACTGACTGCTATTACTTACATGTTAGTTTTATGCACAGATCCTGTGATTGTTAGTATCAATGCATGTCACTTTGGCCTGAAATGCCTTACACCTCACTTACATTTTCCGGGGGGTCTGTTTGCTGCTGCTAGTCAGAGACTCCTGGGGTGCTGCGAATAGCTGGCTGCGGGCTCTGGGACCTCGGTGCCGGGGGCAGACAGTATCCTCCGCAGGAGTGAATGGCGATCTGACTCTACAAAGGGCTGCAGGGGAGTATGTGGTCTGGGGCTACTTTAGGGGCCTATGGCCGCATCACCCTGAACGCACCAGATCGCATTCGATCTGGGAGACTAAGCAGGGACGGGCCTGGTTAGTGACTGGATGTGAGACTGCCTGGAGATGCCAGGAGTTGTAGGATACACCGCAGGTGGATTTGCGTTTAAGTTACTTGTAGTAGTTTACTGCTGTAGTTAGCAATACTTCCAGAGATTGTACTAAGCCAATCAAACAACCAAAGTTGTTAAGGGGTACCTCTACCTCAAAGATGTCGGTCAAGGAGTTTCCATCAGAAGAACCAGGGGTGACGTCTGCCTACAGACTAGGCAATATCCTTTGCAGGGGCCCTGGAACAGTGAACGGATGTGAATTTAGAAGACTTATACTACTACTGAGTAGCACTTGGTGATCGGCTATTGAAATCATTCCGGTAGCCTGGGTCCCAAGAGCAGAATATGGTGGCCATTGAGGCAATTCAGCCACGGTGGATGCAGAACGGTATACCGTTGAACTACTAGTCTGGGCAGGTCAGTTAACCCGGATGAGTTATCCCACAAGACAACACATACCTCTCTAAAATGGTAAATCGCCAATGACCAGAGGATAAGCAAAGTAACAAAGACTGAGTGACAGGTTAATCCTTGGATAAACATAGAGGATAATGGAAGAAACCATAATCATTATCTGATGCTAATGCCGAGTTCTCTCCTTTCAGGGAGCAACAGAGTTTCTTCGACCAAGGTAACCCAGTCGACAGAATTATATGTAAATTCAGGAATGACAGCACAGGGGCGCACAGGAGTAGCACTTCTGTTTACCAGCACCGAGGTTCTGGGTGCGAATCTCAAACAGGCCACTTCAGGTAGAGAAGAGGGCTGCGTCCCTACATTATGGAACAGGATTCAGGGCCTACCTAACCTACCTTACCTAAATTTACATTATTAGGTATGAGGCCATTGGAATGTTCGTTCATCCCCTCCAATGCATTTCATTCCCTCTAGGGCTCCCTAGAGCAACCAATGCTGGAGTTAAGCGGCACCACATGTGGCTCATCGGTAAACCACCTGTTCAAGAAGAACATGTCAAGGAGTCTGCTCTCCAATATTCTTAGCCAAAAGCAGGTTTTTGACTTTAAGCATAAAGAAGGCTGAAGATCTGAGTTCATCAGATAGAACCATGGCAAGTAGTCAAGCCATCAGGTGAGATGGCAGGTTGGCAACTAACCCAGCAGAGGGGGAGATACACACTTCGGTAGATCCACGTTCCTGCAAGTACCTTCGCTAGGCTGTGTGAGAGTGTCACTGCGAGTTCATTAGATAAAGGTTAGCCTTGCCACATATTCAGGGCAGTTTCAGGACCTTGCGTCCAGTAGTGGCTGTCTTGCAAAACAAAGGGCTACAGGTGTTCTTGTTCAGGCACAGCTGGCTGCCTCAACATTCTTCAGGCCTGACAAAAAAAAAAAAAAAGAGCTAGCCAGGCAATGTTCAAACTGGAAGGAGTCATTAACAGGAGAAGATTAATCTCATTTTAGTGGTGACGGTCCTTTAAAGAGTCGGGGAGCGCAGAAGAGTACGGTAGTCTTACCCTTTGGGAAGACAACCGTGTTAGATATCTTGTTTGTGAATAGCTCATTCCAAGCTGTGGCATTCCTCGGTCTAAGGAAAAGAGGGAAGGACCGCGTACCAACCCAGGATCCAGCGTCCTTTATTGCAAGATACTGTACAGCATATCAGGATACATATAAAAGAAGCATCACAGGAACAGTGTGCATATGGTGGACATGTTCACACACCTCACGTGTACTTAATTTTCACCATCCCTTGGTCTCAGGAGGCCAGAGAAGAAGTGTATAGTAATCCAGAGGATCTGGGGTCTCACTGGAAGATATAAAACTAACAGGTTCTATAGCATGGAAAGCCTTGCTTCCCGCACAAAGGAGCAAGTGACTCCACGAGGGAGACCTGTATGGTGGCCAAGCCAGTTAGGTCTTTCAGCTTTACAGCTACCTGGCATACCAAACTAGTTACTTGTTGGGTAGTCATGCCAAGGAAGGACAAGGTGTCCCGGATCAGAGTAGCAATGGTTTGTAAGTGGAAGTCGCTCTGAAATCGCAACAAAGGGAGCCTCAGCTATGCTCTAAACAATAGCAGAACAGCAAGATCCTATCTTCACTGTCAAGAAGGGAGGTAAACAAAACAACTTTTGTCAGGCATCTCCCTTTGAGGTTTGGTTTCCTAGAACTTCCGGTCAAACACCATAAGATACAATGCCGTTGGAGGTCGAAGGATAGTCCCCAAACCAACAAGTAGTCCAAGTCGTTATCTACAGCAAAGAAGGCTATCAAGATATTAACATGAAAGTAACCACAATGGTTTCCCCGAGGTGGAAGCAGTAGAACCACCAACACCCAATGGGGGGCTGCAGATCAGTCAATGGGTATATCCATCTCGGTCTCCAGACTCCTTATCAGGGTCCACATTCATCCAGTAGCAAGAAAGATAATAGTGGCCTGCAGGCCAGGATATCCTCAGGTACAGTTGCGGAGTCAGGATCCTCCTAGTCACCTTCCTGAGGTCTAAAACCCCACACAGGGTGGTCAACGGTATCATCCAAACTTACACAAGGTATACCTAGAGGCTGAGGATCAAGAAGTAAAGACTCATCTGGAGACCTCACTTTTAGTGTTTTAAACCCTGTTTAAGACACGGACCTACTCCAAACTTCAGGTATACTAGAACATAGAAGACCGTGCAGAATTAAGGATGGAATCCTCTGTTCCCCAGTGGAACGATCAAATCATATGCAAGTAATCCTAGACGGGGAATTAAGTGATAGGTAGACTCAAACGTGTCCTCACTCTTTGGCATACAATAACCTTTGCATATCTTGGTAAACCAATCCAAGACCTGGGTAGACCCTTCCCTTGGGTCTTCCAAATAGTGAGGGACATGTTGTCTTACTCTCCAGTTCATCTGGATAGGATTTCCTCAGGGTGGCCAGTAACTCGGAAGCAGTATTCCGTATGGCTAGAGGAAAGGTCTCAGATATCCAAGTGTCAAGCGTAAACAACCTTGTTGCTACCATTTTCAGGCGGAAGGGGCTCTTGTCTCTTCACCAGCACACAGGGGTCTGCGTCTTTGGAGATGGATTAAGACATCATCCGCCCAGCATATCCAAACAAAGTGTCCGAATTACCACAAGAATGGAGATGGGTTCAAGGTCGGACTGATACATAGAAGTGGCCCTTCGATAGAGGGTCAAAGAAGGGACTCTTCAGGCCTAACCGCATCAATAGGGGACAGTAGCTGTCCAGTAAAACATTAGTACTATTGCGGATCAAGTAGTTCAAGGGGCTAGATGGCTAGGACAAATCCATCAATTGAGCACAGAAACTGCTTACTAGACAGATGGTTCATCCATGGACAGAACTCAAGGGAGTACCTCCAGAATTAAAAGGTAACCGTGTGTCAGGAAAATGGAAAATTGTATACTTACCTGACGGTAATTTTCCTTTCCTGATGATGCAAAAGCACGACAGCATATAGGTCCCTCCCTAAAGGTTTCACATTGATGATAAGTGACAAGAATGCTGCCTGGTGGGAGGTGTTTGCTTTTATAGTGTAACCGGTTCCTGGAACTGGGCGTGGGGGCGAAGCCAGCCCATGCGTATATGCTGGTGTGCTTTTGCATCAGGAAAGGAAAATTACCGTCAGGTAAGTATACAATTTTCCATTATTTTCACCTGATGAGCCTGTCAGTAACAAACTTTCTGTCCAAGGTAACAACACTCACTCACTACACTGTATTTATGGAGAAGCATCATTGTCAGAGTGTACAGAAAGTTATCAGCACACTTATCCCACTTTTTGCACTTATCAAACAGATACAGTATGACAATACAGTCCCAATGATACATGGGCGTCCGCAGGTAGGGGCAAGGGGGGGCAAACGCCCCCCCCCCCTGGAATCAGGGATTGCAAAGTGTCTGCCAGGGGGGGCGAACCGCCCCGGGTACCACATTTTGGGGGGGTGTTTAGTCACAGTGTGGCATCTCTAGTGGGGTACGCTCCCGCTCTGCACATCTTGAGGGCGTCAAGAGCCCTGGCTGCTCTCTCTCTTTTTTAGGTGGATTGGAACACCCCTTCAGCGCCGCAGTGGTATGGTCTGGTGACTGGTCTGCGTGCGTCCGTCCATGACAGACGCTCCGACATATTGTCCCTGAACTGACTGCTCTGCTTCCTTCTTCTGCTCCGCCTCCGCCTCCACCCACCCACCACTGCTGTGCTGTAAAGCCAGGCCTGAGGCGGCCCGCCATCATGTGAGTACTGTCAGTGTAGTTTGGAATGTTCTCTGCCTGCCTGACAACCTTTCTAGTGGTGTCCTCCTCTTGCTAGGCTAGCTGCCGAGTGCCAACCGCCCTGTGGCTGAGCTGGCCTGGACCCAGGCCAGTACACGTGGGGGCGGGTGCAGAGGGGGGGGGGTCTGCGTGGTGATGATGTTGCTGTTGCTGCATTGAAATGCATAACAGCACTGGCAGTGTGTGTGTCCTCCTCACCTGAGAAGAGTTTGTGAAGCTAGGGGGTGCGTGTGTGTCCAGTCGCTCCAACTACTTGAACAATTTCTTCTCATCTTCTCATGGCATGAGCTTAAAGAGCATTCTTCTTGACATGATCCTAAGAAATCACAATGTTGTTAATACATTTTCATTTTTGTCATTTGGACCTTTAGCCTGGGTTCAGACTAATGCGATCCTCAGGGATCGCATGTGATTCGCACTCGAACTGCAGATGCCCCCCCCCGCCCCCCCTGAAAAAAGTTCTGCGGATGCCCATGCAATGATATATTGGTATATTTGGTGTATTTGTATAAATGGCATATTTGGTATATTTAACAGCTTCCTATCCAGCTTACAGCAAAATGACGGCCGGGCGGGGGTTTCATTGTTCTGACTGGACGTCATATAACATCCTTCAGTTCAGAACAAGGCGTGCACTGCGGCAATCGGGGGTGTGTTGCTCAGACACACCGCATTTCTGATCGCGGTAAAGAGCTTATGACATAGGCTCTTTAATGTGATCAGCTGTGTCCAATCATTGGCTGACAGCATGTGAGAAGAGGAGAGCCAATAAATGCCTCTCCTGACAGGGGGGGTGGGTCTGCGCTGATAATCAGTGCATTGATTATCAGTGCAGTCCCATCAGCAATGCCTGTGCCCACCAGCAGTGCCAATCATTGCCAATCAGTGACCATCAGTCTTGCCTTTCAGTGCCCATCAGTGATGCCTGTCAGTGCCTCCTCATCAGTTCCGCCTATCAGTGTCGCCCATTGGTGCCGCTTATCAGTGCCCACCAGTCCCACCTATCAGTGCCCATAAAGGCTGCCCATTAGTGCTATCAGTGCCACATATCAGTGCTCATCAGGTAAGGAGAACAATTACTTATTTACAAAATTTTCTAACAGAAACTAAGAAAAAAATAAAAAACCCAGTGGTGAATAAATACCACCAAAAGCAAGCTCTATCTGTCTCAAAAAAAAATGATAAAAAAAGTAGATCCTGTTTAAATTGTCCCTAGTATATGTATGACTGTGGAGACTGATGTGAATGTACAATATATATGTAAAGTGCTGCGTAACTTGACAGCGCTATATAAGTACCTGAAATAAATAAATACATATGGGTACAGCATTGCATGACCGCGCAATTGTCATTCAAATTGCAACAGCGCTGAAAGCTGAAAATTGGCCTGGGTAGGAAGCGGGTGTAAGTGCCCAGTATTGAAGTGTTTAAGGGAGTAAATAAGAGTCATTTTTAGTAGGATTTACATACACTTTATGCACTTTATACTTTATGTAAGGCTGCATCCTGAACCACAATTTCCTGACTCTGCTTCTCAAGAACAGTGACCATACCATAAAAAAGAATATATTTGAAAGTTAGCAACTTGTGTAATTGGCTATTTTTTATGGCTACTGCTATAAATCCTGATGTTAGATTAGCAGGAGCTGAAACGCAGAAGCTGCTTTTTTTTCACTTCTATTACCAAAATGGAAGTTACAATGATTGTAGGTCACAGCACAAGCAATGGTCACTGAATATAATACAAACCTCCTAGTAAATATATCCACACTGATGTAGGGATCACATGTTCATTCTTTATAACATACATGTACATTAAATGTATTCTTTTCACTGTATTTCATTATTTATTATAGGAATTTACTGTATATAGTGTGGACAATTTCCACAGTGCTTTACATAAGAACAACCAGGCATTTCTGGCTTCTGGGGACAGTCCCTGATTTCAAGGGGATGTCACCCAAAAAAAGTGTTCCTCTATTCGTCCTCAGTTGTCCAACGGTGTCCCCAGCCCATAAGCTGTGGGATAATCTGCATGGCATTGGCAGCATTTTGCTTGGGAGGCACTCTGTGCAGTATTTTATTTTGACCTCTACCCTCTGTACATTACTTATTTCTGAACTCTGCAGTTTGTGCATTATTTACAACGAACCTCTGGACTCTGCGCATTACCCACTCCAGACCTCTGCGCTCTTGACCCAGAGAAGAGTAGGCTTGGGTTCAAGCCCCTCCCACTGTTAGCGCAATTTGGCCTGAACAAAATTCAGCACAGCACACTTTGCATGCCACTACTAGCCTCACCCCTGCCCCACCCAATAAAGGTGGACATGGTCAGTAGGGTGTCCCTGGAATTCAATTTGAAAGTCTGGTCACTTTACTTCACATACTGTACATTCACCTATGTCCAGTGGCGGCTGGTGGTATTTTTCTTTTTGGGGGGGGCAAACAATGCATCCACACCCACCCCCCCCATTCAGCCGGTCAGTCACCAGCCCCACACTTACCCCATCAAAGTTGCGGGCAGCGCTTCCTCTGGGCGGCGGCTTCCTCTGCATCTCCTTCTCCTCGGCATCACACCATGCGTCTCCTCCCTCCTCCTCCTAGGCGGCCAATAGGGTCGCTAATCCTCTCAGCCAATCGGGTGATGGGTCTCAGGACCCGCTTCCTGATTGGCCAGGAGGAGAATCAGGAAGACAATAGCAGATACTAATTTGCTATTGTCACACAACTGGGTGGGCACGGGCCGCCCATCCTTTTTTTAAGCCAGTTAGAGCCTTAGGCTCTAATAATGTGCTTCTAAAAAAAAAAAAAGAACAAAAAACCATTGGAATCCATGCATCCGGCATCCTGCATGTAGATTAGGGGCCAGATGCATAGATTAAGGGGGTACGCGCCCCTGCGCCCCATACAGACGGGCCACCACTGCATACGTTCTTTCCCTTGAGGGTCTTACACTCTATGGTCTCTGAAGCTGGGTACACACCGGACGAAAATCGCCTGAAAATGGTTAATTCAGCAGGAAGCGGCTAACTTTCAGCCTGTGTATGCAGCTCCTCGTCCAGAAACCGATCTAATAACTGGCTTCTGTCAGACGAACATGCTGGAAAAACGGCAACCAATCAACACTTGCAGCCATTGACCGTGAGCGAGGAGCCGTGTCCCTGTTCTTCATTCCTGGTCAGAATCTGCAGAAATCCCCACTGTACCCATCTCATACTCTCTCCTTCACAGTGCTTTTTAAACGTCTGACAGGCAATTATGAGGAGTTATATTGCTGTCTCACTGCCTGATTTAACCCTATAATGCCACACTACCAGCACTACAATGGGCGTGTGGTGCTGCTTGTCGAACTCTGCACCCTGAGTCTAAGTGGTTGTAAAGACCAAAGGTTTTTTAACCCTAATGCTGTAAACCCTCACATATACCCAAGTAAGTGAACAGCCTCAGACGATACACAGAGATGAAACAAATCTTCCTACATAAGATTTACATATATATCTGCTGTCTTCATCTTTATATACTGTTTAGAAAGTGCCCTTCGTGTTAGCAGATTTTCTTTTCCTGGTTAGCATTGCAGAGAAGCTTGGGCACACAGCCAAGACAGCTGATTGGAGGAAAGGCACACACCCCCTCTCCTCATAGGTAGAGACTTTCAGCTCCGTTTGTTGTATCGTTCAGGGCACTGATAATATATTTATAGCTCGCACTCTGGCTGCTTTTATCATATGTGACAGAATACTTGTCAGGCTGATAACAGAGGAACGCAGCAAGAGACAGCTATGGGACACAGAGCTTTGGTGAGGGATGACAAAACTCTGCAACTCTATGTACCCAGCTCAAATCTCATGAATCGGGTTTAAATCCACTTTACGGTAAAAAACCTTTAGGTTCAACTCCCCCCTGCTTCCCCCTAAATGCTTACCTGGGCGGATCTTGGTCCAACACTGTACCCGAGAGCAGCGATGCTGCTTTCTCTCTACCTCCTCACTGGACTCAGGCCGACTATGGCCAAGAGCAGAGTGAGCCATTGGTTCCTGCTGCTGTCAATCAAACCCAGTGATGAGGGAGCAGAGGGGGCGAGGCTGAATCGCACTGTGTGTGTCACTAGAAGGCCACAGTGCGGCTTAGGATCGAGCCCACATGAGTACTCCCCCTAGCAAGTGGCTTGCTAGGAGAGTTACTTGAAGACAGGAGGAGCCAGGAGCACCTGTAGGAGACCCAAGAAGAGGAAGATCAGGACTGCTCTGTGCGAAACCATTGCCCAGATCAGGTAAGTATAACATGCTTGTAATTAAAAAAAAAAAAAGATCCTTTACAATCACTTAAAGGAGTTTTAAAGGCAGAAGGTTTTTCATCATAATGCATTCCATGCATTAAAATAAAAAAACCTTTTGTGTGTAGCATCCTCCCCAGCACCCCCATAATTACTTACCTGAGCCCCATCTCTCTACACCCGGGACACTCATCCTCATTGGCTGAGACACAGCAGAGGTGTCATTATCTCCCGCGGCTGTCAATCAAAGTCAGTCAGCCAATCAGGGGAGAGAGGGGACAGGGCCGGTTCTGGGCTCCATGTCTGAATGGATACACTGAGCTATGACTAGGTTTGGGTGCCCCCATAAAAAGCTGTGGGGGCGCTCGATAGGAGGGAGGGGCCAGGAGCAGCAGAGCGGGACCCGAGAAGAGGAGGATTCTGGCTGCTCTTTGCAAAACCAACTGCACAGAGGAGGTAAGTATAACATGTTTGTTTTTAAAAACGAGACTTTACTATCGCTTTAAAAATGTTGCAGCCAGGGCATGTGAACAGCTATTATTTTACAGTTCGGGGAGTGCTCAGCCACTTGCATTCCCCCCATCCATGATCGCCTGTCTGAAAGAGACCTATTCCATGAACATTTGTGCCTTATATTCCTTGTGGCAGGTGTTTGTTTTCTGTATGTTTACGTGCTTATGGACCTTGCCAGGTCCAAAATGAATATTGAGTTGCATTAAAGTGATTGTAAAGGTTCTTTTTTTTTTCTTTGAATAACAAACATGTTATGCTTACCTACTCTTTGCAAGGGTTTTACACAGAGCGGCCCCAATCCTCCTTTTCTGGGGTGCCCTGACGGTGCTCCTGGCTCCTCCTTCTTGAGTGCCCCCTTGGAGAGACGCTTTCCATGGGGGCACCTGTGCGGGCACGCTCCCGAATCCTGCTGCTGTGTCCATTGACACAGACAGCAGGACTTGGCCCCCCCCCCCCCAACTCCTGTGTCAAATGATTTGATTGACAGCCAATGGCTCCTGCTGCTATTTATCTATCCAATGATGACCCGAGACAGCGGCTGGAGCTGCTGGGCTGGTCCTGGATGTTGGAACAATCAGGTTCAGGTAAGAAAAAGAGGGACTCTAGGGGGCAGCTGCAGCACAGAAGATTTTTCACCTTAATGCATAGACTGCATTAAGGTGCAAAAACCTGGAGACATTACAACCCCTTTAAGTGTGGCTCTCCACAAGAGTCCCATCTTCGCTTCTCACATGACTCCTTGGGAAAATTAATTGCCCATCCCTGCTCCAGAGGTTTCTAGGGGTTCCTTGAGCAATTTCTGCCTCTAAGATTTGTTACCACTGACACCAATGATCCTTTAGCCATCTGTAAGAGGTGGGGGGGGGGACTGTCCGTGATATTTTTTTATTTTCACAGTCAGTATTGGTGGGGGAATCCCTTCCGGGGTGCCATTGTGTTCTCCCAACAGGGGGACCCATACCGGTGAGAACACAGTGATTACTGCTAGCGGCTATATAGCCACTAGCAATAATTGCATGTAAAATCCGACAGGCTGGCAACAGGATTTGAACCGTCTATGGCGACTTTAGAAAACTGAGGTCCACATTTGGTCCATTATCTTTTGTGTCAAATATAAATATAAAAAATACTCAAAGAAATCAACGCAGTCAATATTCAGACAAAATATACACTGTATAAATCAATACACCAAAGTTGCTGCTACAACATCGTTAAGTGATTTCACCACACCTCTAAATGCATATAGTCATAAACAGTAATGTAGCACAACCATATATAAACATTTATGCAAAAAAAGTCCCAACAAAATAGAAAGTCCATTCAAAATTGTGCGTCCAACCACCAATGTGTTGTGATAGATTCAAATATCTTCCAATATGTCAAATGCCACTTGTGCTTTGTATGCTTCCACTTTGTGTAGACAGTGAACACTCACCTTATAATATTGACCCCAATAATAAGTCAAAGTCAAAGTGTGCTTTTGCCCCTTCTTGAGCTTTAATATCCACAACCCCCCCAGACAGACTCCTTCTTTCCTTTGCTGATACCACACTCATGGGCATATAACATGCAAAACAGAATGATACTAATCGTGCTCTCCATATATAAAAAATCTTATATTAAAACCAAAAAATATAAAGGCATGCTCAGTGCTATGATACAGACATGGATACATCAGATGGAACTATCTTCTACTCACCGCTCAGACTCTCCTGACCCGGAGATGGCTGCAATGAACCTAAAAATATCATTCTTAAGCCAGCCATAGACGGATCGAAATTTGGCTGATTGAGCAGGAACTAGACCAATTTTAATCCATCTATGGGCAGGCTGGTTGAACTGAAGTCTATCCATCAGTAATCAGTACAACCAGCCTGTTGGGTTTTTCTGCCTGATCACTGCCAGTGGCTATAGCCGGCAGAAGCAATCAATGTATTCTGCGGGTGGGGAAGGCTCCCTGCCAGCAGAACACAATAGTGTTGCGGGAAGGACTCCCTCATCAACACTGACTGTGTTGATGGGGGAATCAAGCAATTTTAATTTCTTCCACCCATGGTTGAAGGAAATAAAATTGCATAATGTATGGCCAGCCTTAGTTCAAAAATTGTCCTTTCCTGAATAGTTCTGAAGTTCCCTTTAGGCCCCTTTCACATGATGTTAAGGTCCATCTCTCAGTTTTTTGGAGAACCTGATCAGACGGTCCATTCCTCCCTATGGACCGGCAGGTGTAAAGGCACTTCTGCCCATTTACACCCACTTACGTACGATCCAATCCACTAAAAACAAATGGAAAGATACTCTGTCCTCCGTTTAGGCAGATCGGAGGGCAGTTGGGTTTATATGTCCACTTACTCCCAGCCTCTCATAGAGCAGAGTGGGCTCTCTCCATGTCTGCTCTGCAGAAACTGAGTGGACATGGACTTGTCATCCATCCACTCTACTCTGATCAGCAGGGGATCAGTGAGCGAATCCCCTGCTGATCAAAATGGAGTCCGCCGTTTGTGAAAGGGGCCATAAAACTCATGTCTTCCATAGTGTGGTCTGGTTGTGAGAAATTATGTCCTATAGGTGTGCCTGAATACAGGTGCATCTCAAAAAATTTGAATATCATCAAAAAAGTTTAATTTATTTCAGTCATTCAATTCAAAAAGTGAAAGTTTATCTCATTTTTTTTTTTTATTGGTCTTAGGGCCGGTTCACACTGCTGCGATGCTGGAACCCTGCGATTCCACTGAGGGTTCCCGCATCGCATGTCTCCCAGCGGCAGTTCATACTGCCATATGCGAACTGTGGGGAGCATCAATACAAATCTAATGACACCCCCAAATCAGTTTGCATGACGCACTGCGAACTTCAAACTCGCACAGGAATCGGATCGCATGGGTTTGAACACCCTTGGGATGCAATTCTGCTGCGGCCCAAAAAGAGTCCTATGCGATTTCAGCCATACTATCTGTTGCATAGAGATCGCATGTGATTCACACTACAGTGAGGTGCAAATCACATCCGATCTCTGGGATCGCACCAGTGTGAACCGGCCCCTCTGTAGGGTTGCACCAATACCACTTTTCTAACACTGAGTACAAGTACCGATACTTTATTCAAATACTCGCTGATACCAATTACCGATACTTTTTTTTTAATGTCATGTGACAGTGGCACTAATATGCAGCACTGATGGACACTGATAGGTGGCACTGATGGGCACTGATAAGGTGACACTGATGGGCACTGATAAGGAGGCACTGAAGGTCACTGATGGGGTAGCACTGATGAGGAGGCACTAATATGCAGCACTGATGGGCACTGATGAGTCAGTATTTTTTATTACTTTTTTACAATTTTATATGTTTTATTTTTGTTATAAATGCTTTCTTCTGGGGGGGGTCAGTTTTTTTTTTTTTTTACTTTACTTTTTATTATTTTTACAATTTAACCTTTAAATGTTTTTTTAGCCCTGTTGGGGGCGGCTTTGGTAAGATATCAGGGGTCTAAACATACCCCTGACATCTCCCTTTTGAGACAGGGAAAGGGACTGATGACACAGATTCTCCAGTGCCTTTCCCAGCAGCTTCAGCTGCATTGAATGGACAAGAGACTGAGGCTCCTCTACATTCATAAACTGAAGCATCGTAAATAAAGTTTACTCTGCTCTGTTATGGACAGAGTAAGTGATCAGTGACTCTGTTCATTCAGAAAAGGAAGTGGCCAGTAAATAACATATTTACCTACTCCTTCCTACGCTCTCCATCTTGACAGATCCAGGACGAGGAGGGACTTGAGGAGGGCACGGGGAGACGGAGGAGGACACAGGGACAGTAGGGGGTAATTGGTGCGGCAGTGGGGGCAGTTACAAGCACCAATCTCCCTGTATTGCTTTCAATAAAGCAGCTGATAGCTGTGGGAGGGAGAGGAGGAAAAGCGGCTGTCAGAAAAGTTATAAAGGGAGATCGGTGCTTATAACTGCCCCCACCGCCACACCGATCATCTGTGAGGCTGCCCGCTACCTTCTGGTACGCTGAGGATGCCAGGTGTACTGGCATCCTTCTGGGAGGTATCGGATCAAGCATCAGAGCATTTGCACGAGTACAAGTACTAGTATCGGTATAGGTGCAACCCTAGTCTTATGTAATATTCTAATTTTCGTAGATAATGAATTTTGGGTTTTCACTAGCTGTAAGTCATAATCATCAAAATCAAAAGAAAGAAATGCTTGAAATATATTACTGTGTGTAATGCATCTATATAAAATATAAGCTCTAACGAGCAGGGCCCTCTGATTCCTCCTGTATTGAATTGTATTGTAATTGTACTGCCTGCCCTAATATTCTAAAGCGCTGCGCAAACTGTCGGCGCTATATAAATCCTGTATAATAATAATAATAAAAAATATGAGTTTCACTTTTTGAATTGAATTACTGAAATACATTAACTTTTTGATATTCTAATTTTTTGAGATGCACCTGTATAAGGAGCACCCCTCCCGGTGATCATCACACAAATGATTTGTAAATACATCTGTCATCACTATGAGGGGTTCCCAGATTTGGAGAACGGTTGGGGAAGTGTGACGTGGATGTTGGGATTGGGGATGGTGGACCTTTTCCCTGGTTTGGGAGGGATGTTTGGATAATGGACTTCTCCCTGGTTTGGAGGGATGATTGGATGATGGACCTTCTCCCTGGTTTGTGGGGATGTTTGGATGATGGACCTTCTCCCTGGCATGGGGGGATGTTTGGATGATGGACCTTCTCCCTGGTATGGGGTGATGTTTGGATGATGGACCTTCTCCCTGGTATGGTGGGATGATGGACCTTCTACCTGGTATGGGTAGGGGGGGTGTTTGGATGATGGACCCTCTACCTGGTATGAAGGGATGTTTGGATGATGGACCCTCTCTCTGGTATGGGGGTATGTCTGGATGATGGACCTTCTACCTGATATGGGGATGATGGACCTTCTACCTGGTATTGGGGGGGGGGGGGG